>CM042012.1:10761664-11004164 GCA_023525715.1 Cichorium intybus | reverse complement strand
ATACCGAAGAAGATTATCTGGTTGAACGTGGTTACTGCCGAGGCAGCAGCCGGTTTTCAACATCAGACCGAAATTATCTGTAATCGTAATTCGATCTAATGTAGGTGTTGATGCAGGGTGAAGGTTTTGTGCGTAATCTGCAGTTATTTGTTTTACCCTGTAATCGTATGTTCATTAATGAACATATGTTCATTAATAAACATACGATTACAGGTTTGATTTTGACTTTGGAAATAAAATATAGAGTATGTTCATTAATGAACATACGATTACAGATTTGATTTTGACTTTGGAAATAAAATATGTACCGTTCAAATATTTGTTTTGTTGCACCTGTTCATGAATGCACATTATGTTTGATCTTAAACCCACTTTACAGATTAGCAATTGGAACCATCTTGTGACATCAATCAATTGTGAGATCACGGTTCGCTAATTCCAACTCAGTTCGTCAACACCGACTTCAACCTTGGAATGTGAAATAGCGATCTACTAAAATTGGCGATTTCAATAATTTATAGGTTAATTGTGAGTTCAATTAGTTCGCTAAGTAATTCCCTTATCGTATTCTTAGAGCACTTCTTCGACAGGAGAAAGAAGCGAGATTTAGCGATTGTGGTTTTGGGGTTTTTGGGATTTATATTCATTGATGAACATGGTTCTGCAGTTAGGTGATTTAAGTTGGTTCTGCATTGAACTCATCTATATATATATATATATATATATATATATATATATAGTATATATATATATATATATATATATATATATATATATATATATATATATATATATATATAGTATATATATATATATTATATATATATATATATATATATATATATATAACAAGTTGGGGCTAGCCCCACTTGGCTAACAAGGTGATATACTAACAAGGAGGTCATGGGTTCAAACCCTGGCACTAACATAAAAGGAGTAGTTTAGGAGTAGGAGTAAGATAGATTTGCCGTTCAAAAAAAAAAAAAAAAAAAAAAAAAAAAAAAAAAAAAAAATATATATAATTTATATATATATATATATATATATATATATATATATATATATATATATATATATATATATATAATATATATATATATATATATAATATATATATATATATATATATATATATATATATATATATATAGACTAAATATCAAATGGGAAACCAATATTTTCCTAGGAACCGTAGGAACTTTTTTACTGAAATTTTTTTTCAAAAAAAATGACATAATACACCTAATCGCATATATTTAAGATCTTTTGAAAAAAAAAATTGAAAAAATAATATATATACACGAAATGTGCACATATGCACGAAACGTGATCATATACACATGTGCGAAAAAAATAACATATATGCACATTTCGTGTATACATATTATTTTTCAAATTTTTTTTGACAAAAAGTCTTAAATATAAGCGACTAGATGTATTATGTCATTTTTTTTTGAAAAAAAAATTTCAGTCAAAAAGTTCCTACGGTTCCTAGGAAAATATTGGTTTATTCTTTGAAACGGACTCTATATATATATATATATATATATATATATATATATATATATATATATATATATATATATATATATATATATATATATATATATATTATATATATATATATATATATATATATATATATATATATATATATATATATATATATATATATATATATTATATATATATATATATATATATAATATATATATAATATATATATTGAGTTAGGATCTTTTGAGAACCACAAGTCCCGCCGAGAACCCGGAGAACTCCCAAACCGATATTTTTTTCAAAAAAACCGACCCCATAGGCCTCTAAAACGCACATATCTAAGACTTTTCGAAAAAAAAAAAATTCAAAAAAAAACGACTTTTTTTTTTAAAAAAATTTGCACATGTACAAAAAAAAAAACTTTGCACATGTGCAAAGTTTTTATACGTATATTTTTTTTCAAGTTTTTTTTTATGGATGTCTTTCTAACATATATTTAAGGCGCTCTGTAAAAAAAAATTTCAAAAAAAGTGTACGTATAAAAAAGTTTGTACATGTGCAAAGTTTTTTTTTTGCACATGTGCAAATTTTTTTCAAAAAAAAAAGTCGTTTTTTTTCGGAAATTTTTTTTCCGAAAAGTCTTAGATATGTGCGTTTTAGAGGCCTATGTGGTCGGTTTTTTCGAAAAAAATATCGGTTTGGGAGTTCTCGGGTTCTCGGGGTGAAGTTGGTTCTCAAAAGATCCTAAGTCTATATATATATATATATATATATATATATATATATATATATATATATATATATATATATATATATATATATATATATATATATATATATATATATATATATATATATATATATATATATATATATATATATATATATATATATATATATATATATATATATATATATATATATATATATATATATATATATATATATATATATATATATATATATATATATATATATATATATATATATATATATATATATATATATATATATATATATATATATATATACACGGTAGTGTCTGCATCATAGATACTGAGTATATCACTTTGTGCGAGACACCTTTTTTCTCGCGAGCATTTATGTGTTTCTTGTTCCATACATGCACACGTGCAATCATTGTAATTCCTTGTTAAAGAATCGTGATTTCCACTATTTTCTCTTTTTGAAAATATTTGGAAGTTATATCTTTATGTAAGTGTCTACTTTTTGCAATATCATTCTAGGGGGCTTCAGATTTCTGATCAGAAACATTGGTTATGATCGTGATTTGATTGTGTTTTCATATGACACCATGAGAGTATGTCGTTCCTAAGTCGATAAGAAAGATTGGTGCTCCACATATCCATATTGTCATTACTTTATGTGTTTAAAATTTGGATTAACTTAGGAGAAGGAAAACATGAAACTTATATCGATTTCGATAAGAACAATCGATGGTCCCCTACCCTCTCGCCATAATGTTGCAAAGACCCATTAAGCGACATTAAGAATTATTCCATTGCAAAAGAAGGCCGACAATAAATGCTCAAAAAGAGCAAATATATTGTTCTACAAAAGATGAATTGTTGATTTGTTACTTAACAATGAAAACCATAATGTTAATGTACTGTTCTTGTTCCATGGTAGGAAAATTGTTGGTACGTTACTTGGTAGTGAATAACCATCTTGCTAAAGTAATGTTTTTTCCTTTCCTAGGAACATTGTCTGTTCATTATTTAGTAATTAACAACCAATTTCTTTAACCATCATAAAATCCATACTATAGAACCAACTATTACATTACCTAAATAGCCAAAATAGGTAGTTTAATAATAATATAACATGCAAAATACACTCTCACTGTAGAATAGTGGAATGTGAAAATATAAACTTCTACGCTACAAACAACGTACTATGTAAATTCTAAGAATGATAAGCCACCAATATTCTTGGGGCCTTAATCAACTGAACCTAAATGTTAAGAATGACTAAAATACTTATTGGCATTCCTGATGGGTGTTGCGGTACTACTTTGTTAGACAATTCCATTAGAGGCTATCGTGTGTCGAGTTACGAACACTTCATATCTTCCATGTATGCTTCTCTTTGAGATCTTTTTAAGCTACTTGTTTGCCTTCTCAAAGATAACAGATGATATATGAAGTATCATTGTCTGCATGGTCTAGTGATATATTTGTTGAGAAAGCCAAGATAAGAGATGACCCAATCTCAAATCTACTTCCATACATGTTATATATTGATAAAAGTAGGATCGCATAATAACTTTGCATAATTCGTGGAACCCTATGCATTAATAAGACATAAAACGGTAATGGGAATTAAGGAATCTTGTAAATGTCATGCAAGCATATATTTCTTGGGAAAAGATCCTCGATGGTTCGTAAATATTTTGCAACATGAGCTGAAGGTCAATATTTATAAAGTTATCCTTGCATGGAAGCATATAAGATAGAATCCTTATATTTATTGGTTTCTAAAACAATTATGCCCTTACATATAGTAGAGGATAGATTAATATGTTGTTTGAACATCCAAATTTTCAACTATTTAGACAATCAAGAAGGTTGTCTCTATTGGCGTGTTGTCTTACATAATGAGAAGGCAATCAATCAACTTAAAAAGATCCCACTAGGGTGCAAAAGAATCATGGGGTCAATCTGAAGTGTTTAATTAATCATTCTTGCTGGCCGAGAAGGCCAAGAAAATGTTACAATGATTAATGTCTCAACAATCAACACACAATATAACATCTATGAATCACAATATGCTCGCAACGTCAATCACAAAGAATCTTCAATGAACATCGCCTTCCCTTTTTCTCCAATGGAATTATTGTTTTTAAAATTTATATAGTAGTCAATCAGGTTGTTAGGTTTGTATTTTCATGTTCCTCTCAAGTGTTATTTGATCAACTGATGACTGTCGAGAGAGTTCGTGTTTTTTTTTTTTTGGGCCTCCTATGGAGCCGAGGTTCCGGCACGCTTTCGCGAACCGACTAATCCCCGGGCGACTACCCGCTTCGCGAGTAGCCCAAAGTCATCGCGGGTGAACCTCTGTGGCCACTAGGGGGTTTTTGTTCCTCCTTGGATTAGAACCTGGCACCTACTGGTCATTTTGACCTTTGGAGACCAAGTTCTAACCAACTAGGCAATGGTAACCCCACCATTCACTACTTCATTTATGAAATTCATAGTAATAGAGATCCATGTCTCTACAATAATTAGGATATCAAATCAATATAAGTTGTATCTTTGTCTTCTCCTACGTTATAAAAAGACATTCTGATAGACATACTCGTTTGTTTTTGTATCAACTAGGAAACAACATACTTATGTGTTGCGGTATGGAAACACGATCAAACAGAGACCAAATAAGCACGTAAGGATAATATAATATCCAAACCCTTTTATAGGCCGCAATTACATACATCAGAACTTTTTAAGGCCATCCGGTATGCCCGATACGGGCTCTCACTTTTTTCACTTCCACATCAGCACTCCTCACTCCTCCCTTCACCCTTGGAAATTGTACCAAACTCCTAGCCTTACTGGCTGACCACATATCTTCTAGGATTTCACATCCTAATATGTAGCCTTACAGGCTGAATCACAAAACCTGTAATTATCAAGCTACGTCAGTTATTTGCACATATAATCATGTCTAACCATTTCTGTCCCATGTTTCTTAGTCACAATGGACTGCATCATATGTCATGGCTATATAAGCCGCACCATGTCATTTTCAATATACGAGTCATAGCCCAAAGGCTGCACCAGCTGGGCTCAATAACCTGGTATCATAGTCAAAAGACTGTACCATTTGGACTTAAAGTCAAATATCCAAAATCAATTATGGCTCACGAGTTTGTCCCGCTTTTGCCTAGACTCACGGATCCGTTCTTGCCATCGCAATGACTCACGGATTATCCGGTATTGCCTTTTCAAAGATTGACTCACAGCTCCGTTCTTGTCTATTGTAGACTCACGGCTTATCTGGTATTGTCGCATTGTTTATTCATTTACTGACTCACAGCTCCGTTCTTGTCTTTCACAGACTCACGGCTTATCTGGTATTGTCGTATCATTACCTTTTATTATCATTATTGACTCACAGCTCCGTTCTTGTCTATCGCAGACTCACGGCTTATCTGATATTGTCATATTATTTCTGTTATTGACTCACAGCTCCGTTGTTGTCTATCGTAGACTCACGGCTTATCTGGTATTGTCTTTTTCATTAAATCTTTAAATTGTCATGTTTGTCCCCCAAAACTGTTTCAACCTGTAACAGTCCAATCAACACATATCATATGTGATATCAGTGAGATTACTCACCTGGATGCTAGCTGCATTTAATTCCCGGTTGTTTCTTGCCTTTGCGTGCACCACAACCATTTTGTCCCATACCTATTTATCCATTTATATACCAAATGATAATAGGTTAACAGCCATTCTATTTGACTCTAATACATAAGAGTTCAATAATATATCATTACAAACAATGTCTAGATGATAAACTTTCCATTTATCATCTTTTCATGAATTTTACTATTCACCGAGGCATTCGTATTGATCTACAGTGCCGCCGAGGAGTCAAAAACTCAATTTAATATTTTTCCCAGACTTTTCAAACCATTAGGGACTTATGGTTCAAGTTTGAGGTAAATCGGACAAGCCAAACAAAAGTTAGCGTTTTGAAGTCCCTGTCTGGTGGGCGCACTGCGCCTGGGACTGGGCGTACTGCGCCTGGGCGCACCCCGCCTGGAACCTGGGCGCACTGCGCCCTGCGCCTGGGCAGTCTCCTGATCAGTCGCGATTTGTGCACTGTAGCACGCAGTTTTGGCCTATTAAGTCCTTAATCCAGTTCTTAATCACATGGGGTTTGTTTCCAGACTAAAACCCTTCAATAATACAAGGTTTTAATCCAAAGAAACAAACTCAATCAATCAAATACAAGAATTAGGGTTCTTGATCAAAATCCCAATTCATCAACAATAGCAATCTACTTTGCTGTTTTTAACATATGTTCTTACAACTAAGAACACATTTGATGTCAGAAATCGTATAAACTTCTTGGACTATAACTGAAATTTTAGTTCCAATTCATCACAAGAAAACCCACCAAGAACACCTTCAAGAACTTGGTAAAAATTAAGTTTACTAACCTTAATTGCTTGGAAACTTCCAATTCTAGCCATTAATCCGATTTCTTACTTCATCTTCATGGATTTCCAGGATTTTTGCTCTCAAAAACCCTTCCCGTAAGCTCACAAATGGTCAGCCCCAATAGGAGAGTCAACTCTCCTGTTTATACTTCCAATATTTGCAAATTTAGTCCCTAAGTTCCATTTCTTGAACTTTTGGCACTAATATCAAGTTTTATCACAATAAACTTTCTTTTCTTATGCTTTTGTCACAAGCAAACAATATTTTTACATATTTGGTCCTTCACTTGGTCAAATGACCAAATTACCCCTTTTATGGTAAAATGACCAAAAATCAGTTTTTATAACATTTTAAGTCCACAACTCAAAATATTATTACAAAGTAAATCCTTTTCTGTCCAAAAGACCAAATTGCCCTTTTTAGCCTTTTTACTACAATTATCTTACCAACAAGGTTTTATAACAAAACCAATACTTATAACACCATATTAAATCATAATTACACTATGATTAACGTATAAATACTTGTCAAAAGTATCGTGGTGTTACAAATTCTCCACTCTTTTAAAAGATTTCGTCCCCGAAATCATACAAACAAGCGAGGGTATTTATATCTCGTTACAATTTCGGTCTCCCATATCATATGGAAACCTCTATGGTATTGCCAAAGCACTTTAACCATACAAATCTTCGTATTTCGCGGTTATATCACTGTTCATCGAACATTCCTCCGGTTGTCCCGGGTACCATAACTACTTATCTACCTTCATCTCAGCATGAGGTATTCGTTGAAATTTTATCAATCCATGTTCTCAGAACCATGAGACCCATAGAAAATATTACAAATATCTTGAAGTTCATCAAGAATCTTCGATCAGTACACCAAAATTCTTACTCTTTGGGACATATGGAAAAGTCCAATAAATAAGGCTTGACTTTCTTTTCGTCCCAAGCAGATTTTTTAGTCTTTCCAAGGGATATTTTGAACACTGTCATCTTTCCCTATTTGGAATTTCAACGGTTTTACTCGGCAATCCGCATACTACTTTTGTCGATTTTTGTCTATTTCCAAGTTTTCTCGAATTTGCCTAATCTTTTCTTTTGGTTGAGGTACAATCTCGGGTCCAGCCAACGGCTTCTTCCCAACTTCAGTCTAATAAATCGAAGGATAACACGGTACCCCGTACTACACTTCATACGAGCCAGTAGAATACTAGTATGTAAGCTATTATTTCTTACAAATTCTACCAACGATAGACGATCTTCTCATCTTCCACTAGGGTCTGTTGTGCAAATTTCAAGCACATCTTCTAGAATCTGCGTCATTATTTCACCTTGTTTATCAATCTGCAAATCTTATACAGTACTTACTAGTACTTTTGAGCTAATTATTCTTGAAATTTATGCCAAAATCAACGAATAATTCTATTATCTCGGCCTGATACAATCCGTGCCGATAACTCACGTCGACAATTTACTTTATCTATATAGCTTTTCGCTACTTTTCGATCTTAATTTCTTTCTTAGTCAGTATAAATCTACACTGATTTCATCAATCAACCTGCAATTACCCATATGGTGTCATGCCCATGCGGTACTTGCAAAGACTTTATTACAAAGTCTATAATATTTTCGTCCCATTTCTTCTTTGGGACCCACAACGGTTAAATTTTTTGTATACTTCTAATGGTTTGACTTTAGTTACACACTAGTCAAACACTTTTCACGTGTCTTTCAATGTCTTTCTTTAGTCCCGGCCACCAATACATAGGTTATATCATCCTACACAGTTTGGTACTGCCCCGGGCATTCTGCATATCTACCCAAATATACATCTTTTAAGGGTAAATTTTCATATCTCGCTTTGCTTGGAACTCACATACACAACCACCAAGGGTTTTTAATCGCCGTGAGTTTCTAACTAGCTTCTTTCAATAGCTAATCATTCATTCACTTTTCACGTTTTCAGACTTGCACACTTCTTCTTGTGCTACCCGAATCAACTCAGGTAATCAATTCGCAACACTCACGCATGTGGTTGTATCTTTCAAAAGATACTCTTTCTAATTCAAGGCATCTATAATCACATCCGCCTTTCCGAGATGGTACAAGATTTCATAACCGAAATCTTTAAGTAACCCATCTATCTTTGCTATCGCATATTCAGCTTCTTTTTGATCAATTAAGTACTTCAACTTTTATGATCCATATAAACAGCAAGCTTTACACCATATAAGTAGTGTCTCCAAAGCTTCAATGTCAAAGTCATAATTGCTACTGCAATATCATGTATCCAAAATCAACTCTGGATGCATTTCTATAAAACAATTTATCTTCTCCGCTTAGCGATAATGCTAACACTGGAGCTTCACACAAGGTTTATTTCAACCTTTAAAAAGATACATGTGGTCTTTCTACCACTCGAACTTTTCACTTTTCTTGGTCAACTTTAGTCAGCTAAACAGCAATCAAGGAGCAGTTTTCTACAACTCTCCTATAATAACCAGCCAATCCAAGGAAACTACAATTCAAGTAAGATTCCTCAGGCGGTTCCAGTTTTGTCACAACATCATTTCTACTGGATCCAGTTTAACATTTTCGGCATTAATAGCATGCCCAAAGAATATGAAACATTCTTTTAGCCAAATTTTTCATACTTGGAGAATTTTACATATCACTTAACTCAGTGAAGTAACTCCAATATCTGGTACAAATGTACCTCATATTCAGTCTGGTTTCGAGAATATCAGATTCTCAGTAGTCAATGTACATACACATTAACTTACCTTTCTTCTTTTCAAACAAGATAGGGCTCCACACGATGACACATTCGGCCATATGAGACCCTAATTTAAAAACAATTTCTTCCAAATGTTTTACCACTCTGCCATCTCTGCAGAGGCTAATCAATATAGAGCCTAAATAACAGGAACGGCTCCCAAGACCAGTTTAATCATAAGCTCTTCTCGCCAATCTGGCAGAAATCCTGGAAGTTCTTTTCAAAAGAAACATCCGAGAATTTATTTAAAGTAGTACACTACTATCACCGCTTTATTTAGCTTGGCCCATACCACATATGCCAAGTACAACATCATTCCTTTACTAACTCTTTTCCGAGTTTAAGCAAAGGAAAATAACCGGTATTCTCAACAACGGTCATTTACCATGGATTTTCGTCCATTTCATTTCTGATTTTTGAACCATAATGTTCATTTTTCTACAATTCATGTTAGCATCATTCATTGCTAACCAATTCATATGCACGATTTCTTCAAATTCATTGGTAGACATCGGCTCTAGATTTATAGGGAAAAATGGTCCCGTAAATCCTAGGCAGACTACCTTCCAGGTGTTCAATATCTTGAACATATTTGCTATTTGCTATAGCCAGTTCCAAAATTTCATCCATAATCGTTGATGAAATATTCAGACAAGACATCAAAGTCATCGATCCACAGCATAGCTTCATGGATCATATATAACATATACGGGGAGTATATTCAAAACAATTATATTTGAGACCATATCAGTCTACTCACGAGCTTTTTCCACAGTCTGCTGGAATGCTCAAGGTATTACTGGTCCTTTTCGACCATTCGTTTCTTCTTTCTTTCCTCCCCAGTTCTTTCCTGGTTTCATTACTCGTTACTCCACATTTAGCATGTGAGTATTTCATAGGAAAGTGTTCTATAGCTCCGTGCTAGACACACTTCCGTTCATCCAACAGACTCGAGCAATATGCTCTTGCTTTCTGCAATTTCAGTGATTCAACGGTAGAGTCTCAACTCTACTAATTTCTTAGTGCCTTTCCTGCACTGCTCAAAATACATAGTTGCTCTGTTTTGGTCCCTTCCCTTTAAGGGTGGACCCAATTCGTCGTAACTTCTCCTGAAGCGTCCACTAATCTTTTTCTGCTTTTCTTGTAGTCTCAGCTACTTTTCTTTCACCTTGATATCAATCAGGGTGAGCACCCAAATTTCTTTTTTTGACCACAGCAACTACTGTTGCTTATCATGTGGATTTTCTGCTACTTGTCTCTGTGCCCCTCGTTCAATGGAGCCTTGAGAAAGGGCTGGTCTACTTCTTAAAGCTCCACGCCCTAAATTCCTCCAAATAGGATTCGCTGCTCGTACTTCTTATACGTTAGAAGTCAGCACCAGTTAGGTTATATATGTATAATAACAATTTATATACACCTAACTATACATCGTGTCTACTATCTCAAGGTTTAAGTCCAGGAATCTACTCTATAGACACCTAGTTCACTTAAACCACGGCTCTGATACCAACTTGTAACACCCAGCTTTTAAAACAAAACACCCCTGAAAAATTTTCATTTAAAACATAGGTTTCAGTACTTAAAACCATGAACAAAGGGGTATATTTTAATAAAAACGGGTACAAGCGTATCAAGGAGTATACAAATATAATAACCTCCTTATAAGCCGGGCTACTACTAACAGCATCTACAAGTCCACTTCTTGAGTCACAGACTTTATCCTTACCCTTACCAGGGTTATGCTAACCTGCAGGGACATTTAACAAACGGTATGAGCTACAAAGCTCAGTGAGTAATCGTATCTGCAAATAACATGTATAAAAATACAATCATATATATGTCTGGATATCGAATCCAAACTCCTAGCCTTACTGGCTGACCACATATCTTCTAGGATTTCACATCCTAATATGTAGCCTTACAGGCTGAATCACAAAACCTGTAATTATCAAGCTACGTCAGTTATTTGCACATATAATCATGTCTAACCATTTCTGTCCCATGTTTCTTAGTCACAATGGACTGCATCATATGTCATGGCTATATAAGCCGCACCATGTCATTTTCAATATACGAGTCATAGCCCAAAGGCTGCACCAGCTGGGCTCAATAACCTGGTATCATAGTCAAAAGACTGTACCATTTGGACTTAAAGTCAAATATCCAAAATCAATTATGGCTCACGAGTTTGTCCCGCTTTTGCCTAGACTCACGGCTCCGTTCTTGCCATCGCAATGACTCACGGATTATCCGGTATTGCCTTTTCAAAGATTGACTCACAGCTCCGTTCTTGTCTATTGTAGACTCACGGCTTATCTGGTATTGTCGCATTGTTTATTCATTTACTGACTCACAGCTCCGTTCTTGTCTTTCACAGACTCACGGCTTATCTGGTATTGTCGTATCATTACCTTTTATTATCATTATTGACTCACAGCTCCGTTCTTGTCTATCGCAGACTCACGGCTTATCTGATATTGTCATATTATTTCTGTTATTGACTCACAGCTCCGTTCTTGTCTATCGTAGACTCACGGCTTATCTGGTATTGTCTTTTTCATTAAATCTTTAAATTGTCATGTTTGTCCCCCAAAACTGTTTCAACCTGTAACAGTCCAATCAACACATATCATATGTGATATCAGTGAGATTACTCACCTGGATGCTAGCTGCATTTAATTCCCGGTTGTTTCTTGCCTTTGCGTGCACCACAACCATTTTGTCCCATACCTATTTATCCATTTATATACCAAATGATAATAGGTTAACAGCCATTCTATTTGACTCTAATACATAAGAGTTCAATAATATATCATTACAAACAATGTCTAGATGATAAACTTTCCATTTATCATCTTTTCATGAATTTTACTATTCACCGAGGCATTCGTATTGATCTACAGTGCCGCCGAGGAGTCAAAAACTCAATTTAATATTTTTCCCAGACTTTTCAAACCATTAGGGACTTATGGTTCAAGTTTGAGGTAAATCGGACAAGCCAAACAAAAGTTAGCGTTTTGAAGTCCCTGTTTGGTGGGCGCACTGCGCCTGGAACCTGGGCGCACTGCGCCCTGCGCCTGGGCAGTCTCCTGATCAGTCGCGATTTGTGCACTGTAGCACGCAGTTTTGGCCTATTAAGTCCTTAATCCAGTTCTTAATCACATGGGGTTTGTTTCCAGACTAAAACCCTTCAATAATACAAGGTTTTAATCCAAAGAAACAAACTCAATCAATCAAATACAAGAATTAGGGTTCTTGATCAAAATCCCAATTCATCAACAATAGCAATCTACTTTGCTGTTTTTAACATATGTTCTTACAACTAAGAACACATTTGATGTCAGAAATCGTATAAACTTCTTGGACTATAACTGAAATTTCAGTTCCAATTCATCACAAGAAAACCCACCAAGAACACCTTCAAGAACTTGGTAAAAATCAAGTTTACTAACCTTAATTGCTTGGAAACTTCCAATTCTAGCCATTAATCTGATTTCTTACTTCATCTTCATGGATTACCAGGATTTTTGCTCTCAAAAACCCTTCCCGTAAGCTCACAAATGGTCAGCCCCAATAGGAGAGTCAACTTTCCTATTTATACTTCCAATATTTGCAAATTTAGTCCCTAAGTTCCATTTCTTGAACTTTTGGCACTAATATCAAGTTTTATCACAATAAACTTTCTTTTCTTATGCTTTTGTCACAAGCAAACAATATTTTTACATATTTGGTCCTTCACTTGGTCAAATGACCAAATTACCCCTTTTATGGTAAAATGACCAAAAATCAGTTTTTATAACATTTTAAGTCCACAACTCAAAATATTATTACAAAGTAAATCCTTTTCTGTCCAAAAGACCAAATTGCCCTTTTTAGCCTTTTTACTACAATTATCTTACCAACAAGGTTTTATAACAAAACCAATACTTATAACACCATATTAAATCATAATTACACTATGATTAACGTATAAATACTTGTCAAAAGTATCGTGGTGTTACAAATTCTCCCCTCCTTCAAAAGATTTCGTCCCCGAAATCATACAAACAAGCGAGGGTATTTATATCTCGTTACAATTTCGGTCTCCCATATCATATGGAAATATCTATGGTATTGCCAAAGCACTTTAACCATACAAATCTTCGTATTTCACGGTTATATCACTGTTCATCGAACATTCCTCCGGTTGTCCCGGGTACCAAAACTAGTTATCTACCTTCATCTCAGCATGAGGTATTCGTTGAAATTTTATCAATCCATGTTCTCAGAACCATGAGACCCATAGAAAATATTACAAATATCTTGAAGTTCATCAAGAATCTTCGATCAGTACACCAAAATTCTTACTCTTTGGGACATATGGAAAAGTCCAATAAATAAGGCTTGACTTTCTTTTCGTCCCAAGCAGATTTTTTAGTCTTTCCAAGGGATATTTTGAACACTGTCATCTTTCCCTATTTGGAATTTCAACGGTTTTACTCGGCAATCCGCATACTACTTTTGTCGATTTTTGTCTATTTCCAAGTTTTCTCGAATTTGCCTAATCTTTTCTTTTGGTTGAGGTACAATCTCGGGTCCAGCCAACGGCTTCTTCCCAACTTCAGTCTAATAAATCGAAGGATAACACGGTACCCCGTACTACACTTCATACGAGCCAGTAGAATACTAGTATGTAAGCTATTATTTCTTACAAATTCTACCAACGATAGACGATATTCTCATCTTCCACTAGGGTCTGTTGTGCAAATTTCAAGCACATCTTCTAGAATCTGCGTCATTATTTCACCTTGTTTATCAATCTGCAAATCTTATACAGTACTTACTAGTACTTTTGAGCTAATTATTCTTGAAATTTATGCCAAAATCAACGAATAATTCTATTATCTCGGTCTGATACAATCCGTGCCGATAACTCACGTCGACAATTTACTTTATCTATATAGCTTTTCGCTACTTTTCGATCTTAATTTCTTTCTTAGTCAGTATAAATCTACACTGATTTCATCAATCAACCTGCAATTACCCATATGGTGTCATGCCCATGCGGTACTTGCAAAGACTTTATTACAAAGTCTATAATATTTTCGTCCCATTTCTTCTTTGGGACCCACAACGGTTAAATTTTTTGTATACTTCTAATGGTTTGACTTTAGTTACACACTAGTCAAACACTTTTCACGTGTCTTTCAATGTCTTTCTTTAGTCCCGGCCACCAATACATAGGTTATATCATCCTACACAGTTTGGTACTGCCCCGGGCATTCTGCATATCTACCCAAATATACATCTTTTAAGGGTAAATTTTCATATCTCGCTTTGCTTGGAACTCACATACACAACCACCAAGGGTTTTAAATCGCCGTAAGTTTCTAACTAGCTTCTTTCAATAGCTAATCATTCATTCACTTTTCACGTTTTCAGACTTGCACACTTCTTCTTGTGCTACCCGAATCAACTCAGGTAATCAATTCGCCACACTCACGCATGTGGTTGTATCTTTCAAAAGATACTCTTTCTAATTCAAGGCATCTATAATCACATCCGCCTTTCCGAGATGGTACAAGATTTCATAACCGAAATCTTTAAGTAACCCATCTATCTTTGCTATCTCATATTCAGCTTCTTTTTGATCAATTAAGTACTTCAACTTTTATGATCCATATAAACAGCAAGCTTTACACCATATAAGTAGTGTCTCCAAAGCTTCAATGTCAAAGTCATAATTGCTACTGCAATATCATGTATCCAAAATCAACTCTGGATGCATTTCTATAAAACAATTTATCTTCTCCGCTTAGCGATAATGCTAACACCAGAGCTTCACACAAGGTTTATTTCAACCTTTAAAAAGATACATGTGGTCTTTCTACCACTCGAACTTTTCACTTTTCTTGGTCAACTTTAGTCAGCTAAACAACAATCAAGGAGCAGTTTTCTACAACTCTCCTATAATAACCCACCAATCCAAGGAAACTACAATTTTAGTCAGATTCCTCAGGCGGTTCCAGTTTTGTCACAGCATCATTTCTACTGGATCCAGTTTAACATTTTCGGCATTAATAACATGCCCAAAGAATATGAAACATTCTTTTAGCCAAATTTTTCATACTTGGAGAATTTTACATATCACTTAACTCAGTGAAGTAACTCCAATATCTGGTACAAATGTACCTCATATTCAGTCTGGTTTCGAGAATATCAGATTCTCGGTAGTCAATGTACATACACATAAACTTACCTTTCTTCTTTTCAAACAAGATAGGGCTCCACACGATGACACATTCGGCCATATGAGACCCCAATTCAAAAACAATTTCTTCCAAATGTTTTACCACTCTGCCATCTCTGCAGAGGCTAATCAATATAGAGCCTAAATAACAGGAACGACTCCCAAGACCAGTTTAATCATAAGCTCTTCTCGCCAATCTGGCAGAAATCCTGGAAGTTCTTTTCAAAAGAAACATCCGAGAATTTATTTAAAGTAGTACACTACTATCACCGCTTTATTTAGCTTGGCCCATACCACGTATGGCAACTACAACATCATTCCTTTACTAACTCTTTTCCGAGTTTAAGCAAAGGAAAATAACCGGTATTCTCAACAACGGTCATTTACCATGGATTTTCGTCCATTTCATTTCTGATTTTTGAACCATAATGTTCATTTTTCTACAATTCATGTTAGCATCATTCATTGCTAACCAATTCATATGCACGATTTCTTCAAATTCATTGGTAGACATCGGCTCTAGATTTATAGGGAAAAATGGTCCCGTAAATCCTAGGAAGACTACCTTCCAGGTGTTCAATATCTTGAACATATTTGTTATTTGCTATAGCCAGTTCCAAAATTTCATCCATAATCGTTGATGAAATATTCAGACAAGACATCAAAGTCATCGATCCACAGCATAGCTTCATGGATCATATATAACATATACGGGGAGTATATTCAAAACAATTATATTTGAGACCATATCAGTCTACTCACGAGCTTTTTCCACAGTCTGCTGGAATGCTCAAGGTATTATTCGTCCTTTTCGACCATTCGTTTCTTCTTTCTTTCCTCCCCAGTTCTTTCCTGGTTTCATTACTCGTTACTCCACATTTAGCATGTGAGTATTTCATAGGAAAGTGTTCTATAGCTCCGCGCTAGACACACTTCCGTTCATCCAACAGACTCGAGCAATATGCTCCTGCTTTCTGCAATTTCAGTGATTCAACGGTAGAGTCTCAACTCTACTAATTTCTTAGTGCCTTTCCTGCACTGCTCAAAATACATAGTTGCTCTGTTTTGGTCCCTTCCCTTTAAGGTTGGACCCAATTCGTCGTAACTTCTCCTGAAGCGTCCACTAATCTTTTTCTGCTTTTCTTGTAGTCTCAGCTACTTTTCTTTCACCTTGATATCAATCAGGGTGAGTACCCAAATTTCTTTTTTTGACCACAGCAACTACTGTTGCTTATCATGTGGATTTTCTGCTACTTGTCTCTGTGCCCCTCGTTCAATGGAGCCTTGAGAAAGGGCTGGTCTACTTCTTAAAGCTCCACGCCCTAAATTCCTCCAAATAGGATTCACTGCTCGTACTTCTTATACGTTAGAAGTCAGCACCAGTTAGGTTATATATGTATAATAACAATTTATATACACCTAACTATACATCGTGTCTACTATCTCAAGGTTTAAGTCTAGGAATCTACTCTATAGACACCTAGTTCACTTAAACCACGGCTCTGATACCAACTTGTAACACCCGGATTTTAAAACAAAACACCCCTGAAAAATTTTCATTTAAAACATAGGTTTCAGTACTTAAAACCATGAACAAAGGGGTATATTTTAATAAAAACGGGTACAAGCGTATCAAGGAGTATACAAATATAATAACCTCCTTATAAGCCGGGCTGCTACTAACAGCATCTACAAGTCCACTTCTTGAGTCACGGACTTTATCCTTACCCTTACCAGGGTTATGCTAACCTGCAGGGACATTTAACAAACGGTATGAGCTACAAAGCTCAGTGAGTAATCGTATCTGCAAATAACATGTATAAAAATACAATCATATATATGTCTGGATATCGAATCCAAACTCCTAGCCTTACTGGCTGACCACATATCTTCTAGGATTTCACATCCTAATATGTAGCCTTACAGGCTGAATCACAAAACCTGTAATTATCAAGCTACGTCAGTTATTTGCACATATAATCATGTCTAACCATTTCTGTCCCATGTTTCTTAGTCACAATGGACTGCATCATATGTCATGGCTATATAAGCCGCACCATGTCATTTTCAATATACGAGTCATAGCCCAAAGGCTGCACCAGCTGGGCTCAATAACCTGGTATCATAGTCAAAAGACTGTACCATTTGGACTTAAAGTCAAATATCCAAAATCAATTATGGCTCACGAGTTTGTCCCGCTTTTGCCTAGACTCACGGCTCCGTTCTTGCCATCGCAATGACTCACGGATTATCCGGTATTGCCTTTTCAAAGATTGACTCACAGCTCCGTTCTTGTCTATTGTAGACTCACGGCTTATCTGGTATTGTCGCATTGTTTATTCATTTACTGACTCACAGCTCCGTTCTTGTCTTTCACAGACTCACGGCTTATCTGGTATTGTCGTATCATTACCTTTTATTATCATTATTGACTCACAGCTCCGTTCTTGTCTATCGCAGACTCACGGCTTATCTGATATTGTCATATTATTTCTGTTATTGACTCACAGCTCCGTTCTTGTCTATCGTAGACTCACGGCTTATCTGGTATTGTCTTTTTCATTAAATCTTTAAATTGTCATGTTTGTCCCCCAAAACTGTTTCAACCTGTAACAGTCCAATCAACACATATCATATGTGATATCAGTGAGATTACTCACCTGGATGCTAGCTGCATTTAATTCCCGGTTGTTTCTTGCCTTTGCGTGCACCACAACCATTTTGTCCCATACCTATTTATCCATTTATATACCAAATGATAATAGGTTAACAGCCATTCTATTTGACTCTAATACATAAGAGTTCAATAATATATCATTACAAACAATGTCTAGATGATAAACTTTCCATTTATCATCTTTTCATGAATTTTACTATTCACCGAGGCATTCGTATTGATCTACAGTGCCGCCGAGGAGTCAAAAACTCAATTTAATATTTTTCCCAGACTTTTCAAACCATTAGGGACTTATGGTTCAAGTTTGAGGTAAATCGGACAAGCCAAACAAAAGTTAGCGTTTTGAAGTCCCTGTCTGGTGGGCGCACTGCGCCTGGGACTGGGCGCACTGCGCCTGGGCGCACCCCGCCTGGAACCTGGGCGCACTGCGCCCTGCGCCTGGGCAGTCTCCTGATCAGTCGCGATTTGTGCACTGTAGCACGCAGTTTTGGCCTATTAAGTCCTTAATCCAGTTCTTAATCACATGGGGTTTGTTTCCAGACTAAAACCCTTCAATAATACAAGGTTTTAATCCAAAGAAACAAACTCAATCAATCAAATACAAGAATTAGGGTTCTTGATCAAAATCCCAATTCATCAACAATAGCAATCTACTTTGCTGTTTTTAACATATGTTCTTACAACTAAGAACACATTTGATGTCAGAAATCGTATAAACTTCTTGGACTATAACTGAAATTTCAGTTCCAATTCATCACAAGAAAACCCACCAAGAACACCTTCAAGAACTTGGTAAAAATCAAGTTTACTAACCTTAATTGCTTGGAAACTTCCAATTCTAGCCATTAATCTGATTTCTTACTTCATCTTCATGGATTACCAGGATTTTTGCTCTCAAAAACCCTTCCCGTAAGCTCACAAATGGTCAGCCCCAATAGGAGAGTCAACTTTCCTATTTATACTTCCAATATTTGCAAATTTAGTCCCTAAGTTCCATTTCTTGAACTTTTGGCACTAATATCAAGTTTTATCACAATAAACTTTCTTTTCTTATGCTTTTGTCACAAGCAAACAATATTTTTACATATTTGGTCCTTCACTTGGTCAAATGACCAAATTACCCCTTTTATGGTAAAATGACCAAAAATCAGTTTTTATAACATTTTAAGTCCACAACTCAAAATATTATTACAAAGTAAATCCTTTTCTGTCCAAAAGACCAAATTGCCCTTTTTAGCCTTTTTACTACAATTATCTTACCAACAAGGTTTTATAACAAAACCAATACTTATAACACCATATTAAATCATAATTACACTATGATTAACGTATAAATACTTGTCAAAAGTATCGTGGTGTTACAAATTCTCCCCTCCTTCAAAAGATTTCGTCCCCGAAATCATACAAACAAGCGAGGGTATTTATATCTCGTTACAATTTCGGTCTCCCATATCATATGGAAATATCTATGGTATTGCCAAAGCACTTTAACCATACAAATCTTCGTATTTCACGGTTATATCACTGTTCATCGAACATTCCTCCGGTTGTCCCGGGTACCATAACTACTTATCTACCTTCATCTCAGCATGAGGTATTCGTTGAAATTTTATCAATCCATGTTCTCAGAACCATGAGACCCATAGAAAATATTACAAATATCTTGAAGTTCATCAAGAATCTTCGATCAGTACACCAAAATTCTTACTCTTTGGGACATATGGAAAAGTCCAATAAATAAGGCTTGACTTTCTTTTCGTCCCAAGCAGATTTTTTAGTCTTTCCAAGGGATATTTTGAACACTGTCATCTTTCCCTATTTGGAATTTCAACGGTTTTACTCGGCAATCCGCATACTACTTTTGTCGATTTTTGTCTATTTCCAAGTTTTCTCGAATTTGCCTAATCTTTTCTTTTGGTTGAGGTATAATCTCGGGTCCAGCCAACGGCTTCTTCCCAACTTCAGTCTAATAAATCGAAGGATAACACGGTACCCCGTACTACACTTCATACGAGCCAGTAGAATACTAGTATGTAAGCTATTATTTCTTACAAATTCTACCAACGATAGACGATCTTCTCATCTTCCACTAGGGTCTGTTGTGCAAATTTCAAGCACATCTTCTAGAATCTGCGTCATTATTTCACCTTGTTTATCAATCTGCAAATCTTATACAGTACTTACTAGTACTTTTGAGCTAATTATTCTTGAAATTTATGCCAAAATCAACGAATAATTCTATTATCTCGGTCTGATACAATCCGTGCCGATAACTCACGTCGACAATTTACTTTATCTATATAGCTTTTCGCTACTTTTCGATCTTAATTTCTTTCTTAGTCAGTATAAATCTACACTGATTTCATCAATCAACCTGCAATTACCCATATGGTGTCATGCCCATGCGGTACTTGCAAAGACTTTATTACAAAGTCTATAATATTTTCGTCCCATTTCTTCTTTGGGACCCACAACGGTTAAATTTTTTGTATACTTCTAATGGTTTGACTTTAGTTACACACTAGTCAAACACTTTTCACGTGTCTTTCAATGTCTTTCTTTAGTCCCGGCCACCAATACATAGGTTATATCATCCTACACAGTTTGGTACTGCCCCGGGCATTCTGCATATCTACCCAAATATACATCTTTTAAGGGTAAATTTTCATATCTCGCTTTGCTTGGAACTCACATACACAACCACCAAGGGTTTTAAATCGCCGTAAGTTTCTAACTAGCTTCTTTCAATAGCTAATCATTCATTCACTTTTCACGTTTTCAGACTTGCACACTTCTTCTTGTGCTACCCGAATCAACTCAGGTAATCAATTCGCCACACTCACGCATGTGGTTGTATCTTTCAAAAGATACTCTTTCTAATTCAAGGCATCTATAATCACATCCGCCTTTCCGAGATGGTACAAGATTTCATAACCGAAATCTTTAAGTAACCCATCTATCTTTGCTATCTCATATTCAGCTTCTTTTTGATCAATTAAGTACTTCAACTTTTATGATCCATATAAACAGCAAGCTTTACACCATATAAGTAGTGTCTCCAAAGCTTCAATGTCAAAGTCATAATTGCTACTGCAATATCATGTATCCAAAATCAACTCTGGATGCATTTCTATAAAACAATTTATCTTCTCCGCTTAGCGATAATGCTAACACCAGAGCTTCACACAAGGTTTATTTCAACCTTTAAAAAGATACATGTGGTCTTTCTACCACTCGAACTTTTCACTTTTCTTGGTCAACTTTAGTCAGCTAAACAACAATCAAGGAGCAGTTTTCTACAACTCTCCTATAATAACCCACCAATCCAAGGAAACTACAATTTTAGTCAGATTCCTCAGGCGGTTCCAGTTTTGTCACAGCATCATTTCTACTGGATCCAGTTTAACATTTTCGGCATTAATAACATGCCCAAAGAATATGAAACATTCTTTTAGCCAAATTTTTCATACTTGGAGAATTTTACATATCACTTAACTCAGTGAAGTAACTCCAATATCTGGTACAAATGTACCTCATATTCAGTCTGGTTTCGAGAATATCATATTCTCGGTAGTCAATGTACATACACATAAACTTACCTTTCTTCTTTTCAAACAAGATAGGGCTCCACACGATGACACATTCGGCCATATGAGACCCCAATTCAAAAACAATTTCTTCCAAATGTTTTACCACTCTGCCATCTCTGCAGAGGCTAATCAATATAGAGCCTAAATAACAGGAACGGCTCCCAAGACCAGTTTAATCATAAGCTCTTCTCGCCAATCTGGCAGAAATCCTGGAAGTTCTTTTCAAAAGAAACATCCGAGAATTTATTTAAAGTAGTACACTACTATCACCGCTTTATTTAGCTTGGCCCATACCACGTATGGCAACTACAACATCATTCCTTTACTAACTCTTTTCCGAGTTTAAGCAAAGGAAAATAACCGGTATTCTCAACAACGGTCATTTACCATGGATTTTCGTCCATTTCATTTCTGATTTTTGAACCATAATGTTCATTTTTCTACAATTCATGTTAGCATCATTCATTGCTAACCAATTCATATGCACGATTTCTTCAAATTCATTGGTAGACATCGGCTCTAGATTTATAGGGAAAAATGGTCCCGTAAATCCTAGGAAGACTACCTTCCAGGTGTTCAATATCTTGAACATATTTGTTATTTGCTATAGCCAGTTCCAAAATTTCATCCATAATCGTTGATGAAATATTCAGACAAGACATCAAAGTCATCGATCCACAGCATAGCTTCATGGATCATATATAACATATACGGGGAGTATATTCAAAACAATTATATTTGAGACCATATCAGTCTACTCACGAGCTTTTTCCACAGTCTGCTGGAATGCTCAAGGTATTATTCGTCCTTTTCGACCATTCGTTTCTTCTTTCTTTCCTCCCCAGTTCTTTCCTGGTTTCATTACTCGTTACTCCACATTTAGCATGTGAGTATTTCATAGGAAAGTGTTCTATAGCTCCGCGCTAGACACACTTCCGTTCATCCAACAGACTCGAGCAATATGCTCCTGCTTTCTGCAATTTCAGTGATTCAACGGTAGAGTCTCAACTCTACTAATTTCTTAGTGCCTTTCCTGCACTGCTCAAAATACATAGTTGCTCTGTTTTGGTCCCTTCCCTTTAAGGTTGGACCCAATTCGTCGTAACTTCTCCTGAAGCGTCCACTAATCTTTTTCTGCTTTTCTTGTAGTCTCAGCTACTTTTCTTTCACCTTGATATCAATCAGGGTGAGCACCCAAATTTCTTTTTTTGACCACAGCAACTACTGTTGCTTATCATGTGGATTTTCTGCTACTTGTCTCTGTGCCCCTCGTTCAATGGAGCCTTGAGAAAGGGCTGGTCTACTTCTTAAAGCTCCACGCCCTAAATTCCTCCAAATAGGATTCGCTGCTCGTACTTCTTATACGTTAGAAGTCAGCACCAGTTAGGTTATATATGTATAATAACAATTTATATACACCTAACTATACATCGTGTCTACTATCTCAAGGTTTAAGTCTAGGAATCTACTCTATAGACACCTAGTTCACTTAAACCACGGCTCTGATACCAACTTGTAACACCCGGATTTTAAAACAAAACACCCCTGAAAAATTTTCATTTAAAACATAGGTTTCAGTACTTAAAACCATGAACAAATGGGTATATTTTAATAAAAACGGGTACAAGCGTATCAAGGAGTATACAAATATAATAACCTCCTTATAAGCCGGGCTGCTACTAACAGCATCTACAAGTCCACTTCTTGAGTCACGGACTTTATCCTTACCCTTACCAGGGTTATGCTAACCTGCAGGGACATTTAACAAACGGTATGAGCTACAAAGCTCAGTGAGTAATCGTATCTGCAAATAACATGTATAAAAATACAATCATATATATGTCTGGATATCGAATCCAAACTCCTAGCCTTACTGGCTGACCACATATCTTCTAGGATTTCACATCCTAATATGTAGCCTTACAGGCTGAATCACAAAACCTGTAATTATCAAGCTACGTCAGTTATTTGCACATATAATCATGTCTAACCATTTCTGTCCCATGTTTCTTAGTCACAATGGACTGCATCATATGTCATGGCTATATAAGCCGCACCATGTCATTTTCAATATACGAGTCATAGCCCAAAGGCTGCACCAGCTGGGCTCAATAACCTGGTATCATAGTCAAAAGACTGTACCATTTAGACTTAAAGTCAAATATCCAAAATCAATTATGGCTCACGAGTTTGTCCCGCTTTTGCCTAGACTCACGGCTCCGTTCTTGCCATCGCAATGACTCACGGATTATCCGGTATTGCCTTTTCAAAGATTAACTCACAGCTCCGTTCTTGTCTATTGTAGACTCACGGCTTATCTGGTATTGTCGCATTGTTTATTCATTTACTGACTCACAGCTCCGTTCTTGTCTTTCACAGACTCACGGCTTATCTGGTATTGTCGTATCATTACCTTTTATTATCATTATTGACTCACAGCTCCGTTCTTGTCTATCGCAGACTCACGGCTTATCTGATATTGTCATATTATTTCTGTTATTGACTCACAGCTCCGTTCTTGTCTATCGTAGACTCACGGCTTATCTGGTATTGTCTTTTTCATTAAATCTTTAAATTGTCATGTTTGTCCCCCAAAACTGTTTCAACCTGTAACAGTCCAATCAACACATATCATATGTGATATCAGTGAGATTACTCACCTGGATGCTAGCTGCATTTAATTCCCGGTTGTTTCTTGCCTTTGCGTGCACCACAACCATTTTGTCCCATACCTATTTATCCATTTATATGCCAAATGATAATAGGTTAACAGCCATTCTATTTGACTCTAATACATAAGAGTTCAATAATATATCATTACAAACAATGTCTAGATGATAAACTTTCCATTTATCATCTTTTCATGAATTTTACTATTCACCGAGGCATTCGTATTGATCTACAGTGCCGCCGAGGAGTCAAAAACTCAATTTAATATTTTTCCCAGACTTTTCAAACCATTAGGGACTTATGGTTCAAGTTTGAGGTAAATCGGACAAGCCAAACAAAAGTTAGCGTTTTGAAGTCCCTGTCTGGTGGGCGCACTGCGCCTGGGACTGGGCGTACTGCGCCTGGGCGCACCCCGCCTGGAACCTGGGCGCACTGCGCCCTGCGCCTGGGCAGTCTCCTGATCAGTCGCGATTTGTGCACTGTAGCACGCAGTTTTGGCCTATTAAGTCCTTAATCCAGTTCTTAATCACATGGGGTTTGTTTCCAGACTAAAACCCTTCAATAATACAAGGTTTTAATCCAAAGAAACAAACTCAATCAATCAAATACAAGAATTAGGGTTCTTGATCAAAATCCCAATTCATCAACAATAGCAATCTACTTTGCTGTTTTTAACATATGTTCTTACAACTAAGAACACATTTGATGTCAGAAATCGTATAAACTTCTTGGACTATAACTGAAATTTCAGTTCCAATTCATCACAAGAAAACCCACAAAGAACACCTTCAAGAACTTGGTAAAAATCAAGTTTACTAACCTTAATTGCTTGGAAACTTCCAATTCTAGCCATTAATCCGATTTCTTACTTCATCTTCATGGATTTCCAGGATTTTTGCTCTCAAAAACCCTTCCCGTAAGCTCACAAATGGTCAGCCCCAATAGGAGAGTCAACTCTCCTATTTATACTTCCAATATTTGCAAATTTAGTCCCTAAGTTCCATTTCTTGAACTTTTGGCACTAATATCAAGTTTTATCACAATAAACTTTCTTTTCTTATGCTTTTGTCACAAGCAAACAATATTTTTACATATTTGGTCCTTCACTTGGTCAAATGACCAAATTACCCCTTTTATGGTAAAATGACCAAAAATCAGTTTTTATAACATTTTAAGTCCACAACTCAAAATATTATTACAAAGTAAATCCTTTTCTGTCCAAAAGACCAAATTGCCCTTTTTAGCCTTTTTACTACAATTATCTTACCAACAAGGTTTTATAACAAAACCAATACTTATAACACCATATTAAATCATAATTACACTATGATTAACGTATAAATACTTGTCAAAAGTATCGTGGTGTTACAATTATGCACATTGTACAAGTTTGGAACAACACATGCACACCACCTCGCACAACGCCATGAGCTTACACGGGGTCAAAAGTGAGAGCTGCTCTCACTAGGGGGCGGTGTTCCCCTTGGGCTCGCACACCTCGCACCACCCCGACGTGGGGCACACCGGAGGGCCTAATGTTGTATTTCAGACAAACAATTCGGAAATTAGTATCGCAAACTAATTCCGAATAATGGAAAAACCAAAGCAGACGGATCGATAAATAATATTGAGAATTATGTATCGATTAGTTGCTAATAATAAATTCAATTATTATTATATTACCTAATTTCGTCCAGAAATCAGATTTGATCATACGCGCCCAGATCTAATTATAGAAAGGTAGAAGGAGACTGTCCCGTTATCGGACGAAATAAAATACGAGACAAAATATTAAAACCAACCTGAAGATCGTTGATTAGAGTCCTTGAGACTGCACGGATTGACTCCTGTCCTTAAAGGTTTTTACGGCGCTCGACGGCTGTAAGCTTTCAGCGTAAAACCCCAGGATTTAATGCAGAATATCGTTCGTTCCAACAGCTATGGAAGAACAGATAAACACAAAGCGAATACTCGGAAACCACAGAGAGAGAAATCGCAGAGAGAGTGAGAGAGCAGAAAATTGAGGTGTTAATAAATGAGACCCTAGAGGCCCTATTTATAGGGGTCCGAAATTATCAGATAACAACTGATTTGAATTTGAAAAAGATTCAAATTCTGGATAAAATCTAATCAAAAATCGGATCTGATAGAATTTATCCCGATTTTCGAGTCTGCTAAGGCGCACGGCGCGGTTTCTTGATTTTCGCGACGCGCGTACCAGTTGACCAGGTTGGTCCAACCAATCCGACCCGAACCCCATTAAAAATAAAAGCTCCTCGCGATGATGCGTCGTGCGAAGTGCAAAGTGCGCCTAATCGCGCCATCTCGCATCCACGGCCCGGCTCGGCGCGCGTGTGGGCTTAGCCCATCCCTTAACCCACTAAAGCCTTTGAAGACTTAGCAAAGGAATGAGGTTATAATCCCACAAAACTTTCTCTCCCCCACCAATGTGGGACACAAGGAAAATCACCAACTTGTGAATTCCTTAAAATTCCAACAATCCCCCACCAAGTTGGAGAGTTTCCTTTCATTCAGACAAATGACGTCACCTGGGTGTCACGAAGATTAAACCCAAGTTTATGTGAATAAACAAGAAGAGACCGATCCAATGGTATCCTTATAGGTTTAAACCAAGAACCTTGTGACCTCTCCGGTTTATCCCCACACATCATCTGCCATCTTTGCGTTCTCACTGAGCGCGAATATGGCCATGCGCTATAAATCCTTTTCATGACCCTCTAGAAGATAAACCACTGATCTTCATTTGAGGCGGCACCACCTCTAGGTCGTATAGGAAAAGTTTTACAACATCTTCGTTGCTTAGATGTCTCCAAAACTTTGTTAAGAGCCTTAGCTCAACCTCGTTCTCGGCAACGAACGTGCTATCCTACCTCACATGGATCTATCATTTTGATAGTACCTTCTATCGTTAGTGACTTTGTTATTACCCTTTAAACTTGAGAATTAGGAGCACTAATGTCAAGTTGGGTTTCCATCACTGAACGATTCTATAGTGGTTTTAGACCCATGACTCTCGTGGTAGATTGTACCAAATCTCTCGTCAGAGGTTTGGTAAGTGGATCTGCCAAGTTCCTACTCGTCTTGACATAGACAACCTTGATGGTACCACTTTCAATTAGTTGTCTCACAAAGTTGTGTCGCAGACCAACGTGTCTTGACCTCGTATTACTAACCGCATTGTATACTTTAGACAGTGTGGCCTCATGACAACGCTATCGTCACACGCGTCAAAAACAATTTTTAACCCACTTTTACTATGTAGATAGGGCAAGCGGGGTCGAGTCCAAGGATTTAGTGGTTAACTTTTAACGAGTTGTAAAGTAAAATTTTAACGGTGATGGTAAAAAGATTGAGATTTTAACTTGAGAATAGAAAGAATTACTTCCGGTTCAGTTATCAACAATTAGTTTCACATGTTTAATTACAATGATTCCGATATAATTACTTTAACATAATTACAGTTTACTGACAATTACTATTACTTTAGGTAAATACATAACATGTTGAATCAATTATTTGTCTTTGTCTAACAATTAAGTAGATTAGGCACAAAAAATGGTGTAGCAATATTATGTTTTATCTAGGTGATAGTAACGTTACAACTTCTTAACATATCAATTAGGCACAAAGTATATTAACTGATTATCCGTATTAGCTCGTTATTTAGGTGAGATAGGCACGAATAATATGTTGGTAATACTATGTCTTAAGAACATGATAGCAAGTAGAAGTAGACACAAATGATTCACTAGTTGTATTCAAAGAGGTGAGAGTTTAAGAGTTACAATAGTAAAACACTTGTCGGAATCAAAGTAAAAACATGCTACACTAAAAGTTGGATAACATTACCGGAAGTAATCTGAAGAGATTAGCCTTCCATTCGCGTGATGATCGTGAAGATGGTCTTGGTGTTCCTTGTCATGTAACTTGATGCGTTTACCCTTCGAGTTATCGTGAATTACAACTAGAATTACCACCGAGAGGGATGATATTTTGGTTCTAAACAACTAGCTAAAAGATATTCTGACTATTACAACAAATAGAAAGTGAATTGGTAACTTGATGTCTAGAGAATGTTAATTGGTGTCTTAATCCGTGCATAGAGAGCTTCTATTTATACTGGCTGAGCACAGTGCTCGCGTCGCGACCAAAGGGCCCGTCGCGTCGCGAGGGTGCTTGGCTGGTGGTCGGTGCACCTTTTGTCGGGTCAGTGCGTCTTCGCTGGTATGTCGAGCTTTCCGTCGCGTTCACTTTTGGTCGCGTTGCCTTTGATCGCGTCGCGAAGATGCTTAGCTGGTCTGGCTAGTGCGTTTGTTGGTAGTCTCGCGACTGAGAAGTAGGTATGGTCGCGTCCAAGGTCTTCGCGTCGCGACCATGCTCCCTGTCGCGGCGCGAGTGCTGTAGTATTTTGGGTCTTCTGTCTTGTTTTGCTTCACGTCGCGACACAAGGCTTGTCAAGTCGCGATTGCTGTATTTTTATGTGTATTTCGCCTTTTTACTCTTCGGTTTAGAGCATCACTTCCTCGGGTTTGTTCTTTTATAGTTCTTGGGTCTTGTTCCTGAAAATAAGCCATAAATGTTAACACACAAATCCCTCTTGTTTTCCTCACACCAGCAGCTCCGGAGAACTCTGTTCAAGTTAAGCATGAATCGTAATTCATGCTTAGCCACCTGTTAATATAAGCATGTTTTGATATTGAGCTTATCAGGATTTCCTATGGTGAAAACCATAGTTCTGGCAGATTTGCATCTGCAACACAGCAGTGGGCTGTGATGTGCAGTGTATGAAGAATGAGATATTCTCTCGTTTAGCTTGCAATTTTTGTGAGGATGTCCGGGGACTGTAGACAAATTAATCATAATTCTATTGAGAGAATTAATGATATCTTAATAGGATTTCCCCGTGATTTGTGAGATGTTTTCTATGTGAAAACAAATGGCTGGCATGGGTTAGTATTGACCCGACAGTAGATCTATTATCACCGCCAGACTGTTGGGAGTCTGTGGTGTGCATTAGGAGCTGCCGTTGGAATGTGAGCTTTTGCCTATTTGTTGTGAAAACATGCAGTCTTATAAAATGTGATTGTTTGATTTTAACAGATGAGGTAGGTTAGACGGGTCTGTCTGAACCATATCTGTTATGAAGAAGCATTTTGCATGTTTTAAGGCGGTTTTTTGGATTCTTTCGTTTTGCACAAAAAATATAGTTTTTGCGTGCCTCTGAGCATATTTATGCGATAAAACAGTCTTTAAATGATAGTGTTTTATTGTAAAAATAAAACACTATCACCTCACGGTCACAGTACACGGGTATAGTTGGCATTGGAATATCCCACAATCGGATATCCAAGAGTAGGTCTCTAATCCACTCTGCCTCTTTTCCTGCTGCTGCTAGGGCAATAAGCTCAACTTCCATCGTTGAGTGGCCTATACATGTCTGTTTCTTGCTCGCCCAAGAAATAGCTCCGCCAGCTAGAGTATAAATCTAACCACTTGTGGATTTAGAATCACTGATGTGATCTATCCAGCTGGCATCAGAATACCCTTCTAGTATTCCGAAAGTTGATGTATATGTCAACTCAAAGGTACTTGTCCTTTTCAGGTAACCCAGTACTCTACTCTCTGCCTTCCAGTGCTCCGTCCCTGGATTGACAGTATACTGAATTAGTTTGCTTACAGCGAAAGCAATGTCAGGTCGAGTGCAATGCATAGCATACATCATGCTGCCAATCGCACTCGCATACTCCAGTTGAGCCACCGCTCTACCAGAGTTGATTTTAAGTTTCACACTTGATTCAAAAGGAGTGTTGAACTCTTTAATGTTCAAATGTTGGAACTTTTTAAGAACTTTCTCAATATAGTGAGATTGACTTAAAGAAATCTCATTACCAGTTCTTTTCACCTTGATACCAAGGATGGTATCTACTTCTCCTAGATCTTTCATCTTAAAGTTCGAGGATAGGTATTTCTTTGTCTCAAGAATACCTTCAAGGTGAGTACCGATGATCAACATATCATCAACATATAGACATATGATAACTGTGTATTCGGCAGTGCATTTAGAATAAACACACCTGTCAACACTATTGTGCTGAAATCCGAACGCAGTCACAGTGGTATCAAACCTCTCATGCCACTGTTTAGGAGCCTGTTTCAACCCGTACAAGGATTTAATAAGTCTACACACTTTATTTTCATGTCCGGGTATCACAAACCCTTCTGGTTGTTCCAAATAGATCTCCTCCTTGAGATAACCATTTAGGAAAGCTGTCTTCACATCCATTTGATGAATGTACAGTCCTTTCAAAGCTGATATTGCTACGAGAGTTCTAATAGAACCGATTCTAGCAACTAGGGCATAGGTATCAAAATAATCGATTCCTTCCTTTTGCCTGTAGCCTTTAGCAACTAATCTTGCTTTATAGGCAGATATGGATCCATCTGGATGATATTTTCTCTTGAAAATCCATTTGGATCCTATGGGCCTCATTCCCTTGGGTAGATCAGCTAGCTCCCAGGTACCGTTACCCATAATTGAATCCATTTCGTCATTGATTGCTTCTTTCCACAATGGAGCATCTCTAGACGTCATGGCTTCATTGAAAGTCTTAGGGTCATCATCCAAGTTAATGGAGAAAATGATCTCTCTCTTCACTTTCTTTTGTGTCCCTTCGACCAAGTAAGAGAAAAAATCATCTCCTAGATTTTTTCTCTTTTCTAGTCCTTGTACTTCTCCTTGGTTTTTCTACAACATTAGAAGGTTGGATATTTTCTCGAGAAGTACTCGGTGCTATTGTGGGGTTTGTGTTTTCAACATCTTTTGAAAACTTGTCCTCAAAGAATTCCACATCTCTGGATTCAACTACAACACCTGATTCATCATCCAATAGTCGGTAAGCTTTGCTGTTCTGAGCATATCCAATGAATGTGCTCTTCATGGCCCGAGGTCCCAATTTGGATCTCTTGGGATCAGGTGTTCGATAGTAGGCTCTACACCCCCACACTCTCAAATAATCAATATTTGGTTTCCTTCCCTTCCACAGCTCATAAGGACTCACAGGAATCACACGACTAGTGATCCTGTTGTGCACATAGCAAGCGGTCAATAACGCTTCCCCCCACAGATTATGAGGCAAGCCGGATTGGTTCAACATACAGTTGACCATTTCGACTAAGGTTCGGTTCTTTCTCTCAGCCAAACCATTCTGTTGGGGAGTGAACGGTGAAGTTATTTCGTGTTTGATTCCTTTCTCTTCGCAGAAGGCATCAAAGTCACGATTAAAGTATTCTCCACCTCTGTCCGAGCGAAGAATCTTTATGTGTTTCTCATGTTGATTTTCGACCTCGGCCTTATACAGTTTAAATGCGTCAAAGGCTTCGTCCTTAGTTCGCAACAAATAAACATGTAAATAACGGCTCGAGTCATCACAGAACGTTATGAAATATCTCTTGCCTCCTCGCGTGAGAATTCCATTTAGTTCACAGATGTCAGAGTGGATAAGTTCTAGTAATGATGTATCACGTTTAACGCTTGGAAAAGGTTTCTTTGTAAACTTCGATTTTACAAAAGTTTCACATTTTTCAAATTCTTTATTATCAAATTTTAACATTCCTTTAGATTGCATCTTTTCAATGTTTTTAAAATTTGTGTGTGCTAAACGTTTGTGCCATAAAGAAATTGAACAAGCGATATAAGCAGAAAAATTAACTTCATTCATTTCAAAACCAGTTACATCATCACTACCAGTACCACTACTATCACTAGCAGTACTGCTACTATCACTACCACTATCACTAACTCCATCACTGAAATCAAAATCTAACACAAACACATCAGGACCCAATCCTTCGCGATCAGCAGCTCCTTCGACCAAGTCAAGCCGATACATTCCACGCGTGTTGATGGCTTGACCAACGAAGAAGTCATTCCTTGTGAATTCCACACGTCCATTTTGAATCACCAGCTTGTACCCATTATTGTCAAACTTATCAGCCGATACGAGTCCCTTCGAGATTCCAGGAACATGCAACACATCCTGGAGAGTGACTCTACAACCGTTGCGGAATTTCAACACCACTGTGCCTTTGCTGCGAACTCGTACTCGATGTCCATCAGCACAAACCACTACAGTCCCCTCAGGCACGGGGCCGTAGGTGCGGAAGCTCGACTCGCTTCCACAAACATGCACTGTGGCTCCAGAATCCAAGAACCAACCTCGGGCCGCCACTGCCCGTGTGAGAGAGGAAATTGTGTTGACCCCTCCGAGACCCACATTCGCCACAAGGTGGGTAAGTTCCTCAATAGCATTTGCGGAACCAGTAGGAGGACCAGATTTTCGTTGAGAGCATTCCCTTGCATAGTGCCCAGTCTCTCCGCAGACGTGGCACTTTCCGGTCTTCTTTGGTTGGTTGTTGTTATGATGCTGACGGTTAGGCTTGAAATCCTTCTTCTTGGGACCAAAGCCTTTCTTGTTCTTAGACCCATGTTTGCCCTTTTGGCCAGAACCCCCACCAGTCACGAAATTTACACCCGATCCGACTTTACTTTGTTTGTCCCTATTGCGAGTTTCCTCCTCAATGCGGAGGTGTTTCAACAGATCATCCAAAGAGTAGTCCTCAGATTTGTGCATCATCCTCTTGGAGAAATCTCTCCAGGAAGGTGGCAATTTTGCAATGATTGCACCTACTTGGAAGAGCTCCGGTAAAGCAATGGAAAGGGTGGTCAACTTGTTGACTAAGACTTGGAGCTCATGCACTTGCTCCATAATCGATCTGTCATCCACCATTTGGTACTCGAGGTACTTTGACACAAGGTACTTGTTAGTACCTTCTTCATGTGCCTTGTACTTGAGTTCCAAAGCTTTCCAAAGTTCTCTCGGATCTGTAATCGGCGCATACAGATCATAGAGGCGATCGGAGAGGGAGTTCTTGATATGACCAAGACATAGTTGCTCAGACTCTCTGCGCAGAGCCCTTTGCTTTTCCAGATCAGAAATTGCTTTCAGATCTGGCTGCTTTCCAGCCTCAGGAACCGGATTAGCAGGGATCGGGGGCAACTCAGGATCTAGGAGATAACCAAGTTTAAGCACAGCTAGCAAAAACTTGACCTTATCAGCCCATCGAGAATAGTTCTGACCATCGAAGCGGTCGAGTTTGACAAATTCTTGGTTCATCATGTTGAGGTTCATTGTAGGCAATTCAGTAGCCATTTGTCTGAATATTTAAACACAATAAAAACCTTTAAGATTGTTGTATTTCAGACAAACAATTCGGAATTAGTTTGCGATACTAATTTCCGAATTGTTTGTCTGAAATACAACACCTAATACTAATAATTTATGATTTTTTTGGTTGCATGGATGTATATGATATTGGGCACAAGCGGAACTTTACTACTCACATCGAAATTAGAGGCTCGTGAAAAATTAGCAATCTTTGTTTGGTGAGCACAGTTAAATTTATTTTTAGTGGTCATCGTGAAGAAAAAGTGTGACATATGTTCGGGAGTGCTTTATATGAGAAAAAACTGATATCGAATTTGTATAATTATCTAACAAACTGGTGGTAATTTTCTAAAATGCTCTTAAATTGATATAAAAGTAAAAGATATTGTAGTTTAGTGAGTAACTCAAAAAACCGTATAATCAAAAATTCAAAATTAGTATTATGACCAGTAATGACTATTACGAGAGCTAAGACAACTTGAAAATTATTATTTTCCGAAAAAAAAAAAAAAAAAACAATGTCTAAAAATTTCAAAGGAATCCATAAAATTATGAAACTTAAGGGGCCAGAACGGCATAACAATGTTCTAAAAATTTCAAAGGAATCCATAAAATTATGAAACTTAAGGGGCCAGAACGGCATAACGTTATAAAACTTCAAGTGTAGAATATTCAAGGGCCGGTGCCCGGTGGTGGAATAAATTCAAAAAATTCGAAGTTGCACCAGCCGGGAATCGAACCCGGGTCTGTACCGTGGCAGGGTACTATTCTACCACTAGACCACTGGTGCGATGTATTCTATTTTTCAAATGCATCTATTTATTATTCATTCTTTAGCAACTGAAACAATCATCTAAAAAAGTTAACTAAAAGAGTAGTATATAGTTAGTAAACAAAACCTTTGATTCAGGTTATTAAAACATTATAAAAGTATTACTGAATTAATATAGTTTTTAATATTATGTAACACAATAATTATTCAAAAAAATTTATTAAAACAGTATTTATAAGTCAAACCAAACCTATTTCATTTCAACCATACCAAAAACCATTATTTTTAATATTTTATCCAACCCTTTAACCTCTATTTGACACATCTATGTTAAAACGTATGAAATGTATAGGTGCATCTCTAACACTAAAGTTGTAAAAAAAATTATATGAAAAAGTCATCCTGTCACAAAGACTTTTCTTGGATAGAAAACATAATATTTTTTGATAAAATTTTTAGATACGAGCTTCTCTATCATTCTCAATCATACTTTTATCTCTCTACTAAAGATCATTTATATTTTTGTGTTAAATTTTTACAAAGAGCTGAATATTTTCCAACAAAATGCATCATTAAAAAACCATCAAGATAAGGATTATTAGAAATTTTTTCCACATAATATAATTCTTTTCTCAGCCATTTATTTTCATTATATAATCAGTTTTTTATATTATTATATATTATATATGTTTTTTGGCATTTAAAAGAGATGGAGATAAATTACGTAAATACAAATAGCTTTTGAAGAGATAGTTGTATCAGAGAGTTTTTTGAAGACATGTCCTTTTGTTAAATAGAATTTAATGGAAATTAAAGTGCCAAGCAAAAAATAATTAGTTATTGCTCGTAAAGAATGTAGTAGGTTTAATGTTCACTGAAAATCAACCTATAAAAATTGATACCAAAAAACTATTACTTATTGACCATAGATGCGGTAGGTTTAAGTCTTGTTTTCGAGTTTTAAAATTAACAAAAATGAAGGTAAGGAAAAGATATGGAAAGAGAAAAAACAATTAATCAGATATGTTGTTAGGTTGAAAAGGAAAGGAAGAGAAATGAATGACGTGATCAGATAACATTTTTCACCCTTTGTTAGGGCATATATGAGTTGACTCCCTCATGTCACCGGTGTTGCACACCCATTCACGCCTCTACCCTCCACCGTGAACATCACCAATCACTATCGATTTTGAGAAAGGACAAATGTGAGATGCATCTAAGTTTTGACTTTGGGTTTGAAGATACCGATTTGAAGAACATGTTCAATGTTATGAGAAGGAAGATGAAGTCACAGAAAAAAAAATCTATGAAAAGGCCAAGGGTAAAATCGAAATTTCTGTTTTCCATCCCAATTTGAGGGTAAAAAATATAATATTTCTATAAATTTCCTCTCCTTCTATTAAAAGAAACTCAATAACATGTTTTTTACTCCTAATCTCTCATTATCAGTGGCGGAGCTACATGGGGCTTTGCGGGCACTGTAGCATCCCAAAAAAGTTATTATTATTATTATATAGTTTTTGAGTTCTAGATGTGTTGTGTGAGACTTGTAACCTAAACTCTATTGACATATCTTTTGCTTTTCGAATCAATTGGGAAGTTCGCTTGGGCTAAAAGCCCAAATAACATGAACATTGTGACATACTGACATGACATGGTCCATGCCTCCTCCAAGGCGCTTTTGTCTGTTGAACTACCAAAACTCAATTCATTAATTTCAATTTTCTTATCTGCTCGTTGATTTCAATCTTCATCACATTATGTATGTTTTTTTTCTAAATTATTAGACTTTAGGTTACAATAGAATTATAATATGAAGTTAGGGTTTAGTTTATGTGATAAATTTGTTGCTATATTATTGATAATTGATTAAATAAGGATTTTCATAATTTTATATGATAGGTATCATTTGATATAATAATTAACATATCGGTATAAAAAAACCGAAAAACATGATGTTAATGTTAAGTGAAAATTAACTGATAGTAAAATAATACCAAAAAACATTGTGTTGGTTTTGTAATTGAGTTGTTTCAGTAATGGAATAATAAGTATACATTCTCGACATTATTTCTAATAGGTATAAAAATGAAATTCATGGATATTAGTTCGTAAATTATTACTTTTTGTTCAAAGGTATTTTTAAGCAATATTTATATACACTGTAACGAAATTATTCTTTCTTTCGATATAATTTCGATTGCCAAAACCATCTCCCGTTTTCATTATTATTGAAGTTTGGATAATTTTTCCGTAATAAAACGTGAAAAACTTAACTAAATCGTTTCTTTGTGCATTAGATTAGGTTTTAAACTGAATTTGTTTTGATCTAAGTTTTATAGAATTTATGGGGCACTTGTATAAATGTATATTATATTTTTGTATATAGTTTATGCATGTACCGGGTATGATTGTTTTCATCAAAGTCGCTATGCTCTAGATTAGCATTCCATGAATAATTATGAGCCATTCTAAATCTTCATGGTCATGAATCATAATTACAATAGTAACTGTGAAATAAGACTACATGAAATATTAGTAACATCTATTTAGATGAATGTATATTGAAGAATAGACAAATTCATATGGATTTATTTATTGTAAAATTTTGAAAGGCTCACCTCAAGATATTACTTCATGGACTAACGTCATTAAGTGAATCATGAAAATGGTTTGAGTCTTAATATCCTTCGACCTGATATATATATATATATATATATATATATATATATATATATATATATATATATATATATATATATATATATATATATATATATATATATATATATATATATATATATATATATATATATATATATATATATATATATATATATATATATATATATATATATATATATAGAGAGAGAGAGAGAGAGAGAGGCTTTCAAATAAGTGTATGATTATGTCTTGATGTATGCCAAACGTTGTTCTGAACAACGTATTCATAATGGATACAGTTAGATATATCGTGAAACTTAGCAACGAAGGCATGTATTGAGATATGGATTTCGAGCCTCTAACTTTTGGAGTTTGATATCAAGCGGACCCCTTGATGGATTAAATAGATATGAGTGTGTGGTCACAACCATATGATTTTGTTAATCTTATTCATTCACAAAATCGAGAAACCAAAATGTTAGCACATAAAAGAATGATTTGATCCATGCATCATGCTCAATGATACCAAAATGAAAGGATACGATATTGAAAATTATTATCCATCAAGAAGTTAATAGATGTTTTATGTAAACAAGCATTCACTTATACTCATGGGGCAGTGGCATGTTGCTATATGCTTAGCACTGTCTAGGAAATTGACCTATGTGTTATCCCTTATAAAGTTGGAGCCTATTGGAAATGGTTTGCAAAGAACAAAGAAAGTAACTATGCAATTGTTTGTTTGTGAATCTATTAGGTACATAGTAAAAGCATAAACAATGAACAAATAAATTACAATATTTATAGTGTATAAATTTATTATTTATCAACTTAAAGTAAATAATAAAATAATATTTATTTATTATTTATCGGCCAAATGACGAATAATAAACAATTTGTTTATTTGTTTTATAAATTTAATAAGTGATTATTTAATTAAAGCATTTTTAGTCGATTAGAAATAAATTTAATGGATCCAAGCTTTTCTAATTAGTTGGTTTGAAAGGGTATGGATATAACCCATCAACTAAATATAAAGAAAAGAGTTTTAGCGGTCATATTCTACATCTAAACAGGAACAGTCAAAGTCATAATACTCAACATACATGTGAGAGATGTCGTCCACCACTTTCTCACACTCACTCACGCACTCACACACACTATCTCCCTCATTTGTACTGATTTTAAGGCTTAGAAAAAATATACAATATTGGTGTTGATCTTATTAGTGGTCTAGAAGTTGTTTGTTCCTCGTCTGTATGGATCGATTGTAAAATTCACTTGCATTGGAAGTTGTTCTCCAACATTAATTGACAAATTCAATATTAATATAGTGTACATAACATCCTATGGGTATTTTTTCGATCTAGTTTATTCTAAATAGATTTCTAAATAGATTCATGATTCTGATGGATTGAAAATATTAAACTTCAATATTGCTTGCGTTGCTATGATTATTAAACCATTTTTTATCATCAACCCCCAACAACATAAACATACACATATGCATAAAAATACATGTACATATACACATAAACATATACTTACACACACACACATATATATATATATATATATATATATATATATATATATATATATATATATATATATATATATATATATATATATATATATATATATATATATATATATATATATATATATATATATATATATATATATATATATATATATTGGTGGGAACACACAACAAATATGACTAAGCACTTCAACAAAACGAGCAAACACATGACTGTCTAGGCTAGTAAGAAATACAAATATCAAATTAAGAAACACAATGATATAAAGTGAATGAGTCGAACTACATCTAATGTGAGAACTATGAGAGATTTTTCCTATTGATAAACTTCAATATTTACAAGAGAGATTTATGACTATCAACTACACAATATTTATGTTCTAAATATTTGACATATAATATTCTAAAGAAGGTTGAGATGTATAAATAGCACGTTGGTTAAATCAATACACATGGTCTTATGCCTCTACCACCATTCTGCAAATTCTTGTATCTTGCTCGCCACGCTACCCTGGCACATCGAGACATGTGCATCATGTGTATTCCCAAGATAATCTGTCGGCTGAAGTGACAACTGAAAGGTTTTCTGCAAATCTATGAACTAAAACCCTAAGTTAACATGCAACCTAGAAAGGATCTATGTTTTCTAACTTTGAACATATAATATTATCCCTAAAGGCCAACAGAAAATTTCTAAAGAAATAAATAAGAAAAACTAATCTTTAGTTTTAACCTTTGAAGCCAAGTAGCACAAATGTCCTGCCTCTAATGGCTCACACCCAGAACCAAGCAAGCAAGAAACCAAGAGAGGATAAGGGTAGAAACCCTTAGAATTTCGTTGCTTACGAGGGGTGGAGGAGGTCTTTATTTATAGCCTCCAGGTGATAAGCAATAAGGAGTATAACTGCCTTATTTAAGATCCTGATATGATAAGCCGTTTATCATATAACTAAATCTACTTATCACTGCCATAAATTATGTCAATACCCATTAAGGAATACGAAACCCTAAGCCCTTAGGCCTCAATTTCGTCCAAACCCATATGGGCAACCCTAATTGTGTATTGCTCAACTATTGAACAATTATAATTCAGCCCCTGCACTTTTAATTAATCCAATTAATCCCAAAATTAATTCCAATTAATTTATGATCAATTATTAATTAAATATTATGATTTCTAATTAATATATTATTCTCATAATATATTAACAAATCATATTTCTCTCTCTCTTTAAGTTATCTTGTCCTCTACTAGGTTTTGAGGGCAACCCAAAAAGACTGTGCTACCATCAATCAAGTATATTCCTAAATTATAGTCATGGCTTAGACTCCTAATCCAACAACAACTACAAAGTTGGGCCTGACCAAAGACTCCTCTTTGGTTAGGAGAAACCTCTTTGGTCTCCGGTTGAGTGTCTTGACTCCGGTATGAACCGTGCAACTGTCTGACTATGCTTTATGCATATCCGTCAAACTATACTTCAGTCTGGATCCAAATATTCTATCTTAAAACACTCCGGTCTGAACTGATCTTTTGTTTTGAACTACTCTTCGGTCTAGGAGAATATCTCTCCTTCACATCTCTTCAGTCTGCTGACCACTAGTGACGATCTTAGACTTCTGAATGTTAATCCATAAGTGATCCCTCAAATTACTGACTCCTTCATACTAATACGAAAACCCAAGTATCACATTCACTGGCTACATTCAGTGTCACAAATGTCGCTAGGCGCTGCCAGGTCGGCGGACTAGAGAGCAGCGAGTAATCGATGAGTACTTGATGATTGTTGTACATAGCCGTGTTCGAGTACAAGGTCGAGTACTCGGCCGAGTTTTGCAACACTAGCTATAGTACACCATCGGATTATCAACGATGGCTTCGGTGTGTGTGTGTGTGTGTGTATATATATATATATATATATATATATATATATATATATATATATATATATATATATATATATATATATATATATATATATAATGTGCAGTGCAAATATTGTGTGAATGTAGGACCAAATGTGGAGCGTGCGATCGAAATGATCAATGGTGTTATATTTAATGGCCTAATTGTAAATTTATGATAGTTAATTAATCAAATTTTACAATTAAACACTTATAAAGGATATTTTAGTCTATAAATAAATATTTAAAAAAGAAAATATCGTATTTATCTCCTAATTTTGTGGGATTTATATTCAATATTTATTTATCTTATTATATAAAATTTATAACTGTGTTCCGTGATGAATAATAGTTGTACATAAAAAAACACATATTCATGCATATTACGATGATCACATGATACACTGCCACTATTAAATAATAGAGCATTATTCTTGAAAAAATACACTCTTATTCTAAAAGAATATGAGTGTTTTTATATCATTGGTATAAAACATAATAACAACTACATTCTAAAAGAAGAGAAATATACATTTTGAAAGTTACACTTTATTATTCAAAGAGTAAATTACAGTTTTGGTCCCTATGGTTTGGCCTAACTTTCAATAAGAGTCCAACTTTTGAAATTTCACTTTATAGGTCCTCAAGGTTTCATTTAGCTTGCAGAGGTAGTCCCTTGGCCAGGTAAAAAAAACTAAAATGCCCTTTTCAATTTCTTTTTCATTTTTCTTTTAAGAAATTAATTTTAGGTAATTAAAATAATAAAATAATAAACCCAAACCAACCCCTACCCTTTCTACCCGTATCGTATGAACCTCCCATTAAACTGGGTTTTAAATTCAAGTTTACACAGCTGAATCATTCACAAAAGTTGTTCCTTTCAATAAGTTGAACATAATGCTGAAAGCTGAAATCAATGGCAACATTAGAGGATGAACAATTTAAGGTAATAAACTCTGAACTTGCGTTTGTCCTCGTGGTGATTTTGCAGCCATGGGTGTTGAAATAGACAAAATGATTGGTAACTAAGTTGTTATATATATATATATATATATATATATATATATATATATATATATATATATATATATATATATATATATATATATATATATATATATATATATATATATATATATATATATGGAAAAGTGAATATGCATAACAACCCCATACAAGCTTAGGTGAAGAACCCAATATAATACGTCATTTAATTAGGAAAATACGCTTACTATAATTTCCTTGAATGTTGGAACCAGAACTTGTACGTGTACATATGCGTGATTTCGAAAATACGCTTACTGTAGCGAATATTCTCCATTGCTTCCACTTAATCACGTATCCCTGTCAATCGAATATTCTGCCTCAATCTGACTTGTAAGTGTGCGTGAATGCTCAAACTTAAATCGAATTATGCCTCAATCCAAGCTTTTAGTTAAAAATCAATTTTGTATGGCGCTGATTGAATCGGATTTTGTAATAAATCGATTTCTATACTAATCAATTATGCAATCAATTTCAGTAACTTGACTTCTGATAAAAATCGATATGTGATGAACACAATTGCCGATGAACATGATTAATTGATTGCCTATAAACATGAATTCTATACCGTTTTAATTTTAGTTTTAATAACTTGCTGATGATAGTGAACATGATTGCTGAATATTGGTGAATAGTTTTTCCAAAAATCATTCATGTAAGTTAATTCATCAGTGATTGGAATTTCCATCTTGTTAATTGCACAATATCTACCTTGTAGAGACATCACATAAGAAAATTGAAAACAAAAATCTGGACTCTAGATGCTTTCTGTTTTTGGACACAAATAATGTATGTTGCTATTTTAAACAATAAAAGTATACCATCATACCAAACAAAATGCTCAATTTAAATCAAATTCTGCATTAATTATGGTTTTTGTAAATCGATATCATTGATGTATGGTTTCCTTGGTGCAGGACATATTTAAAATCATGAACTTTGAAAACCAAGTAGCCGATCCGTTGTCGTTTGAAACACATATAAATGAAGATTAGTCGTTTGAAACACATATAAATGAAGAAAGTGAAGAAGATACTTATTTTGAATCATCATCTGAATCTGCGAAAATAAATGATGATGTTATGGATCATGCATGTCAAACGGGTGAAGGTAGTGAATCAGGTATTATGGGAAAGGTTTTTGATACACCTAAAGAGACATATACATTTTATAATGATTATTTATTTTTACATGGATTTGGTATATGTATTCAAACCATATTTAAAAATAAGATAACAAAGGAGCCGTATCGAAAGATATATGTGACACCCCATTTCTATTGTTTTTAAATACTATGGTTTTTTCGTAAAAATAAAGGAATACAAAAATACGGTTTATCAAAAACCGATAAATTAAATGCTTAATATAGTGGGTGTACAAATCCATATCAAAACTAACCATAGTAAGCAAGAAAGGATTAAACCTTGAGTCCATATTAGGAGCTAACTCGAGCTCCACTCCGGCTAAACTTCATCCCTTTTATATCAAATCATTTTAACCTGGAATACATGACAAAACATAGAATACGTAAGACAAAATGTCTCGTGAGTTACATGAGTTTTAGACACAAACATTAAACTTCTTTTTCAACCTTGTATAAAAATTTCATAATATAAACATTCGCCAAAACTTTATAGTATTAATATACTATAACTTTTATCTTTCAAAACCATTTCATATTATATCTTTCAAAACTAGCTTCTTTCATACTTTCTTTGACTGGTTTTATAAGCTTGCTGGATTTTTATACTTAGGGCTTTAATCACTATAAGTGATACCCCAAGTCTCTATGGCTAGAAAGAACGGATCAATCCTCACCATAGAAGTGCTGAGGCGATCTACTTCGCGATGGGGCTTGTCCCCAGTAGACCCCTTACCTAACCCGGGTAGGTTGGAACATAGTTCCCTTACTAACGTTGCTTGCTACAATTACCAGTCATACAAAAACTTGCTGCTTGATTGAACATTTCTCATAAACATATAAACTTGTGGCTAAATGCCAGATTATATCATTTTATGTCTTTATGGCTAGATGCCAAATATATAACTTTCGTTTCACATAAATCATATGTTCAAAACACGTCTTTATAACATTTTAGGCTTAATGTCAAATCATACTTTCCAAACATCTTGTGGCTATATGCCCTTTCATACTTGAAAACATATAATATTTGTAAGCAAAACATACTTCTTAAACATTTTATGGCTATATGCCTATCCATACTTTCAACATGTATAACTTGTATTTAAAATATACTTTCACATATTTGGTTCATAGACCAAAACATACTTTCACATAACTGGCTCATAGACTAAAACTTAACTTCAAATATAACATTATACTTTCACAAACGAGTTAGAGATAATACTCTTTCATATAATTTCACATATAGAAATTTTATAAGAAATCTTGAAAATACTTACTTGCCATGTGCCCCAGAATGGGTAAAAATACTGCATGTACTCACCTGATACGTAAAAGTAGGTCGCACACACAAGCACGTGATACTCAATAACTCTTCTTCTTTCCCGAACCTACATTCCACATGGGACTGCTTAGAACGAATTAACGTTTACATTTATTACTTATAATTATATAAGTATACATGTATTTTCCCGATACTCGACGCGTACCGTGTTCCACTATACCCTCTCTTTACTTTAGAAATACATCATTAAGGTTATTAATTATCTTTAATAAGTTTGTAAAGGTCCCGACATTCGTTGCCACATTCTAAACCCACAACCAATGTTAAAACCACAAAAAGAAAGGTTTGACAGCAATGCTGATTTTTTGTCCCATAACCGGATTTGGAACAGATGACCAAGGAAAACTCAGATATTAAACTTAATAAAAATCATGTTGGAACTAGACCCAATGATAAGGTCACAGGGCCTGACCTCAAGTCATTTTCATTTTCCATTTGCAAATGAAAAATCCACCATGTCACCACAAATTACAAAAACAGTTACATGACCTACCCTCAAAGATATTAACCAAGAATGATAATCAGAAGGCCCTGGGTTCTGAAATTCGGTGTGAACAAACTAGACACATATACTGAACTTTTCCCACTGGCCTTGCCCTTAAATGATTCTCCTACTATCAGTTATGAATTTTACAAATCAGAAGTCACTGCACAGTGCACCCCTGGACCAGTCAGTGAAGATTGCAACTTTCACATAACTTAAGGTCCGCGTTAGTCCAAGAGCTTATGGATGAAGAAACTAGACTCAGTTACCATTCTAGGGATATAGAGATCATCCAGAATGGACACTCACACGATTTTATATGAATTATCAAAAACAGAACCAAAACAGTAGAAACAAAAACATAGCTCAATGGTAAACATTACCTACAGTTCAGCGAATTAAAACCACTGCAGAATTCAGTACACTACACCAATGAAGATCTCCACCGTTCAGATTTAAGAACTATGTGTTAGGAAGCTACGATCCAAATTTCATGATGATCCAACGGTTAACGAAGGTGTACTGCATTTTTTTCCATGGCTGCACACATGATGACGAAAATTAAGTTCTTATTTCCTTGATTCCATTCCACCCTTCTAATTCCCACATACCAATTGGAATCATTAAGAACAATTATATGTGGTTCCTTTCATCCAAAACATCAATTATAACCCATCAATTTCATTGAATTCATAGGTTGAACAAAACCCCAATTTCTAGGGTTCTTGAGCAAAATCATTATTTTTTCTTAAATCCTACAACATCCTTTGAGAGATGTGTATTTAAATGATGTTTGAGCATGACTAAAAGAGTGGAATCACTGAAATAATCTCATCCACAACTTGATTTTCGAATTTCAGTTTCATCCATGAAGAAGATGGGTTAAACACAAACTAAGATCATGATCTTCTTACCCTTTTGAAGCTCAATTTCTTCAATTCTTGGAATTTTGATCTTCAACTCTTCTTGACCGCTCGTATACTTCTCCAGAGCTCTCTCGTTCTCTCTAGAATCCTCACAAGTTTTGTGAAAATGAGAGAATTAACTCTCATATGTTTTTATATTTAATGTTTATAAAATAGTTACATTTTAGTCCCTAACCTTCTTCTTTTGTTCAAATATAATCCTAAAACCCATAATCTTACAAACAAGGTTCCACTAACTACCAACTTAACATTTTCTTGACAATTTGGTCATTTTCAGTCAAATGACCATTTTGCCCTTTTTGGTCAAATTTCACTATTCATGCGGTAAAACTTCAAATTTCACATAATCTCTTATTTCTTATATTATTATTTCACGAACACATATTATCTTACATAATGGTCTTATAATGGGTCAAAAGACCATTTTACCCTTTTCATGGTAAAATGACCAAATTACCCTTTTTCACCATTTTTCTCCAAACTCTTGGAATTTTGCTACAATTCCCAATAAATTATTTTAAAACTTTCAAAATATTTTAATCTTTCCCTTAATTATTTTCTCGAATATAAATTCAAGATTTTTGGGTCGTTACAATATATGTATGCAACAAAGAAGGTTTTAAAAGGTTGGATGACAATAATGAGAAAAAACGTCGTAGAGATGTTAGAATCGGATGCAAAGCGATGCTTCGAATTTCAAAACAAAAGGATGGGAAATGGTTTGTAGACATGTTTAATGACACACACAATCATGATTTGAGCTTGACACCAACAAAGGTGATGAAGCATCGATCTCATGGGAAGTTCCACCGTTCAATGGAATGCAAATCCCTTATGGTGGAACTTGGTCAAGCAGGGTTGACTAAGTTACATAAAAGATTCTATTCTAGTTACAAAGTTTTAGTGCAAATTTGCTTCCATTTTCTTGATGGCTTTATCTATTGCAGGTACATTCTTGCTGAAGGTTGACGACTTCTCAGCAGTCAAACTGATACCTATAAACAGCACAAACAACAAACCCTCATTTCAATGAACAAATCACATCAATAATATGGCAATATGTCAAACTGATACCTATAAACAGCAGAAAAACAACAAACCCTTTTGTATGACCATTTGCTTGTTAGTTCACATTGTCCAATGACCATATATGCTACTGAAATTAGAACCGGTTGTCACTTTTGGTGAATGGCGTACCTGGAGAACCAAGTGGTGAATAACCTCATATTCTACATTGTCTGCTTCCATGGAGGGTGGCATTCCACATGGTGGACAGCTGGCGGACAAGTGTAGCAACATATTCTTTGAGGCATTTTATCGAGCACTTGGTAGGCTTCACTATTTCAAGAACTCTGATGCCATTAATACCAAAATCGATCCATTCAGTCCCACATTTGGGTATTTTCTTTTGAAGTACTAATGATAGATGAAGAAATTGATGACAACAGATTTATAAAAATACTAAAAATGGTTAACGAGAACTAGAACCTTTAGAAACAGGGTGATTTCACAATTGATTTCACATCTTGAGAAACTCACTGGAGCACTAATCGCCACGAACATCTTTGACTCCTTGAATGAGGGGATGCGTTGAAGGTCGTGAATAATTGTTGTCGATCGATTTGAAGGTCGTGAAGAATCTCTCTCGATCGACATCCGAGATCCGCATAAGTTTGAAGGGTTTAAATGTTGAAGAATTGCTCTCGAACATCATTAGAGCACCTTTGTTTATAAACGGAAATTAGAACCACGCAGAAGCTCTCGAACATCACTTGAGCACGTACAAATGGAAAGAGAAACATCACTGGAGCACATCACGCATAAAAGGGGTAAAACGACGTGGTTTAAAGGGTTTTTCAGCTAAGCTTACACGGGGTTGTTATATATATTCACTTTTCCCATATATATATATATATATATATATATATATATATATATATATATATATATATATATATATATATATATATATATAAATATAAATATATATTAAGAATGATCGATGGTTTGATAATCTTCATTTACGTTCCGCAGGTGTCTCATTCTGTAGAGTTAAAAGATCTGCAACATGGATAGATTCAACAAAGGGGCATTGGTGGAAGTGTGCAGCGATGGAGATGGTTTCCAAGGTGCTTGGTTTGCTTCCACAGTGACTAACCAAGTAAGTTCTGGAAACTGCTTGATTGTGTATAAATCCTTAAGGAACGATGAAGACACAAAGTTTTTGACAGAAGTTGTTAATAGCAATCACATACGTCCTCATCCTGTTCGCGAAGTTGTTAACCATTTCTGTGTGCTTGAAGAAGTTGATGCCCTCTACAATGACGGATGGTAGGTGGGTGTGATTTCTAAAGTTGTTGGGAAACAGAAATACGAGGTTTATTTCAGGGAACAGATGAGGAAATGGATGGGGTTGGGTTTGTTTTATTTTTCTTTTTTATTAATTGTTTTAATAAATAAAATATTAAAAGAAAAATAAAAAAGAACTTGAAAAGTGTAAATTGGTATTTTTATTGGCCAATAGATTACTTCTGCAAGCTAAATGAAACCTTGAGGACCCATAAAGTGAAATTTCAAAAGTTTGACTCTTATTAAAATTAGGGTCAAACCACATGGACCAAAACTGTAATTTACTCTTATTCAAATAATACACAAATTCTTTACTAATACATTTAATTGTTAAAAGAATACATTTCATTCTTGACGTAACACACAATCATTCTTAAAAAATACACTTCATTCTTGGTATCAATAGCATCTCTGCACAACTCAAGTAGCACATATGGCAATTAGAAAACAAAGATCCCAATAAAAGTTCACATAAACCACAATACAGAGACTCAACTATCTCTATTGTTCAAAATATTGTAAACCCTAAATTCTTCCATTTCTTTCAAATGATTCATTCATGAACAAAGCTATAAACTGCATAAATTGCCTCACCCTTAAAAACCCGGCAACGATACTTAAAAACCCGGCAAGGAGGCCGACAGGGATGATCAGAGAGAAAGGATTTGTGAGGAGAGAGAACCCGAGGACAGCAACGATGATGGTGATATACTTGATGCGGAAGTAGGAGTAGTTCTTTCGGATCCAGTCTGCGGCGTCGGTTATGGAGTTAAGTTTGGAGAAATCTGAGCAGTCGACGAGAATAGACAAACATTGGCGCTCGTGTGCTGTCGACAACCCACGCCTAACGTGCACAAATAACCAACTAATGACGTGAAAACAACAAACTGACATCGAAAAACATTCAACATGGTACAAAGACTTGACCTCACCTCCGAGAAATGGGCAACGGACACGATCATGCTATAAAGCATGATCGAATCATCGTGTCTGGTAACAGATGCGTCTCCTGTGTAACACCCCTTTCTCAAACCGTATTCAAATACAGTTTACATTACAAAACGTGACTGAGAAATAGTTACTTCAATTTTTTTTTATAAACTTTATTCTGAAAGGGTATTACAGACTCAATACAGATAACCATAATTTAAACTTACAGTACATAAACCGGTCCCAACTGAAATCTCCGCTCCCTTCACCTAAGTACATAGCATTTCAAAAATAGTATACGTGAGACATAAAGCCTCGTGAGTAATAAGGGTTTTAGACCCAAAATATTTTTGCTCAAAACTTGAATTAATAACAAGTAAACTGATAAACTGCTAAAAACTTATTTTCAAAACAAATCTTAAATCTCTTTGCTTTTCTCCTTCAAACTCAAAATTCTTTCTTTCTCAAAACTGCTTCTTACTTTAAAACTGTTTTATTCTTTAAAACTGCTTTCTTTCTCGTTTACTCATGACCAACTGAAACTTATGAATTAGTTTAATTAATTCATTCAACTAGCTCCCCTCGCGGGACAGAACAGATCCGTCCGCTTGGTTATGCTCATTCTGTCTCCCCTTTGTGACTTGGAACGGATTCAAGCACAAGGGTTTACTAAGCTAGACAACTACTTCGCGACGGGAGGTACCATCCCAGTAGTGTCTTCCGATCTCCCGATTATGTGGGTGATCCTAGTCCGGACAACTAACTCTTACTACTTTCTTTGCTTTGGTTCTTATCTTTTTACTTTCTTCATTTTATCTCAAATTGGTCAAATATGGACACAATTTCAAAACAAACTCAAACTTTAACTCTTTGACTTATACTCTTGAAAATCACTTTAAAACTAACTTCAAAATCTTTAGCTCTCATATAGAGCTTCTTTCAAAACTTTACAAACTATACTTCTTTTAAAAAAAAACTGAACTTCTTTAAAACTTCTTTAAAATCTCTTTTAAACACTTAGCTCTTGGAGCTACTTTCAAAACTATTTCCAAACTTTAGTATCTAAAAACATTTGGAAATCTCATATTTTTCTGAAAATATTATTTTGCTATGTACTAGAAAAATCCCCATAAAACTCACCTTGGTTTAGATATAGACCACTATGCTTCTTATACGCCTTCTCCCTTTCCGTGCTCTCTTGTATTTGAAGCTCCTCATATACATATAGCACATATATATATTTAATAAATATATGCTACAACTGACTCTATAGTTCTAAGGTCTCATACGACACTACATCAAGTCATAACAAGTATATGACTACTAGCAATCATCTTTCTATGAATTATATACTCTTCAATGTACTCGTATTCTACTACAGTACCCCCGAGGGGTCGTATTCTGAATTTAATAATTTTCCATGTGGTTTCATACCATTTTAAGCTTATGGTATGAATTATAGGTCAAACGGACATGTTTAGAAGCAAGTTCAAATCTCAAAATTGGACAGAAGTGCTGCCCAGCAAGAGCACGACTCGTGCTCTTTTTAAGCTTAGGGAAGCACGACTCGTGCTAATAGTATAATGCTATTTCTGGCTCAAATAGTGAGCACGACTCGTGCTCATCATAGGCTAAATTTGGCACGACTCGTGCCATGTCTGCAGACTCAGTTCTTAGTCCGATTTTTGAGTTGCAGACCTCTATTTTGACCTGTTAAGTGCTGAATACTTATCTTAATCGTTTTACTATCATTCCATGACTAAAACCCTTGCTTTACATCAGGTTTTAAGCCATGGAATCACTGATTCCAATTCCAATTTCACAAAAACCCGTTTTTAGAAATTTTCACTAAAAATCCAAATTTTTGAAATTAATCACTTAGGAGTGTCTCAATACATCCTAAGTGATCATTTGGACTTAGAAAAACCATAAAAACCAGCTTTGATCTTACAAATCCGTGAATTAGGGTTCTTGGCCAAAATCCCCATTTCTTGATTTTCAACACATTCTATGGCTAGAACATGTTGAATGGTTGATTTTGAGCAAGATAGTTCCATTAAGATCATAACTTCTGGAAAATCAGAAGTTAAGAATCAATTCTCGTTCAGAAATTTGAGTTCAAAAGCTAGGATAATACCTCTTGGGGGCTTGGAATCACTAATTCCAAAGCTTTGTTCTTGATTCTTGGCAACTTGATCTTCCCGTGTTCTTCACTCTAGCTCTCTCTCTCTCGTTCTCTCTAGTTTCTTCTGGAGATATCTACTGAATTCCTCAACTAATAGAGGATAAATATCATATATATTATATATTTAATTTTTATAAAAACTTTACATTTTGGTCCTAAATTTACACTTTCTTCACAAAAATGGTCCTAAGACCCAAAATCTTGCAACATTGCCCCATTAACTTCCAACTTGACATCTTCTTAACATTTTTGGTCATTTCCATGTCAAATGACCATTTTGCCCTTTGCGGCCATATTTTACTATTCATGCGGTAAAACTCCAAATTTCACATAAACTATTATTTCTTATATTATTATTTCACAAATACATATTGTTTTACATAATAGTCTTATAACGTGTCAAAAGACCGTTTTACCCTTTTACAACTTTTTCGCGGGTTCTTACAGTCACCCCTCCTTAAGCGGATTCCGTCCTCGGAATCTTTTCGTAATCTGTGAAATTCGGATATCTTTTCTTCATTTCTTCTAGCGTCTCTCAAGTTAGGTTTGACCCTAACGGGTACTTTCACTTGACTAGTACGAGGTCAATCTCCTTGTTCCTCAACTTCTTAGTCTGCATTTCTAGAATCGCTTCAAGTTCTTCAATCATTCTGTTAGGAGTCTCCACTCTCAAGTCTGTATACGATATCACTAACTCCTCTTTTCCAAGGTACTTCTTCAGGTAGTAACTTCAGCTTGAACGCTTGTAACTCAACTCTCTTCAGGATTCTAAAAGGTCCAATATATTTTTGGACTCAGCTTTCCTCTCTTACCGAATCTGACTACATCCTTCCATGGCGACACTTTTATCATCACTAAATTACTTTCTTGTTACTCATACAGTGTTTTCTTTAGATCTAAGTAACTCTTCTGTCGGTCTTGTGCTGGTTTCATGTTAGTCTGAATCACTCCAATCTTCTTATTGGTCATTCTAACAATTTCTGGTCTTGTCAACTTAGTCTCACCCGCCTCCAATCAGCATAAAGGAGTTCTACACTTTCTACCACTCAATGCCTCAAAGGGTGGCATTTTAATGCTATTATGGTAGCTATTGTTATATGCAAACTCCACTAAGGGCAGGTGTTCATCCCAACTGCCTCCAAAATCCATCATGCATGATCGTAGCATGTCTTCTATTGTCTGTATTCATTCGTTCACTCTGACCATTCGTTTGTGGATGATACGTTGTACTTAGCTGAATTCTCGTCCCCAATTTCACTTGTAAAGCTCTCCAAAAGTTAGAGGTAAATCTGGGGTCTCTGTCTGACACGATGGACAACGGTGCACCATATCTTCTTAACACTTCGTCTATATATATAACTGGTCTAACTGCTCCGATGGAGTAGTTTCTTTTATGGCTAGAAATAGTGCACTCTTGGTCAACCGGTCCACTATGACTCATATACTAATACTATCATAACCTCTTTTCGTTCTCGGTAACCCGACAATAAAGTCCATGGTTACGTCTTCCCACTTTCCGGCTGAAATGTGAAAATGACTGAACATCTCCATGTGGGACCTGATGTTCCGCCTTGACTTGTGCGCAAATGACACACTTGGAGATGTACGTAGCTATCCTCTTCTTCATTCCAGGCCACCAGTACTGTCTTCTAAGATCTTGATAAGTCTTGGTATTCCTTGGATGTGTGGAATACTTTGACTTATACGACTCTTCTAGAATCAGCTTCCTCAAACCTCCTACTTCCGGTACCCAATTGCGGGTTCTAGAAGTCTTTAGCTCTTGTCTACTTATCTCAAACTACATGTCTTCCTCGTTTCTCATCTTTCAAGTCTATGCTTTTTCCAACATTTTTGTTGGACTGCTTTAATCTGTTCTATAATACTGGACACTAGTTCTATACGTATCAATCTTGCATTGATTCTTTTCTCTGGAACTTTCTTACTCAATACATCTGCTGCTACACTTGTTTGCCTGAATGGTATACAATCTCGCAAACATAATCACTGGTCAACTCTAACTATCTTTTCTGTCTTATGTTCAACTCTATTTGAGTGAACACATACTGCAAACTCTTGTGATCAGTGAATATCTTGCGCTTTGTTCCATACAGGTAATGCCTCCACATTTTTAAGGCAAATACAATCACTGCTAGTTCTATATCATAGGTAATATACTTTGTTTCTATGGTTTTCAGCTATCTGGGAACATATACTATACTCTTACTCCTCTGCATCTACACACAGGTAAGCCCTCTATGTGAGGCATTGCTGTATACTTCAAAATCTTCTGTCCCATCTGGTAATATAAGGACCGACGTATTACTCGACTTCTCTTTTAATAAAAGCTTTTACTTATTCTTCTTACTTGAGTAAATTTCATATTTTAAATTTACTTTTTCTTTCTTATTTTAGAAGCTCTATCACTTCATGCTTTATTATAGACAATTGACTTTCCAACAGTCAATCTATATTTCTAATTACTTCTTTCTTGTCATTAGACTTAAATCTTATATATATATATATATATATATATATATATATATATATATATATATATATATATATATATATATATATATATATATATATATATATATATATATATATATATATATATATATACACGTTATCTGCCCACTTTATCTTTATACATTTCTTTAGAAATTTTACAACTTCGTATATCGACATATACCAGAGGAATTGACTTTTCAAAAGTCAATCGTTATTCTTGTTTCTTTTGTCTTATCTTTCATCTTTAATTCTCGAAGAATTTTCTATCTTTTTCTTTTTTTATAAGTAAAACCTTTTATATCAAAGATGTTGCTATAATTTCTACTAAGGTTTTCTCTGTCTTTACTACTAGTTTTCATACATTCTCTTATCATCTTGTTACTTGCATGTATTACTTTTATCAATACATGTCTTGTATCACTCTTTACTTATATCATTTTCACCTTTCGACATATTAACAATCTGAATACTTCTTTCTTTTGTTGTTTTTTTTAATTTATGAGATTTCAACCTCTTTTACTCATTATACTTTCTAATATAGTCATGTCCTTTTCATTTATCATCTTTCTTACTGTACTCTTATGAGTATACTTCTTATCTTCTTAGGTACCCCATGTACCATTCTCATCTTATTACTTATGTTTAAATATATATATATATATTGTAGTTCTTATTTCTCACACTAATGCTTAGTTTAGCATTCTATCTCTTGTTTACTCTTTACTTGTTATGGCTGATGCCAAAAATAACTTTTACTTCTCTTTTTATCCTGACTGCATTTTAACCACATTTCAATAAAGATTGGCATTTCTGATTCAACAATTTCTTGTTTTATCCCATTATACTTATTAAGCATACACTATTTGCCAAATTCATATAGATTACCCCCATATATTTTTTTTATAGACATTCAGTCTCTATGTCTCATACATTTTACTCATAAATTTTTTTTTTTTTAGGTTTGATACCCAAAATTTCTTTTTACCATTTCTCTCTACGTGCCATAAGGCTATATGCCCAACACATTACATTGTTCTTTCCTTTAAACTTCTTTTCTTTACTCTTTATCTTGTGTTATTTATGACTCTCAGTCATTTTCTCTCATTCTTTCGGTTATACTTTTATCATTCTCAATTCTTCTTATTTCATATTTATATGGTCACTAAATCTGATTTCAAATGACCATTTCTCTAATAACTGTCTTTATATTTTTTTCTCAGTGTCATCATTATCTGTATTATCTTTAACTGTTCATCTAACATTTAATTAGGCGTTCAGTCTCTATTTTCTCACTCATTCTCTTGCATTATAAAAATGCAACATACTCATAGTCTTTAACAAATTTTATTACTTTCTCATTCAAATAACTTACTTTGTTACATTGCTCACTATAATACATTTCAAACTTAATTATTTACTTCAACTATTAGGTATCTTTATTTGTCACATTACTTTCAAGTTTGAAAGTCACAACTTCCATTTCTTATATTTTTATTTCTGTTTTTGATTTCTCTTCTAATACTTGGTTAAGTACTTTGCTTTCATTTTATATTATCTTATTTACTCACAACTTTTATATACACACATTCATTTCTTGGTTGTCCATGAACAACACATCATACTACTTCTTAATATTTATACTTCAATTGAGTTTATCCAACTCACTTCTTTTTACTCTTTTTGCTTAAATGTTTTCATTCTTCTTTCTTATATGAATTTAATTCATATATCTGTACTCACATTCTTTTCCAATCTTTCTTTCTTTGGTCACCGTAGTGACATTTTCTTATTTTCATTCCATAATCATAGTTCATTTCTGTTAGACAACTGAAATTTTCAGTTATACTCTTTATTTTATAGCTGTACTATATACTTCATTACTTCTATTAACATTTTCAATACATTTATACTTTCTGACCATGTCTCTTTTACTGATTCCTTTCATACTTTACATTACTTCTCATATTATACGATGGTTATCACAACCATAAATTTTACACTTTTCTTCGTCATTACATTTTATTCTTGTCATCTTGTTTTCAGTGCTTTTTGCTCATACTTTCTTATGTTTTATTACATATACTTTATACTGATTCATATAAGGTATGGGGTTTTCCCCACTACATACTTCATATTTGTTACTTCATCTTTGACACTTTTTTTATACTGTAGTATTTCTAGTTATACTGGATTTTCTTCTATAGGTATACTGAATCTATACCCCTCAAACCTCTTACACTTATCCCTTACAGCTTCACATGATTCCTGTGTGGTTCCACCAAACTCAAATGTATATCCTGTGATTATGATAGTACGGGCCCATATTATTATAACCACCTATACACATTTGCTGCCAGTTTTACCAAAAAGACTCATGTTCCGCTGTTGTAGATTTACTCCCAATTACTCTCATCATCATATTTTAGTATGTACTCTACTTAACTCCTACATAGTTTAAGTCTAGGTTCAAGTACTGACACCTAGTTCGCTTAAACTATGGCTCTGATACCAAAACTGTAACACCCCTTTCTCAAACCGTATTCAAATACAGTTTACATTACAAAACGTGACTGAGAAATAGTTACTTCAATTTTTTTTTATAAACTTTATTCTGAAAGGGTATTACAGACTCAATACAGATAACCATAATTTAAACTTACAGTACATAAACCGGTCCCAACTGAAATCTCCGCTCCCTTCACCTAAGTACATAGCATTTCAAAAATAGTATACGTGAGACATAAAGCCTCGTGAGTAATAAGGGTTTTAGACCCAAAATATTTCTGCTCAAAACTTGAATTAATAACAAGTAAACTGATAAACTGCTAAAAACTTATTTTCAAAACAAATCTTAAATCTCTTTGCTTTTCTCCTTCAAACTCAAAATTCTTTCTTTCTCAAAACTGCTTCTTACTTTAAAACTGTTTTATTCTTTAAAACTGCTTTCTTTCTCGTTTACTCATGACCAACTGAAACTTATGAATTAGTTTAATTAATTCATTCAACTAGCTCCCCTCGCGGGACAGAACAGATCCGTCCGCTTGGTTATGCTCATTCTGTCTCCCCTTTGTGACTTGGAACGGATTCAAGCACAAGGGTTTACTAAGCTAGACAACTACTTCGCGACGGGAGGTACCATCCCAGTAGTGTCTTCCGATCTCCCGATTATGTGGGTGATCCTAGTCCGGACAACTAACTCTTACTACTTTCTTTGCTTTGGTTCTTATCTTTTTACTTTCTTCATTTTATCTCAAATTGGTCAAATATGGACACAATTTCAAAACAAACTCAAACTTTAACTCTTTGACTTATACTCTTGAAAATCACTTTAAAACTAACTTCAAAATCTTTAGCTCTCATATAGAGCTTCTTTCAAAACTTTACAAACTATACTTCTTTTAAAAAAAACTGAACTTCTTTAAAACTTCTTTAAAATCTCTTTTAAACACTTAGCTCTTGGAGCTACTTTCAAAACTATTTCCAAACTTTAGTATCTAAAAACATTTGGAAATCTCATATTTTTCTGAAAATATTATTTTGCTATGTACTAGAAAAATCCTCATAAAACTCACCTTGGTTTAGATATAGACCACTATGCTTCTTATACGCCTTCTCCCTTTCCGTGCTCTCTTGTATTTGAAGCACCTCCTATACATATATCACATATATATATATAATAAATATATGCTACAACTGACTCTATAGTTCTAAGGTCTCATACGACACTACATCAAGTCATAACAAGTATATGACTACTAGCAATCATCTTTCTATGAATTATATACTCTTCAATGTACTCGTATTCTACTACAGTACCCCCGAGGGGTCGTATTCTGAATTTAATAATTTTCCATGTGGTTTCATACCATTTTAAGCTTATGGTATGAATTATAGGTCAAACGGACATGTTTAGAAGCAAGTTCAAATCTCAAAATTGGACAGAAGTGCTGCCCAGCAAGAGCACGACTCGTGCTCTTTTTAAGCTTAGGGAAGCACGACTCGTGCTAATAGTATAATGCTATTTCTGGCTCAAATAGTGAGCACGACTCGTGCTCATCATAGGCTAAATTTGGCACGACTCGTGCCATGTCTGCAGACTCAGTTCTTAGTCCGATTTTTGAGTTGCAGACCTCTATTTTGACCTGTTAAGTGTTGAATACTTATCTTAATCGTTTTACTATCATTCCATGACTAAAACCCTTGCTTTACATCAGGTTTTAAGCCATGGAATCACTGATTCCAATTCCAATTTCACAAAAAACCCGTTTTTAGAAATTTTCACTAAAAATCCAAATTTTTGAAATTAATCACTTAGGAGTGTCTCAATACATCCTAAGTGATCATTTGGACTTAGAAAAACCATAAAAACCAGCTTTGATCTTACAAATCCGTGAATTAGGGTTCTTGGCCAAAATCCTCATTTCTTGATTTTCAACACATTCTATGGCTAGAACATGTTGAATGGTTGATTTTGAGCAAGATAGTTCCATTAAGATCATAACTTCTGGAAAATCAGAAGTTAAGAATCAATTCTCGTTCAGAAATTTGAGTTCAAAAGCTAGGATAATACCTCTTGGGGGCTTGGAATCACTAATTCCAAAGCTTTGTTCTTGATTCTTGGCAACTTGATCTTCCCGTGTTCTTCACTCTAGCTCTCTCTCTCTCGTTCTCTCTAGTTTCTTCTGGAGATATCTACTGAATTCCTCAACTAATAGAGGATAAATATCATATATATTATATATTTAATTTTTATAAAAACTTTACATTTTGGTCCTAAATTTACACTTTCTTCACAAAAATGGTCCTAAGACCCAAAATCTTGCAACATTGCCCCCATTAACTTCCAACTTGACATCTTCTTAACATTTTTTGTCATTTCCATGTCAAATGACCATTTTGCCCTTTTCGGCCATATTTTACTATTCATGCGGTAAAACTCCAAATTTCACATAAACTATTATTTCTTATATTATTATTTCACAAATACATATTGTTTTACATAATAGTCTTATAACGTGTCAAAAGACCGTTTTACCCTTTTACAACTTTTTCGCGGGTTCTTACATCCTGAGTATGAATGAAACTTCTTTTGCGATCTTAAGTCTCAAACAATATAATCACCACAGTTGTACTTTCTCAAAGTTGCTCAGACGAAGCCGAATCACATTAAACTATGTTTTCAAAATGATAATACAATAGCTTATATTGAATTTTAAAACTGATTTGACACAAGGAAAAAAAAAAAAAAAAAAAAAAAACTTTCCAAAACGCCGTTGCCTCTTGCTCTTAGGCTCTTATTTTGAAAAAAGAAAAACAAACAATAACCCCTATGGTCCAATTAGAAAGCCCATTAGATCCCGATCCAGGGGATGATCTCCTTATCCAAAAGTGTTCAGCTTCAGCCCGGTCAACAGATCCGTTTAGATGACAACACGGAACGATCCACTCTGGAAAAGTCCGATTGGCTATAGTAGTATAGTAGTATAGTACTACAGAGTTTTCACACACAATGCATCACACAAACGAAGAGCTCATGACATGACTCATGAGTAGTGAGGTCATTCTTCAGAGATGGCAGGTACTCCGGCAAAGTATACCCTCTAGCATTCACAAAAAATAACCGGAGTACCAAAAGAAGACCTCGTTTTCACTCACAATGCATCACACAAACAAAGAGCTTATCAAATGTTTTCAGATCTAAAACGCAATCAAAGGAGAAGGCCATACCTGAAACAAATCTTCGGCGTCGAAGACAAACAGCCGGGCAAATCAAGCAGCAAGAAAGCATTGTACAAAGTCTTTTTTTCCTTTTTTTTTTACATTTTTTCAAAACTTTATCTACATCATGTCCCACAACAAGCAAGAAGTCTAAAAGATAAATTACCAAAAACAAAATAAACCTAAAAAAAAAAGGGTAGTTTCCTTTTCCCTGTCTTCCCTAAGATCAGTTTCTGTTTGGTAAGTTAGCATCTAATGATTAACCATATAATCAAACTAGCCCTGTCTGTATACTGTTATACATATTGGCTGCATCCTCAAGCTGCTAGAGGGGGGAACTCATCTTCATTCTTGAGGTAGCCATTGTCGACTTGAACACTGAAAACATGCAAAAACACACACAAAACATGTAAGCGGTATAAAAAGGAACCTAAAAACGAAGAATAAAAAACCAAACACGATTGATTTAAGTTACCTTCCCTGACTAAAACCACATGAAACATTACTAGAAGAACCCTGTGAACCGGAACCGGAACCGGAACTGGAACCGGTCGCTAGAAGAGAACCTAAAGTTCCAAACACAAGTTTCCTTTGTGAGTAGCCTTGCCTGAGTGGACCGGGTCGTCCATGACCCCGGTCTTGCTGGCGGTGAGGTAATGGCGGTCCGCTACCCCTTCCTATACCTCCTCCTGTGGAGTAGTTCTGCAAGAACTCATTGTCAGACATATGAGTTCCACGGTCCGGTCCGAAATCGGACCGGACCAAAACCAGAACACAAATTCTTTACTAATACACTTAATTGTTAAAAGAATACATTTCATTCTTGACGTAACACACAATCATTCTCAAAAAATACACTTCATTCTTGGCATCAAGAGCATCTCTGCACAACTCAAGTAGCACATATGGCAATTAGAAAAGAAAGATCCCAATAAAAGTTCACATAAACCACAATACAGAGACTCAACTATCTCTACTGTTCAAAATATTGTAAACCCTAAATTCTTCCATTTCTTTCAAATGATTCATTCATGAACAAAGCTATAAACTGCATAAATTGCCTCACCCTTAAAAACCCGGCAACGATACTTAAAAACCCGGCAAGGAGGCCGACAGGGATGATCAGAGAGAAATGATTTGTGAGGAGAGAGAACCCGAGGACAGCAACGATGATGGTGATATACTTGATGCGGAAGTAGGAGTAGTTCTTTCGGATCCAGTCTGCGGCGTCGGTTATGGAGTTAAGTTTGGAGAAATCTGAGCAGTCGACGAGAATAGACAAACATTGGCGCTCGTGCGCTGTCGACAACCCACGCCTAACGTGCACAAATAACCAACTAATGACGTGAAAACAACAAACTGACATCGAAAAACATTCAACATGGTACAAAGACTTGACCTCACCTCCGAGAAATGGGCAACGGACACGATCATGCTATAAAGCATGATCGAATCATCGTGTCTGGTAACAGATGCGTCTCCTGAGTATGGATGAAACTTCTTTTGCGATCTTAAGTCTCAAACAATATAATCACCACAGTTGTACTTTCTCAAAGTTGCTCAGACGAAGCCGAATCACATTAAACTATGTTTTCAAAATGATAATACAATAGCTTATATTGAATTTTAAAACTGATTTGACACAAAGGAAAAAAAAAAAAAAAAAGCTTTCCAAAACGCCGTTGCCTCTTAGGCTCTTATTTTGAGAAAAGAAAAACAAACAATAACCACTATGGTCCAATTAGAAAGCCCATTAGATCCCGATCCAGGGGATGATCTCCTTATCCAAAAGTGTTCAGCTTCAGCCCGGTCAACAGATCCGTTTAGATGACAACACGGAACGATCCACTCTGGAAAAGTCCGATTGGCTATAGTAGTATAGTACTATAGTACTACAGAGTTTTCACACACAATGCATCACACAAACGAAGAGCTCATGACATGACTCATGAGTAGTGAGGTCATTCTTCAGAGATGGCAGGTACTCCGGCAAAGTATACCCTCTAGCATTCACAAAAAATAACCGGAGTACCAAAAGAAGACCTCGTTTTCACTCACAATGCATCACACAAACAAAGAGCTTATCAAATGTTTTCAGATCTAAAACGCAATCAAAGGAGAAGGCCATACCTGAAACAAATCTTCGGCGTCGAAGACAAACAGCCGGGCAAATCAAGCAGCAAGAAAGCATTGTACAAAGTCTTTTTTTCCTTTTTTTTTACATTTTTTCAAAACTTTATCTACATCATGTCCCACAACAAGCAAGAAGTCTAAAAGATAAATTACCAAAAACAAAATAAACCTAAAAAAAAAAGGGTAGTTTCCTTTTCCCTGTCTTCCCTAAGATCAGTTTCTGTTTGGTAAGTTAGCATCTAATGATTAACCATATAATCAAACTAGCCCTGTCTGTATACTGTTATACATATTGGCTGCATCCTCAAGCTGCTAGAGGGGGGAACTCATCTTCATTCTTGAGGTAGCCATTGTCGACTTGAACACTGAAAACATGCAAAAACACACACAAAACATGTAAGCGGTATAAAAAGGAACCTAAAAACGAAGAATAAAAAACCAAACACGATTGATTTAAGTTACCTTCCCTGACTAAAACCACATGAAACATTACTAGAAGAACCCTGTGAACCGGAACTGGAACCGGTCGCTAGAAGAGAACCTAAAGTTCCAAACACAAGTTTCCTTTGTGAGTAGCCTTGCCTGAGTGGACCGGGTCGTCCATGACCCCGGTCTTGCTGGCGGTGAGGTAATGGCGGTCCGCTACCCCTTCCTATACCTCCTCCTGTGGAGTAGTTCTGCAAGAACTCATTGTCAGACATATGAGTTCCACGGTCCGGTCCGAAATCGGACCGGACCAAAACCATAACCCAAAAATGAAAATAACATACCGTGACCGGGATGTATGGCGCGGTTCCACGAGCCATGTTTCTTGCTTCCAACTGGAAGTGTTGAACAACTTGTGTGGTGGTTTGACCATTAACATAGGGTTCATATCGAGTGATTACAACATTTTGGTTCACCGGAGCTGATGGTGGGCTGTGATGAAACCATGCAGACGGCACAAAAACAGCCACCTCGCGTGGCACACCACCCTGGCCGGAAAATGGAGCGGGATTAGCCTCAACTAGAGCACCGTTTAAAGCATAACCGAGGTAACATTGACCGTATAGCAGACTCCTTACACTACTCTCATAGTCTCCGGTGAGACCCGCGAACGGATTCAAACTTTCTGTTTCACCAAATCCGCCACTCATCACATCTTGGTTTTTTACTTCAAAGAAATCATCCGACACATCATCATCATCATCATGATCACCACCCTCATCCGCCACTTCATCGGTGGTTCCGATACTAAGTTCTTGAAATGCGGAAAGATCGCTTGCTTCACCGGACCCCACGTTGGATATGTCATCCATTCCGGATATATAATCATCAAAATCACTATCGTTCGACAACTTTGAGTCCACGTCATCCTCGTAAACATCTTTGTTTGAGGATGACAAGGATAAAGTGTCGAATGTTAATGGAACATCCGGAATATTGTATCTGGATTGATGCCTCTTCAATGTGTTTACAAAAAAATTCTTGATTCCATCTCCAATGTCCTCATTTGGGAGTTCTAGAACCTTCCCGAGTGTACGCGCCCCGTATCTAAATGCGTACATTATCCGGAAAAAGTTCCCTACAAGAAACACAAAAGACGAGATATCATGCATAAAAAACTCAAGAACGAAATTAATTTTGCGATAGGTATAGAATATAACGCAGAAAAATATCATTTTTAGTAGGATAGATACTTTAAATGTACATAATGAGTTACCTATATGAACGCTTCGGCCAAGATTGTTGGTTTCTTTCAATGGATCAATTATATTAAGATGTTTCCACAGAAAAGGTGGCACATTTGTTTCGGATCCTTTAGGACGCACCGTGAACATGTCCACACATTTTTTCATGAATTCCTCGCTGATTAAAGCACCATTTTTTCGGTTTACAGGGTTCTCAACTACATAACACAAGAGATAGAATCAGAAACCAAGTATATAAATGAACATCACATAGTATATAGAAAAAAGTTTATTTCTTACCAACTATGTTTGGCAATGAAGTTTTGTTGACCGGACCATCTAAACTGATACAATAGTTATCCCAATCAAATTTGCCATAATAGTCCAAGAACCTGTAAAGAGCCTAAAACCGGACAAAAAAAGAAATTGTAACGTGTGTTAGACATAGTTGTAAATCTGAGCTTTTTCACTAGGTTACAAGAGATTAATTACCATTAGTGGGCTGGTTAAAGATGCACCGAATACATGAAATATGTAGAGAACCAAAACTTCCAATGCATATGTTGATATTAAAGCATAACAAGCACCAAGGATACGACTTTCATAGTAACACCATGTTTTTATCAGAATGATACTCCGTTTGAAAATATGATCATTCCCAATATGGCGATCGATCTACATCACGTAACGTAACAACAATTAAAATGGTAAGTTAATAAATGAAAAACCTCATGATTTTATACATGCCATGAATGACGTATTATTCAAAAATATATATATATCGAAATGAAGCATGATCATATGTATATACCTGTTCAAGAAAACACAGTGTACAAAGTCCACCCAACTGATTAAACGATATGTCTATGACAATGCCTGAAACAATGCATTTCACAAGTTTGACCTGTCACACGAAACATTACAAGTCAAGATTTGAATTTATTGACTCTGTTATTGGAAAATCAAATACCATATTAAGTAATATACGAAGATTATACACGGGTTTCGATTTCTTTTTTAAAGAAAATGCTTGTTTACAAATTATAATAAGTAGATCGATGAAGTTAACCTCGGCATCAATGAACGTGACATCCTTTACTTCAAATTCATTGTTTCCAAACTGTTCTTCAGCTTGAAGAAGCTCAAGAATATCACGAGGCAAAGTATTCCCTGTCTCAGGGGTACCAATGGCTGTAAAATCAATATCTCCATCAGGTAGATAAGTCTTGAGTGGGACAGAACCATATGGGAAGACCTACAACAAGTTAAACATTTAATGAGAAACGAGAAGTTGTTGACAATTAGCAAGAAACAAACCGAAAAGGTAATGTAACACAAAATGGTACGAAACGATAAACACATTTATTAATTTGACGATATGATATGGCAAAAAAGGAAAACAATTCACAATCAGTGATCAAAAGTGCTCGAGTATACAACTTCTATTTGTGTTTATAATGCGATTCATTTATTATCAATAACACCTTACGTATACCGACCATTTGTCGTTACGTTCATTATACTTCTAGTTTTCTTCCGTTATAAAGCAACATCTTTATTGTATTACTTTTGGCGTGCAGTAGTTATATACTTATATGTGTCCTAAAAGTCCAACATGAACAAAATGGTAACCAATTATGCATAGACATGTATTGATGTAAATTGAGCTATAAGAATGCAAATAAACGTTTGGTAAGAACTCAAAACCAACTAGACACGTAATATGCAAATATGTAATGGAGTAAACATGCATCAATTAGTCTATATTTTCATTAGTTTTCACACTTATGCTTTACAACAAGAAACTTGTTTGCATGAAGAGCAGAAGCCATGAACTTATTATGATCTACAGTATTGTTCTTCATAGTTCTTATTTCATAAATTTGTTTGCTAATTGACACAGTGTGCCCAGAAAAGATTTATAAAAGATCAATTTGTTTCTTTGCTCACAACCAAAAAGATGAAGAATTTTAAGCAATGACAATAAAACTTATGGGTAAAAGAAAACATTACATTGGTAACCCATACACATACGCTACAAAAAGAAAAAACAACATTCAACTGATCATGGATGAAACTTTAATAAATGTCAACAATAGTAAAAATTTAAATGGAAAATAGGATAAAGCTTTAAACTTTACAGTATTAACCTTCTACGAAAAATTCATAAACTCCCATATGAACAATCTAGAAGGATAATACAATCAACAAAATTCCAACATTTGTTTTCCAGATTCTTTCAAACAATAATGAATTCACAACACGGATTCAAATACTAAAAAAAGAAGAATACCAACTGTTCCGTCACGGTGAGTAATAATTGATAGCAACCATCAAGAAATTGAACGAAAATTAGCGATCAACAAGATCATGCACAAAACATCCCCCTAAATGCTAAAAGTTCCAATTTTGGTCAATTGGGAGTAATATAAGTGGAATCGGGTATAACAATCAAACCCTAGTTTAAAATCAAACACGTCGATGAACTCGATTGAAGAATTGGAAGAATCAAATAAAAAATCACACGCAATTCAGTTAAAAAACCATTGATTGGAAAATAATATAAAATTCTGAAAAGAATCAGATAAATTAAATAATTTTAAAATGACTTTCAGAAAAAAGTTGACATAAACCAACAACCATATCCGGGTCCGACCCGGATCAAGACCGGACCCGAACTATGAGCAAGCCTTGCGCATGCAAAAAGTTAGAATTTTTTAGCGAAATGAAATAAACCTCCACTCCGACTGAACTTCTGATGAGCTTCTGCATGTATTCGATCACGTCATTCCTCTTCTCTTCGGAATCCAAAGTAGGGTATACACAATTCAACACTTGAAGAATCGGGTCTTCTCCTGCGACCCATTTGTCGACGGCAATCGAATCAGGATCGGGGTTCGCTAATGGTTCTGCTAACGGCGGCGATACAGTTGACTGATTTTGTGCCATGACTTTATCACCGCCGCAAACACAACACACAGAAATATTTATAATTGATATTTATATATGTATCTTGACGTATATCCAACGCTAATCCTTCGAGAAATCAACCCAATTCAGCGAAATTTACATCGGATAAGGGTTTATGAAGGTGATATACAACATACCTATAGAGAAAGAAAAGGGAAATTGGGGAAAACTTGATAATTGTAAGGAAAAAAAAGGCTGATGAATGCTTGTATATATGAAACTTGTCTTTAATTCGTATTATCAGGGAAAAAGAACCTCAATCCAAAAGGCTCCTCCTCCCTCTTGTTTTCTTTTTTCGTCTGTTTCTCTTACATATATATGGGTGTGTGTGTATAGGTTTTTTCTTGGCTCATTATGTATATATGGTTTGTGGAGCGGGCCCCGACGCGCGGCGCCGGAAGCTAGAGGTGGTTTTCGACAAATTTTGACCGTTCAATTTTAGTCCCTGGTTTCAAAAATATTCTCTAAACGGTCCTTTTTAAAAACTCCCAAACTTACCCTCTCAAGTGTTTTCTTTTATATTAGACAAAAATACCCTATTTGGACACAAGCACTAATATTTCTTAACAGAACAATGAAGATACATTAGTAATTTAATAAGCAATATATTTTTTAAGTCCAACTAATAGTATTATAAAATATTTTGTCTTATGAACATTTTCATGGTGTATCTTGTTTTAAGATATTTTATGTATAAACGAATATTTTCATGTTGTGTCTCATATGATATATGAAAGTTGAATTGGGTTCTTTTATTAAGATAAAAATAAAGAGATATTTACACATGAAAAGAAGTATATAAATAGTAAAATTAATCGTTTATTGAGTTAAAAATATAAACAAGAACAAAATCATAGAAAATTTAGAGAGAAAAGTCATTTAGTACACGCAACTAGCTCACTAGCTTTGTCACTGATTTTAATGCTTTATCATATGTTCGCTTTAAAACATTTTTGAGATGATTTAAACGAGTTCTATTATCTAAAAATAGAAGTTGCCGTGAATAAGTGTTATGAGTTGGCTTCAGTGGCCTATGAAAGAATTTTGAAACATTAAGGGTCGCTTTTTTGGAACTTCCAAAAGGTGAAGGTCTCAAAAGAACATATTCGTCGCATTACAAAGAAAATAATATTAAATATTAAATAACTAGAAAACAGAAAGTGATGGTTGGGGATGACGACATCATTTCGTATTACTCCTCTATTTCAATGTGCTTTATACGTTACATCGGAATCGTTTGTAGTTTTTAGGACTAACTTTGGTCAAAAATAAAAGCGTCATACAAAAATAAATATAGTATTACATCACAATTACTATTTATTAAGGGGTTGGGAAAATACGCAACGACATACATTAGTGAATGTAAATTTGAAACAGATGTTTCTAGTATAAAAATCGTACCACTCACGTGATAGTAAAGGGATAGATGCAATGTAAGACCAAATGAAGTATAATCTACCAATTTTGATATTAATTTTTTTTAATTTGTCTTTATATAATAATCTACCAATTTTGATATTATATGACTATAAATATTTTTATTTGTGTATATTCATTCATTGTGCTTTAATATGTTATTCGTTATTTCAACACACATGGTGTTTTATTATTTCAAAAAAATAGTAAATACTGTTGAAAATCTGGCAAAGTTAAATGGCTTAAAATGAAAACTAGCCAAAACTTTTATTATTGATTATATTTGCATTTAATTCCCTCAAATTCTCTTCATTTCTCATCAAAAGTCAACTTTATACATATTTATTTCAATTTCACTTTAAATTCGAGTACATCACCAAAATAACGTCATACATGGGTCTTTATTGTGATGGGCATAGAGTCACAACACAAAGTAAAACTATTTTATTGTTTGTTGTATTCATAATATTTTGTTGTCAAATATAACATATTTAATTTCATAAAAATGTTTATCACTAGAATATCTTTGATTAAGGTGGTGTTTGTTTTTGAATATGTAAAATGTCTTTTATCCTTTTCCATGTCTACGGAAGAAGATGTAGACCAAAAGTCTTTTTTTTCATGTTTTCGTTCTTCATAAAAAATTGTTTGTGGAGTAATGAAGACGGAGGCTATGGTTTTCTTCTCGGTTGTCGGGTGTTGAGAGAAAAACGGAGAGAAAAAGGGAGAGACGGGAGAGCGGGAAGAAAGTCGCGAACGAAGTTCCAAAAAGAGGCGAAAAGATAAAAATTATGTCTTTTGAAAAAAGACCTCAAAAAAACTTTTTTATGTATTTTGTTTTCAAGAAAGCAAACAGTCTTTTCGGTAAACGACTATCTAGGGGTGAGCATGGTGCGGTTTGGTGCAGTTTTTGGTTAAAACCGAACCGCAAACCGCATTATGTGGTTTTTGAAAACCTAAAACCGCAATTTGCGGTTTCTAATGCGGTGCGGTTTTATTTGGTGTGGTTTCGGTTATTAACCGCATAATATAGTGGTGTGCGTTTTTTTCTGTGGTACAGTTGTAAAACAGCAGAAGTTCAAAATCGACGCATTTTTTATAAAAATTTTAGTATTTTGACTATATATTTAGTATATTGCCGCTATCAAAATACAAAATAGAACTCATTTGTTTCTTTGTACTTAGTATAGTAAATCATGAAACAACTAAAGTTTATAACTTACAATTGGTGAAAATGACAAATGGAATTGCCACTATCAAAATACAAAATGAAATTGTCGTTCAAACTCACACTTTTATTTAATCTATAATGTCATATCTAAACTTAATAATAAGTAAATAATATATATATTATGTAATTATTTAATACATGGTAACCGGTGCGGTTCGGTTATTTGCGGTTTTTCCAAAAGTAAAAAACCGCACTGCACCGTAATTTTGCGGTTTTTGTAAAAGTATAAACCACACCATCGGTTTTTGCTTCGGTTTCGATTTTTCGGTTTCGGTTTTTGCGGTTTTTTTGGTTTGTTTTTGTTGCGGTTCGGTTTTTGCTCACCCCTACGTCTACCCACCCGCAGACGTTTTGGAAGAAAAAAAACTTTTTGGAGAAAAACAAACACCCCCTAAGACTAAATGAAAATTTATATATTTGTCTTCAAATAATTATGATATATGTTTGAGATGATATTTAAAAGCAAGATTATACATTTTACTAATAAATAAATATTGCAAAATAATAGTATTATTAAAAATTTAATTTAAAATGTATTAATATGTTGTATTTATAAATGAATTAGAAATTACTATATTTTTGCAAAAAGACAATGTCATATTAATATATTGCTGTAAAGCCACATGTTCTGTGTAAGACAAAACTGTGTAGAATATTTATAGATGTTGTAATATATATATGGGTAAATTGCATAAAAGTCATTAACTTTTCTAATTTTCTTGATTTTGACACTCTATTTTTAGTTTTTGCAATTAAGTCATTATGTTTTCAGAAAATTGCAATTAAGTCATTATGTTTTCCAAAAAGTTGCGAAAATGACCATATGACAGGATGGCAACAGGTTACTAGGTCATATGGTCAAATTTGCAATTTTTCAGAAAACATAATGACTTAATAGCAAAAATAAAACATAGTGTCAAAATCGAAAAACCTGAAAAAGTTAGCGAATTTTATGCAATTTACCCTATGCAATTTATATAACTTAATCACTTTACATGCCTCATACGTGTCCAAAAAAATAAATTTGTTGTTACCTTGTTTTCCATTTAAAGTAATCAAATTTATTGTCCTAAAAATAGAATTTCAAAAAGCTTTAGGATAAATGCATACGAATAACAACTAACTTACATGCCCTCTGTGTGAATATCCTATTGGGTAATTGGTTATGTAAACAATGTCTTTATATGATGGGTTATAAAAATCTATATTGATGTTCGTTCATTGATTTATATAAATGTATAAAAATAAAATAGAATTTTACAATGATACAAAAGCAAAACTTGGTTATTATTTAATAAAATTATTTTAATGTTTTCATGTGAATCTTCAGCAACAATATTGGCTGTGGAATTACCATGTTATCGTTCCAAAACAGAATACAATTATAAATTACCTAATACAACAAAATTAGGTAAAAATAAAACTTAAATGGTTAAACATTTACAAATATAGTTTAAGCTAAGTAGATAAAAAGTTCAATATATTTTTACCATTTTTTCAATCGAGTCCATCAACTTTCTTATTGAAAAAAAATATTTGGCAATACAACATGTCAAGCTAGTAGCATTTGCATACTCGAAGACATAAAATGCATAATTTTAATCACTAGATTTTTTTTTGAAAGACTTAATCGCTAAAAATTATGAAAATAGACAAAATAAAGAAAGGCGCCGTCTTATTCGAAATTAAAGTACTTGTTTTCAATAAAACAAAAAACGTATACTCATTTTCAATAAAAAAACTTAATTTCAATGAAACAAAAAGTATTAAGAGTTTAAACTAGAATTTTTTTTTAAGTAAAAGAAGGTTTCGTATGCATTTATCCTAAATCTTTTTGAAATTCCACTTTTAGGACAATAAATTTGAGTATTTTAAATGGAAAAACAACTAACAACAAATTTACTTTTTTGGACACGTATGAGGCATGTAAAGTGATTAAGTTATATAAATTGCATAGGGTAAATTGCATAAAATTCGCTAACTTTTCCAGATTTTTCGATTTTGACACTATGTTTTATTTTTGCTATTAAGTCATTATGTTTTCTGAAAAATTTCAAATTTGACCATATGACCTGGTAAGCTGTTGCCATCCTGTCATATGGTCATTTTCGCAACTTTTTCGAAAACATAATGACTTAATTGCAATTTTCTGAAAACATAATGACTTAATTGCAAAAACTAAGAATACAATGTCAAAATCGAGAAAATTGGAAAAGTTAGTGACTTTTATGCAATTTACCCTATATATATATATATATATATATATATATATATATATATATATATATATATATATATATATATATATATATATATATATATATATATATATATATATATATATATATATATATATATATATAATGGACCAATTATGATCCAAATGTACTCCAACAAATACACATAATTGCATAAAATATAACCTTTAACTACAACTTATAACTAAACATATAAATGTACAATAAATTTTGAGTTATTTTGACTTGTTTGTACATAAATAAATTCAACATATTATTGAATGATATTACTAAACTTAGTGTTTCTTTTATTTTTGACTTTTCTTTTCAAGTAGGAATGTAGTTACATTTGAGAGTGATATCTCACACACACACACACATATATATATATATATATATATATATATATATATATATATATATATATATATATATATATATATATATATATATATATATATATATATATATATATATATATATATATATATATATATATATATATATATATATATATATATAAGATTAATAGTATTTTGTATGACACTGGAACATATAAATATAAATGTTTAAACATAGTCACTTTTCATTTACTTCCCATGTTTGTATATATTAAATCCACCAACATAGTTAATATATTACTACAATCGTTATATTTTATTTTTTTTTTTGAAGGAAAGAGGGAATTATATATATATATATATATATATATATATATATATATATATATATATATATATATATATATATATATATATATATATATATATATATATATATATATATATATATATATATATATATATATGGCTAGATTATAATAAGAATGACAATTATTGTGTTACATTATAACCAAATCCTGGCCATCAGATTTCATTCTCGTAAGAATGAAAAAACTGAAAATTTTTCATTCTTAAAAGAATGAACTAAATTTTGTATATCAAAACAACAAGAATGTAATGAATTGTTTTAATTATGACAAATTTTTTTTGTGACCTCAGTTTTTTATAATAAAAAATCTTGAATTATTAAAATATTTTCTAGGTATCGAAATCATTAAGACTGTTGATGGGATTTATTTATTTCAAAGAAAGTACCATTTAGAATTGTTGCATGGCGAATGGATTTTTTGTGTTGTAAATCCGTTTCTACACTTCGTAATTCAAATGTGGTTGTGGCTAGTGAAGGTGTCTGATGGAAATGATTAATTACCTGATAATGTTACTCGATGCTAGAAGTTAGTGGGTAGACTTATTTACCTTACTAATACTAGCCCTAATGTGTCATTTGTTGTTCAAACATTAAGTCATTTCATGCATGCACCTCAGAAGTCACATTTTAAATTAGATGTGTGGATGCTTAAATATTTGAAGATGTGTCCATAAATGGAATCTTGATTTGGTGAATTGCCATTGATACAGATTGGGCTAAATGCACTGGTTCGTAGGAGGTCAATAATTGGATCGAATCTAAAGTTGAACCAGATTGTCAGATACTTTTTTTTCCCAGTTAGTAAATCAATAATTACTGTATTGTCTAAGCTATTTTATGATTTATTACTATACTTTTAAAAAACAATGCAATAATCCTTTCTTTGTGACGGTTATTGATCAGTTTATCATCTGCCAATCTTGTATAAAACCGATAAAGTTCATACTTCAATAATTTTAAGATATGCTAAATTATATTACATATAATAATATACTTTCGTCTTGATAACATGCCTTTTTGATGATGAAAAATCGTTACGCACTAACAAAGAAAATAAGCAAACTACTAAAATTATCCGAAATAAGTGAAACATATATATCATTAAGTAGACGTAAGGCAAATCCCAACTAATATCAAATGAATTAAGAATAATACCATTCTTGAATAGTTAATTGATGATGAATTAATGAGAAACGCAATATATACTTTTAACATAGTTTGGCAAAAATCAATTTCATTCTATAACAATGTCAGATTGTCATCCTTAAAAATTTTCAACGTTCTCCTAATTACACTAAATTTGCAAATCCAACAATGAAAATACATGCCAAAACTTCATACGATCATAGTCACCTTGGTTGCAGATTACATTGTAAGATTTTGTTTGCATAGTTTGTTATGCGGGACATGAAAAACATGATGACCTTGTGTTACGTTTGCTATGCATTGAAATTGATGTCAATGAGACATATTTTTTTGCAATTTTGTGGACAGAAACTCGATCTCGTGTGTGCAATATACAAAAATGCTCTCATCATTCTCATCATCAAAAATAACTTAAGAAATCTTCTCCTGTCACATTCAGTCATGTCTCATATAATGAACACAACCTAAGGTACAAAAGCCTATGTTCTTACCAAACACACACGAACCCATATATAATGCCATATACATGAATGGATTTCTACTTAAATTTTTTTTTTTTTTTTTACAAAGGACGTAGACTACACTCTTCCATAACCCTAGCAATGACGACATAAAACAACTGAAAGTTGTTCATGAGGGATTTTCTTTTTACCTAATTTGTCAAAGATGCCAAATATCACGGTTATCGAAAAAACCGCTCTTTAAGAGTGATATAATAATACGATAGTCGAGTCACCTTCAATGTATATATCATTTTGTTCACTTTTTCCCGGCCACCCCCATCATTTTACACCAAGAAAATAGGATTCGGCTAATAAAAACAACAACAAAAAACGAATCGGATCTTACAATCTTCTAGAAAACCCGAATCCAATTCTCTTATAACACACATGTGTTATTTGTGAATAGAAAGTATTTATACCTGAATTATCACGCGTGTAGATCCTTGTCTGAGTTCCATACTGGCGGTTTTGGAGGACTTCCCTCAATTGACACACTACTTCCATTTTCCACACTTATTAAAGGATCACTTTCACCTTCGATTTTCTTAAAAAAAACAAAAATAAGAAAATAAATTTAGCTCTCATTATTTGATGTAATTTATAGTCAATGTGGATATTAAAGTGTACCTGAGGTTCAATGGGTTTTGTCTGTGTATCACGAGTACAAAAATAAGAATAGAGCACCATACCCACAACAGCAATGAGGATTCCCAAAATATTTCTCCAACTAAATGGATCGTGTAATAGAAAATAACCAAATGCCAAAACTAGACATGTTTTCAGGTGACCCAACACCTGATAAGTCACCGGAGATGTTTTTCCGATCACCAGAAAAGTACTGAAGTTGACAGACACCGATATGAGACAGGACAGAATAATGAATGCCTACAATTTAAAACAAAAGGATTAAAATTAAGATTCCGGATCATGATATTGAATTAGGCTAAGAAGTAAGAACAGAAAGACTATTTTAACCTTACCAGAACTTGAGTGGTGTATTTGAAAGCAAAAACGTTCTGATTGGTCAAAAGGGCGTCCAGGAAAGGACCGACAATGAACAGGATAAGAGCCTGGTAAGGGCAAGATTGGTACAGAAGTTGTGTTGAAGAAACCTTGAACTTTTTCTGGATTGTATTTGTCATCTGAGATAAAATGATTAAGGAAATAACGTATTGTGTGAAATTGATTTTGAGAAATATAAATACAATGTTGTTTTAAGGATACAATTTGGGCCACACAAGTTGTTATTATGGCAAGTAGAGATAATATGCTGCCTAGGAGATTGAGTTGCAGATCAGTTACTGTTGCAATTCCAACTCCCAAGAGTAAGATTGTAAGTGAAAACCGGACTTTCTTACTGCAAGAAGGATTAAAAAAAAATGAAGTAATTTAGAAACATGATTATTTTTGGGTTGTTTCAAGAAAATGTAACTTAATAAGATTTTAATTTTCATAATATGCATGAAGTAGAAGTCTAGAAGTTAACCTGAATTGTTTGCTGAAGAAAAGAGTTTCCAAAAGTACCGTGCAGGGGATAATTGCTAGTTTTGTCATCTATAATGAAACCATGAAATTTTGTCATCTATAAACAAATTACAATATAAATGAAAAAAAAAAAAAATAATACCTGGTAAAAACCAACAGAATTGAAACCCAGGCTGAGGTTTAGAAGGCCAATGGAGATTCCATTCAAAATGCCAAATCCCATGACAGCTCTTGAATCGAAAGGCTTGTGCTCAAAAAATTTCATCTTTAATGCCACATGCAGTGAGCAAAATGTGACTAAAAGATGCCAGCTTGTCAATGTTGTAGCTGAAGATGCATAAATGGAATTTAAGTCGGCATATGAGCAGGATTAGGGTATGAAATTGATCTATGGTAATGTATAACACACTGACAGTTATTAACTTCCTATCTAACTGTTATAAAACAAAAGAAAACAGGATCATGGTTTATGTCTTAGTTAATTTTTATACTAAGTTGCAGGCACCAAGTTAACCCCAAGATAGACGCTGTCAATGAAATCATATGGTTATTACAAGAGTCAAGTTGTTGGTTTGTTATTGTCCTTTTAATCATTGGAGTGGTGTGGATTTAATTCCAATCTTCTGAACTATCTAAAGGAACATTGAAGTCTTGTGGCAAATCAAGAAAAGGATACCAATCATACACCATGAACTATTTACAATCAAGTATAAAAACAAATAAATCAAGCAATGAAGAATCATCAACAATCCAGGGCCTTACTTCTCGGCATAAAGTTGTAAGGGTGTACGTCTCTTTTGTGTCAATGGTGAATGTGAGTATCAAGCTCCTAATGGCATCAATTGTTAACAATGTAACAAGTACCAAATATCAAGCCTCGTGAATTTGAGTAATTAGTTGATCCAGAAATATTATAGATTTGAAGCGGCAATTACTCATCTAAGTGGCCTAGAAGTTCACGTGCCGAGGATCACGAGCTTGGGTTCCTAATGGCAATCTAACGAACATTCAGCACAACTATCAATGATTCATCCACCAGGATCATGAAAAGATTCAAAACGAGAAAGTTAGTGTGAAGGCTTGATTGCTTACCGAAAGTGAAACCAAGAGTGCTTATCAGCGCCTTGTTGCAAATCACAATGGAAACCGACGAAATCACAGATAAGCTCAACGCTCCAACTGTTCCCAGCTGAAACCGCTGTCCTTCGCCCATCTCGTCGCTCACTCACGTCTCACTTCTAATTTCCTTCTTGATCTCAAAATCTACCAAAAATATAAATCCAAAATCAAACTTAATCTTCACAAATTAATCAATTAAATCATACATCAAGTTCGTACCTCATTCCAGTAAATTACAAACTGGCGCTAATTTCCAAACAGCAAACTTCAAACCTCCACCAAATTCAGCATCCAAAACTCCAGATCCACTACTCTACATTCGGTATTACATAAAAATCATGGAATTTTACACCCAATCTCACAAAAACTAAGTGTAAATGCAGGGAGGTAAAAGGTAACCTGAGATCACTGAAAACGACGAGGATATCTCCGTCCTCAATTTCTGATGTAGATATAAGTATGCATATGCATATGATTGAATGATTATATAGTGCCTAGGGATGGGTGTATGATAGTTACGAAGGAGTACTGTAATCAATGTGAATCCATGAACAGGGAAAGGGAAAATATCTAATTATTTTGACTTGTTTTTGAATGTGGTTTTCCGGCAGTTTTCACGCCGGCGAGATAAATGGTTGATTGTGAAAATGGACGGCCGTGATTTTTCCTTTTTCTTGTTCCTTTTCAGATATAGTCTAATGCTATAATGTAATAAAGGGGCAATGAGCAAATCTCACATCGTAACTTTATATAATAAATCGATTGCTTAATATAGAAATTTACCTATTAATAGCTAATGTTTTTTCTGCAAGTATAAACGTTTTATAAGCACTAACAGTTAATTTTGTTAAAATAAAAATGGATCAAGAACACCTTATGTGCAATTTGATTATCTATAAGATATAAATTACCTTTAGGTTTCTAATATTTTATTGTGATTTATTGCTTCTATGTAAAAGTGTTAATACCAGGTTCCATTTGAAAGTGAATGTTTGGCATTGAACATATATAGTGATGTTATGGAGTGTAGAATATTGTATTCTCATGTGTATAAAATTTAAAATTAGATAATCAATTATTTTAAAATTTTAAGTGTTTGATACATTTTGATTTGAAAAGCTCTTACACTTCTAGCATTTTAGCTGAAAAGTCATTACATAATTTTGTTTTTGCAAAAAAGAAAAAAAAAAGTTATCTTCTAATAATTCGAATTTTTTATATAAATTATCATGTACCTACTAAAATCAGTTACCAAGTTGCAAACATAATTTCTGACCAAGCTAAGATGTATCATATTGCCTTTTTTATTGTTTTGGATTATATTAGTATGAACATGGTTAGAAATTGTGTGTAGTTGTAGTACGCTAATCGATTTTAACAGTTAAAATAGTAATTTTAAAAAATTTAAATTATCAGTGATTTTATGATTAAAAAAAAAGAATGTGACGCCTTACAATAAAAAAGATGAAAATGTAAACCGCTAAAATTGCAACAAAAAAAGGGAAAAGGAGCCTTTTATATTTAGGCTGAAAGAAATGATGAACAAACAATTCTATATTAATTGTCCATAAACGATTTAATACAACCAGAATGTGTTTGGTTATCTAAAAGTTATTGCTTCAACTCTAAATAATAGAAAACGACATATGTTTATACACGCATTAGAGTTCATCAGTGTCACTTCAGGTCATAATATTTAGATAATCAGTTTCTAAAAAGAGTGGCGGAACCACTATGGTGCCCATAGTGTCCCGTACACCTACTGTAACATATGTAATTATAATTGATTTTTTGTGAAAGTCGAAAATATTGACTTTAGCAACACATCACAGGGAAATTTCATATGTATTCTTTCCTATAGTGTAGCTGTCATGCTGCCACATTCTCTATATATGGCTATCTTTTTTTCCTATTTTCACATCACATCAAATAGAACATGTCGAAGCTAAAGAAGCATCTCTGTTGTTCTCACTCTCTTTCATGCATATAACTCTTGTTGTGTACAAGAGTAATTCTTTCCATTTCCAAGTTAACAGAAAATTCAAGAGATAATAAATCTCTTTCTGCAATTCTGTGAAAGTCGAAAACGCAAGAGATATCATCTCTCCAAACCGATTTTGAGCTCTATTCAAACCCTAGAATGAAAAATAATCATGATGTCACTACCGCTCCAGATTTCTGCATCCGTCACTGTATAAAACATATAAGAAACACATCAGATATGCCTAAATGCTAAGAAGTGCAACAAATTTACATCTGTTTAATGTTAAGTTAGTTTTAATTGTTATTCATTAGAAAAACGAAAAGTAACTACATAAGCTCTCAAATGTAAACCCTACGACTTTTTATAAATTAATGACCTAGACCTATAAATTAACCACAAACTAATTACATAATAAAATTGACATAAAACGATATGCTTCTAATCGTAAGTACAATCTGAACCCAAATTCCAATGAATAGGTTTGCAAAACTATACGACAAAAACAACACATATTGACTAAGTTAGACCTATTTCATTTTTTTAATTCGATTCTTTGATGTTACATTTCTAGTTGGCATGAAGTCCGATTTAAAGATAAGAGCATAATCTCATAGGATATGATTAGAACCGCAAAATGAATTCATCCTTGTGATTTAGTTGGTTTGAAAATTAATTGTATTCGTTCCTTTATGTTGGATTTCGTTTTGGTTATTGTTGTGAAATGTGAAGTAAGGTATCGATAAATTCAGCCCAAATTCAACGAATTTTTTATAGATAAAATAATCTTAGTATATAATTAACCTATTTAAGGGTTAATCGGAAAATCGACCAAAGTGTCTATCACTAAATGTAAATGATCTTTGATACGACCTGTTCGAGAGGGTCAATCTCCACAGAAATTAGATAGAAGAAAACAAGAACTTTTGGAACAATTTTCTGCTTAATTTACTTCTCCCGAACATTACAATATATATGCCTACTAATAACTACTCTAAGCAAAAAAGGACCACGCATGCATTACAATTAAACGTTGACTCCTAACCAGGAGTACTAACTCCTTTTATTGACTCAAAAAGAGAAGACCAAGTCTTCCTCCTAAAACCATGCAACGTGAAGGCTAAACTAATACGTCACTATTTTAATCCTTAAAATATGTTCGTATCAATCTTCTTCACAATATCATGAAATAACTATCCATTTAGCAATATATAGCTTTGTGCAACTACTATAACCTTATTAACTTGATTTATGAATAGTCCACACTACAAAATATGAAGGAAAAAAGAGTTTCAATGGTAAAGGTTGTAGGTGCTTTTATTTTCTTAGAGATACATGGACTTCTCTTTTCCTGCCGAAAGGATGATGCCGCGTCTTTTCTACATGCTTTCGAGCCACATGCATTCCAAAAAAGGCAACTAATTGGCAACGAGATTGACAGGTTAGACAGAAAAGGAAAATAAAAAGAAACATTAGAAAGTTGCCAATGGGTGCATGTCAAGAGAGTTTACGAGGTTCCTTCACATTCTACAAAATTTATGCATTTTTTTAACCAAGATATGTCATAAGTGCACAATTTCTTCAGAATCTGCGAAATTGCTTCAACTTTATGCAATAAATCAGTTTGTGAATTCCTTCGTGCGTTGCAGAATATTCAGAACATATTTTGAAACCATTGAAAATTTCTAATCTGAAACCGAACCATATTAACTAGAAAAACACTTGAATTGATCTAACATTGGATCATAGACATGGACAAATGCATATATTTAAGACATACAAAAGAACGATTACAAATTGCTTACATGATTACACGAAAAAGAAAAAGAAACTTCTCATGCTAACGACCTCAACCAACCAAGAACCCCAAGAAGGCCAGCATCTAATATTGGCGACTTCTTTTCGAGTCCTGCAAATAGAAAACAAACACAAGAACATTTAACAACCTATTAATTACGCGATCTGATTTAAGCTGTGGACTACCAATAATTTCTACCATGGTTTTAAGATAATCCAGAAGTAACTTTGGGCTTTAAGGTATTACAATCGTGATCTGATTAAAAAGAAATTAAACTTTTTAACACTTACCAACATCCGCAGCTACTCGATGTGCACACATTACTCCTGAAAACGCTACTGCTATAACACCTTGTCCTGGAAAGCAGCTATCGCCCACACAATATAAACCGTTTATAGCCTGCATCGATCAATACAACCGTTAAACTGTAAAATTTACAATCCAAAATCAACACATATCAAATTTGAATTTAAAAATTAAACTTACGGTGGTATTAAAAGGCATTCCCAATAAGCCCTTGGGCACGTTACGTGGCATTGGCCCGTACGTGCCGCTATCACGAGCCAGGTACCGTCTGTGTGTCTTTGGTGTGCCCACCTGCTAAAGTTTTTATAAGTATTAATGTCTTGGGCATTTTAGTCATTTGACAATTTTAGGGAACAAAGGAAGTGTAATAAATACCTCTTTAAATTCGATGGAGGATTTGAGGCCTGGAAATAGTTTCTTTTCGAGTCTGCTGATTATTTTGTCTGCAACAAGTTCCTTCTTTGCCTCATAATCTTTTGTGGAAAGCCCCTATTTTTCCCCGAAACAAAGTAAAATGTAAATGAAATGCCTAATAAAAAATTCAGATTATATATAATTTCCATTCTTGAGCGTATCATAATAACTGCACAGTTTTCATTTTTGGAAGAATTTAAAGCTAAACTTATCTATTTGCCTATTGTAATCACTACAGGCTATCAATGTTGCTGATTTTGATCAAGATTCCTCCTATATTTATCACTACACTACTAAAGGGTATTTTAGATATTTCACCGACAACCAAACTGGAGTCAAGCTACAGTTACCTATTTGTCCCGATTATGGTATTGTTGGTCCACAAGGCCTATCTTATCTATTACTCGAGGATATTTTAGACATTTCACTAACGACTGGAAAACTTCTTGAGTCAAGCTAAAATTACATGTTTGCTTATTGTTAACTATTTTGGAAGAATTTTAAGCTAAAGTTATCTATCTACTATTTTTCATTTCCTAATGGGTATTTTAGACATTCCACTAAGGCACTAACAATGCAACACTTCTAAACTCAAGCTAAAGGTAGTCTGTTTGTTGCATGTTGTAGTCATTACCAGTTATCGACAGTATCTATTTTGATTTAGAATATTCAACGTACCCCTTAAGGGTATTTTGGACATTTCACTAAAAACCAAACACTTCTATAACCAAGCTAATGTTACATGTTTTCCCATTATAATGACATTACCAATTATCAAAGCTAGTTTCAGTGATCTACAAGGTTCCTTCTATTCCTTATATTCTCTAGTTACTCAAACTCAGAGGGCATTTTCGATATTTCACAACCAAACATTTCTAGATTCGAGCTAGTTCAACCAATTTGTCCATTAGAATCACTATTATCATTATCGACCGTATTGATTTCCATCGACACGATTCTTCCTACTTCTATCACAGCTAAAGGGTATTTTAGACAATTCACTAACCCCCAAACATTTGTGACTGCAATAAGAATCATGAATAATAATTACCTGCCAATCCTCTATGGACGAAGTCGTAAATATATGAAGAATATGACGCCCTTTTGGAGCCAACGAAGAATCAAGTATAGTCGGGATGCTCAAAAATATACTCCCATAAGGCTCCTCTAAGTTTTTCCAATCATCCTAAACAATTAAAATAAAATAAAAAATTGTTTTCCATGTGTAAAATAAGATCCAAGCAAAAGACACAAAAGTAAGTGAGTACCTCAAGAACAAAATGGTGGCAATCCGTATCGGGTGGCAAAACCTCCGCTTTGACACCCATGTGAATAGAAAGAAAAGAAGGTGCTTTTACATACACTTTTTGGAAATTTTCTTCTTCTTTCGGTAGATCTTGCTTTTTCAAAAGCTTGCCTAAAATATCAAAACATATAATAAATTAATCATCCAACATTTTTCTAGGGCTTAAAATACATCAACAAAAACTAACCAAAAGTATCCCATCTAGTAGCATTTGAGATTATGGTTTTGGCAAAGAACTCTCTTCCATCCGACAGTTTCACTCCTACCTACAAAAATTCAGAGAGCATATTAAACATTATTTTAATCCAAAATTTTACATTATTTTACTTGTATAACTAATTTACTTGTAACGATAACGAAGGGCAAATAGGTCATTTTAACTAGAAAATTTCTTGGAAGTGGAAGAAATTTTCAATCTTCCTTATATGGAAACAACATCAATAATTGAGCTAAACTCACTGCTTTCTCATTGTCGATAATAATGCTTGTGACATTTGCTTTATAAAGTATTTCGCTTCCTTGGTCAACTAAACCTTTAGTCAAGGACTTTGCGATCCCTCCAACCCCACCAACAGGGTAATTAATACCCCCGTAATGTCGGTCACATAACACCTAACAAAAACAGAAGGTCAGGAACCCAGGGGTAAAATTGGAATTTTGAAAAACCAACAAAAAGAAGTTTGATGTTTACCATGCTTGCATTTATCATGGGTGTCTGTAAAGCATTAACCGTGCTCACAATAAAACACTGCATAAATAGAAAAATCAGTATTTAACAAAGAAAATAGTTACAAGCGGAATATTCTAGAATCTAGAACCTAAGAAACAATATCGGCCCACCTCGGCATCTATGAATGAGAGAACTTCCGGATCTTTTATATAGTTGCGAGCAATGCTTCCGGCATTTTGTGGCAAATAATAAGCTACAAAATATACAAAACCGTATAATTTTGACCGAAGATAATCAAAAACTCATAATCATAATACTTTCACAGAAAAGGGAAATAGTATAAGCAAATAAGAAAACCAAACCTAGAGTCAAGCATTCCACGGGTTTTTTGAAAAACTGTCCAAATAAGTATATAGGTTCCTCAAGTGACTTGAGTTCCAATGAATTCAACGCATTGAAAATCTGAAAGGTTAAAAAAAAGATTTTAGATAAAGTCCCAATTCAAAATTAAGGTGAAAAACGAACAAAATTATGTTGCAATCACCTTAATCAAAAGTCAAAACCGACCTTCCAGCATTCGTTGTAGAATTTGAGAATCCCGTCTTTTTCGTGGGGGAATTTACTCGTGAGTTCAGAAATGAAATCATCGTATCCTCTATGTACTTGGACAGAAAGGCTATTTGGTAGATGAAAATGAACAGTAGTTGGATCGGGTATCACCTCCATTTTGCACCCGACTGCCGCCAATGCTTGAGTTATTAAATTCAAATTTCCCTAAAACAAATCAAAAGAATTCCATTAGCAAATCACTTAATGGATGAATCAAAAGTGTTAAATTCAATACCATCAACAAACGAAATTAAGTACCTTATCGCTGAATCCGAACATCACAGATGATCCAACATCAAAAGTATAACCATCCCTCTCATAAAACCCTGAGCTTCCACCAGGAATCACATATTTCTCCAGCACCAACACCTTAGCTCCCTTCACCGCCAATTGGGTCGCTGCCACCAATCCACCGATCCCTGAACCAATCACAATTGCATCATAACCACCGCCACCACCACCACTATTCTTTCTTGTCCCCTCTGACACATCATCTTTCTCAACTTCTTTACTAACATCCATCACCGATTTTGCCCTAACAGAGAACAAGTTGTCATTTCTTTTCACCGATTTAAGGAAACCCATCTCCTGCGTAAAATAATTTCCGGTTTTCAAAGGCTTCGAACAAGAAACACTCTGCTTTAACCCTCTAGGCTCATAAAGGGCATCGTAATTTAGGGTTTTTAGCTGCTTTGTGCGTCTGGGTTCATAAACAAACCCTGGATTCCCCAACTGGCTGGCCTTGAAATCAAGAAAAAACTGAGAATTCGGAAAGCCCATATTCATGTTTCCTACTTTGCAGTTACTGAAACTGCTCAACTGCATCTTTTTGAGCGAAAGGTTAGTTTCGCAAACTTGGGAGGTGGTCGGAGAGGACACTGAAAACTGAAATTTTAGAGACAATTAGTTGGGTGGTTCAGGTAGGATGTTTAAGATGTGCGAGAAGAAGAAGAGGAGGGGATGTTGGATTAGTGCCATGATGATGATTCCAACCAAAATAGAAAATGATCCGGTGAGCAAATGAGACAAAAGTTCAGCTAAATCGAATCTTTTTGGTATTTAACTATTTATATGTGGTTATTTTGTAATTTGTAATCTATAGACTATAGCCTGCTACATTGGGCTTTTGTTTTTAAACCATATAGGCCAAACGACAAAATCGATGGGTCATATACTCGTCAACATGTGGGTTGGGTTCCAACTCCCAAGGGAACACCGTTAACCATTGTCGAGCTCGTCCCTAATTGCTCACTCTGTGGACTGTGAACATGGACCGTGGACCGTGTGTGGTAAGATGAGTGATGTGGAGTGGATCTATACAAACCGGATTTTTTTCCTGAACCGAATCGGATCCAAAACCTGTTCGGTTTTGGTCAATAAAGTCAAAACCAATTCAGTTTGAAACCGATTTCTATCAAAAAGTATACTCAAAACCGGTTTTGATCAACGTGGTCAAAACCGGTTTAACAAACCGATTCGGTCAAAACCAGTTTTAAACTTTATATATCCATAATGACATTTTGTGAATGTTCTAAGCTTGTTTGATATGTATACTTCACCGCCCACAGTCACATTTTGCTCACTCAATAGTAGGTATATATAAAAACTTTTTAGTTGATGATTTAACCATGACATTACTCCAAAAAACTTTGTGAAAAAGATTTCATATTGTGAATGTTCTAAGCTTATTTGATATGTATACTCCAGCGCCAGGTGATGAATTGCTACAAAGTATAATGTATGTACTTTATGGTATCTTCAACAATAATAGGTTATACTCTTTGTTTTATAATGATGTTTTAATTTTTTTTTTTTTCAATAAATTGATGTTTAGAATAAAAATGAAAATCACGTATTATTATAGGACTAAAAGCTATGCAATACTTTAAAGAACTACGTATCTCATGACTTGATGTGGCCTGTTAAATAATTGTATATATAATAATGTTTAATTTTTTTTACCCATTTATGTAATTGATACCAATTATTATGTATGGTTCATTTGCCTAAGCATAGTTTACATAAATATTGTACTTTTTCGGTTCTAGACTAAACCATAATGGTTCTACATTTGACTAAAACTACGTTGCATAAACTGTGACAAAAAAATGAATCCTATTAGATAAAAAGCATTTAACCCAACATGATATCATCTTTCTATATATAAAGAAACTCATTGGAAAGTGATTTAAATTTGTTCTAATAATAATCAGTAAAATAAAGGTTCAAAACTAAATACAGTAACAACATAGACACAGTCATATCACAACTTAACATTTATTAAATACCAGTTCAATACAACGTTTAGCGGATGCTATTCGACACCTCAGCTTCACGACCGACCAAATACAGAAACAAAATCATTAAATATTATACAAATATAAATTACTCCGATATATATAACTTTGGCTCTGTCTTACCACCAAAGTTATATCAAATAAACCGCACAACGGATGTATATTGATAGTTTCAGAAAGTATAGAGGGTCCGTAGCCAAATGCCGGAAAAATGTGTGAGCGTCCACAACTATAGAGTTGTAATACCCGAAATTTTATACCGATGGCTTTAAAAACATGACATATATTCTTTACTCCTGTTGTATATGAATATTTGTCATGTTTTTAAAGATGTCGGTAAAAGAATTAAGTTGAAAGTGGGCATTACTTAAAGAAAATATCAAATGGACCCCCTCTACTTTTGAAATATTAAAATTGCTCCCCTTGGTAGGTCTGGCCGAACTGCCAACCAGCACGCACCACGTTGTAGCTTGTCGTCGTCTTTCCGTCACTAGTTGTGACTCTAAAAGAGAGACTTTGACCGTTGAGATACGAATTACTTTGCCAGTTTTGACCCCAGTTTCTCGACATGGCTTGCCACCCTGTTTTGGACCCTTTGATCGAGACCGCTTGTACATCCCCTGCACCTCCGACGTTGCTGATCAAAACCAAGTTGAAGTAAGAGTGACCATGCATGGTGAACCTTATCCCTCCTCTTTTTATGCAAGGAACCCTGTAAAATAAAAAGTTAGTCAATTGGTCAACATGGGTAAATATATAAATTTAACAAAACGTTCGCGGGATAAGATTTATGGTTTATTTGCTTACTATCCTTCTACTCATTGTATAGTGTTTATAATAAATTTTAACAATTAGTAATGGACGAAATAATCCTCATACCTTCTGAAAGATACCGGCACGATCCCTGCCTTGTATTTAGCTATATGCAAGAAAGCTGGTTGAGCCATGTCAAAATGTTGGAGTGGTGGGTTGCACCATCCGCCATTGTTGCTGGGCAAGTCGAAGTTGGGTGGGCAGAAATTGGTGGCGGTGATGATGACGGATCCAGGGAGGCACCACTGTGGATCGTTCACACACATCATCTCGTAACACCCCCCGCAGCTTAAGCCGTTGTTAAACAGTGCGGTACTCAATGCTGCGGTGTTTGTACCGTACCCTTGGCTATACAAATCCCCGTAACCACATGCTCCACCTGCATAAATTTAAAAACTATATATCTCAATGGTTTCAAAGTAAATGTTCAATAGTTACAAAACATGATTTTTGATAATTACTGATGAAATATGTCCATAGAAGTTTAGAAATATACGTACCCATTGTCCCCGCAGCATCACCGCCACCATAAAAGGTGGCGTGAGCGCTCTGCCAGCCACCATAGCTGGCTGTGGCGGTGTGTAGGAGTGCGGTGGTCAGCAAAAAAACCAGAGAGGTTGTCATTGAAGACATATTTTAAAGGTGTGAGAGATTGAAGAGAGAAAAAGAGAGAGAGGTTTGTGAGGAAAATATGAAGTGGTTTGTATTTATAGTTAAAACAAGAAACCTGGGAACCACCATCGGAGAGAGACAGAGTGAGAGACGGCGGAGCCTGTCAGATTCCGGTGGGAAAGAATAAGGCCAGAATGCACTTATGCACATGCAACTGTCTTCATGTGGTGGATGTTCCTGTGCAACAACATGCATTTTTATTTTTTTATATAATTGTTAATTATTATTATTCGCATGATTAAATCAAGACATCTGCTTTTTTTTTTTTTTTTTTAAATCAAGACATCTGCTTGATTCGATTGATCATAATAATTTTTTTAATGTGTTACATGCTTTGATAAGTGTGATATCCCATATTTATCCGACTAGTCCGAGTCGGTTGATAATCTACTTCAAACAGGTCACTTGATATCGAAGTTTATAGGATTGTAACATGAGTCAACTCTATATTGAGTTCTCTAATTTACAAGACCAAAGATACATATCTGAACTCGGCAAATCTTTCTTTCTTTCTCCTAATGACATGTTTAAAGCCCATAGAGACATATCTGAACTCGGCAAATCTTTCTTTCTTTCTCCTAATAACATGTTTGGTAAAAAAAATGGAATAAGGAAACTCATTTCTTTTATTTGTTTAATATGAGGATAAAAAATGATAAAAAAAATCTGATTTTCTTTTGTTGTTTTTAATTATTTATTTTTAGTAGAGAAATAGTGAGAATTGGTGATAGATATTTGATTCTACCACATTCACCAACCACCACTACCATCGTCACCGCCGCCATCACCTACCACCACCACCTACATTCTTACCCACCACCATCCACCGGCACCACCTCACCCACCACCACTGTTGCCACCACCAAACACCACCACCATCCACCGCCACCATCACCTACCACCACCACCTACATCCTTACCCACCACCACTACCTACATCCTTACCCACCGCCACCCACTACACACCAACATCGCCACCACATACTACCACCGTCACCACCCATCGCCACCACCACTGCCACCACCCACCGCTACCGCCTCCACCGCCATCACCACCAGCACCATAAGACCATCGATTCTTAAACATATTTTTAGGTGAATTATCTATGGTACCAACCAGTGGAATCAATTCTCAGTCTCCAATTTAATTCTCTTTCTCTCCATTTCCATTCTTTGCTTCAATTTCATTTCTCCGTACCAAACGTACCCCAAAGGAAATTGACATGAAAAATATAAGGCAAGTCCTATCATCTGGAAGACCAACACCGAAGACTTCTCAATATCTATCACGTGTGGGTTAAAACGCAGAGCACTTATAATATTTAGGCATATCAGGTTCTGAATCCTAAACCTCCCTTATAGAATTCAGAAACATCCAAAAGTTTAGTACAGATTAAATTTTCCATTAAGTATTGATTAGATGAAGTATTAGTGAGTTAAAGCAAATAAATAAACTTATATTAATAAATATAATTAGTTAACTTAGAACTAAAATTTAAGGTAAAGGGACTAAAATATCATATTAATACAACATTAATGTTATATGTCAAGAGTTAGTTAGTTAGGGTAATTTCTAGCAAGCTAGAAAATTTTGAGTAACACCCCCCGCGAAACATAAAAACATCATTTTTAACTCACAAGTTCTTATCAAGGTTTATAAGTCAACACACGCGGGAATTTGGTCCCAAAACACCTCAATGAAGTTAAATTGCATTTTAAATTCATTGAGTTTTTACTTGAAAATCATTTCAGAGTTTTTAGGTTGCGGAAAAACATACGGTCTCCATTTAAAAACAATTACTTTGTTATAAAATAACAAGGTGGTTGCAGTCCAAATATCATTATATAGTTTAAATGAAACCACACAACTTGTGACCTTCTAAAAAATCTCAAAGTTCTACATAAGTCATCATTATTCGTCAACCTGAACACATGTCAGAATATGTTAGACAATGGAAATGCCTAGTTAGAATACCTAGGGATAATTCATTTGTAGGTGATGTCAATCACCATACTCGAGTCAAACCCCCAAAAACATCTTAAAATACACATACGTCAGAAAAATAGTTTCAGTGAAAAATTGTGTCCAAAATCATTGTAGTCATCATTTAATTGAAATACATCTTTGCAACACCGTAAACATCATATATATAGTTTTTAAGGGAAATCCTCGCAGATCAACATTGTCAACATTTGAGTTAAAAGTCAACACTGTAACTGCAAAATCATAATAAATATGGTTTAAGGGAAATTTGTCCAAAATCATCATGTCAATATTATCATCATTAAATATAATTTGTATTTAAATATTGCTTCATCACCAAAGGGCTTATAGCCCAACGGTACCAATGTGTGTCCCTCAACCCAAGTGGTAAGGGTCTTAGTCTCATTAAGGGTAAAATGTGCATAATATGAGGTGTAGAGTACGACTAATTTAGTTTGTCGTTCAAAAAATATTGTTTCATCAAGTCCATTATCACATCAGTGGTTTGAAGGAAATAACATACTCGTCCACCATAGCCAGGTACTTGCGAACCATTATATATATATATATATATATATATATATATATATATATATATATATATATATATATATATATATATATATATATATACACATATATATATATATATAAGCACCACGCATGGGGTAGTTGGCCTCGCACATGCAAAGTGATGATTATCAAGAAATCTAATCACTACATCTTTCATCTTTAAGCCAAATTTCATATGGATTCCAAGAGTGACACATAAATACTCCCATCCTAAATGTAATGCATATGTAAGATGCAATTTTGGTTTTAAAATCATCTTTTCATCATCTTTAGTTTGTCATTCAAAATAGATTTGTATGAATGTACAAGTATACTTATAGTATAGCACATAACACATGGAATGAATGCTTGAAAATCTTTTAAAAGCAACTCACACTATAAAATAGTTTAGGGACATGTACTCCGGTAAACTCACCTTAGTTAAGTAGTAACTCAATTCCTCAGCCGCATCTTCATTGCTACACCTCTACTTCCATCCTACAAGTCAATGAAGAAGTGTTACTTCCGATTCACCCATTTTGGAGACAAAAACCAAAACTTGCTAACAACAATTCTTAGGGACATTAGTTCACCTCAAATGTAATGAGAATCCCTAAGGAAGGTCCAAGGACCAACACCCAACAAACCACAACTTACAACCCTCAACAAAATTTGCCAGATAGCGACACAAGAAACGATCATGTCGTGACCAAGACTCCAACGTGACGGAATGACACAGAAGTCAATCAGATCGCGACACGGGCCCAGATAACGTCGCAACCCAATGCCCATGCTGTTGTAAAAACTTGGCAGGGGTATATTTCATTCCAACATTTGTCATTTCTTTAATTTGGCCATCTCACTTTCATCTAAACTTCAACCACGACTTACAAGTGTTCTAAAACAAGTCTAACCTCAACATATCATCTCAAAATGGTCAAGATGCTCATGGGTTAATGTATTAAGTTCCAAACATTTCAATAGATTAGGATTCCATTAAGACATTAGTTAACACGTGAATCCAATCCATACACCACATCAACTCTTGTAAGCAATCCATTAAGCACTTAATCATTTGTCCATCCCTAAGGGAGCCATTCCCACTCCTTAATTCCAATTCCAAAGAAGGTAACCTTATTAAATACCCAATTCCAATCATTAATCTAAATGGTGGAAAACTCATGGTTTATCTCATTATAATAATTATTCAAGTGATTTCTCAAGGGTTTTATACAAAAACTTGGTTGGAATCACTAAGGAAACATCTATAAATGAATCCATTGAACTACAACACATCCAAAGACCAATCTATCATCAAAATAGACAAAACCTCATCATCACCCAACTTCATCACTGGATTTAATATTTCACTAAGGTTTTATCAATATCAAGTGAATGAAATCACAAGGAAAACCATCAATAGATTATCTCTTCCATCCTAACATCCTTAGGAACCAAAAATACAATAATTTTAATACAATACTCATTTATTTTGTGAATATATGGTTTATAATACCCATTTCCTTCAAAATAATCAATCAAGTCATCTATGGATTAGATTAGATGTATCTCCTTGAATTATATATCTAGTAATAATATATGTTTAAGTTTATTCTCATTTATTTATGTTTATTTAATTATTTTTTCAAAATAAAAATTATTTTCACGATTTAAGTCCAAAATTTCTAACCCCAAAACACGGATGTTACACCATCCATCTCTTTCCTCATTTAAACATAATATGTATTTGGAAAACTAAAGAGAAGAAAATGGTGATTTTTGGAGCTTAGGAATAATTAGAAGTGGATTTTGAAGAGTATTTGAAGTCCAAATCGCCTCCTTAAGTTACTAAAAGGTATGGTCTTTTCATCTTCTTTGTTGAAATCGGCCTAGGGTTTAGAGATTTCCCCCATACCAAATTTGTTGTTGATTAGGAGTAGTTGAATGAGTTAGTAGCATTGTTTCAACCATTAGTTTATTAATCTAAAGTAAAATTAACTACTTATTGCATGATTTGGAGCTTGAATGCCATTTTGAGATTTTATAAAACATAAGAATTGTACATTCAAATTTTGGATTTCATGTATGTGTTTGATATATGATTTAACATTATTTGATGTTTCTATACTCATTTTAGAAAAAAATGAATCCATCATATGTAATTACACATGTTAATTAAATGAATTTTCCAAGATAGCATGTAGCTTCACTAGAGTTATGAGGTTTGATTATGACATGATATAACTTTCTAATTATTTAAACCTAAGTATTTTTTATCAATATGACTCATAATGTCAATTGGATTCAAGTTTGAAGGTGATCCAATGTTGATTTGCAAACTACAATTCATTTTGAAGTTCAAGTCATTCATATTAAGCCTGGATTAGCTTTTGATGTTGTTATAAACCATTAGATCACCAATATGAATCATTAATATATTTGTAATTAAGTTTTCCTAGGGATTTGGAAGTGTATTTCGATGTTAATATACATTTAGAGTCGTTAGAAGTGTTTTGAAAGCGTTTTGAATCATTTGGAGTAAGTTTAGATAGTTATTAACCAACCACTACTCGAGTTGTAACTTGTAGTATGTGACTCTGTCGAGTCATTCCCTAGAGGGAGCTTGACCTGGTCAAGTAACTTGTTATTAGGTCCAAAATTTTCAGTTTTTTCTAGTTAAGCTCAAATCACTTCCATATCTTCTATCGAAACGATAATTATTCTTTTGGGTGAATGAAAAACATTTTAAAAGTGATTCTGATATATTGATCTATCAATATCACATAATTATGTATAATAAAATGAACTTTTAGATGTAGTGTTTTAGATGTTTTTATTACATACAATAAGTTGACGATGATTTATTTTGGTGTTTAGTAAACTTTCATTATTTAAATATACTAATAGATAAATGATTAACAAAACTTTCTCTGATGATCAACATGAAAAAAAACTTACTTTTTATTACAGTAATTGGTTTATTGTCCAACATTGCAGCATGTCCACCGTAGCATCTTATTTTCACAACTCCCATATTCCTCTCATATGCCTTCTCTAATAGCCAACATGCGGACCCATGCAACATAGTCTTCCTAGTGAGATTTTGATGGTAGTTTAAAACATAAATAAAAATAAGCATGGAAAGGGGAGTAATAAATGAAACCATCAAGATCTTCCTAGGATCATATGTCGATGGAAATTACAAGAAACAAATAAAACTACAATGGGTTTTGTATGACGCACCTTAAATCGATTTCAATGATGATAAGGATCCAAAGGAGAATCCTTATATTGGTTTCACACCGTAAAGTAGACAATCTCTCACGAAAGAACTTGATCACCACTAATCTAGGAAACTTTCTTATATTTTTTGGCTTCTTCAAATTCTTGGGGAATAAGAAAACAAAACCCTAGCTTGTGGAGGCTAGGTTTTGTCGCAAGCAAAAGAGAAGAAAGAGAGGGTTGCGTGATCTCAAGTGTGGAAGAGAGCACAAAGGAACCCTTTTTTATGGGCAAGGTAATCATTATCTCATAACTTGCGAACCAAGCAAAATTTAAATTATAAGATAACTATATTTCAACTTAATTATAATTATCCCAATAATTTGAATATGATTAATTATAAATTAAGTCCCCTTTTATTTTTAGTTTCCAATTAAACCATCAATTTAATGATGAATAACAAAGTAGTCTCTCTATTTGTTGTTTTAGCTAGCTTAAACTTAGATTGTACTTTGTGTGCAACTCAGCAGGCCTATGAAAATGCTAAAAAAATTATTTCATTAATAAACATATCTCCATAATACTCCTACTTGGACATGGCACAATAAATGTATGGTAACATCAATAATGGTTTACGCCACTGCTCGAAAGTCAACATAGGGTATGTCATCCAAGACAAATATCAAAATCAAAACCCAAAGGTATGGATCAGTCCTATTGGTGAGTGATCAAGTATCCCTTCATTCTTGATATCCATATGAACACAATACATGGAACAATGCTAATATCCAGATCATTAAATATTCTTTTCTCGATAGCAATTCGTAGTGACCACAAAACAGACTGCACATTTGATTCGGTATCAACGTCAAATCATCAAGGGTCCCAACTTTATTGCTTTTACCATAAGGTAAAATGAACAAATAAATATTGACAACATAGACCTCACCTACTCATCAGGCCACACCAGAACACTCCCTGTATGACCGCTAGCTACGGACAACGTTAGAGAATGCCAAAGCATAAAAGATCGTGAGTCAAGAATCATATGCATCTCTATTTTAAGGACACAATATACTACCATATTATAATTAGTTTTGACACGACCCATGGAGTAATCTCCAAGGTGCGAGTTGTTCTAATACCTAATATTTATCAAGTACAAATGAGGTTAATTGTATCTCAATGCAATATCCATCTCTATGGAAGACCAACTAACACTTCAAATCATTCTTAATTCAATACTTCCTTCCTTGAAGATACTAGTATTTAGGGAATTTAAATAAACATGCAAATGGAACACAGTAAAGAACTAATGAAAACATTGATCCTATGTATTAATATTAAGATCTCAACATAATAATCATTACATGAGATAAAGTGCATATTGTATAAGTTCCTCAATCATCAAACCAACTTAAATAAATACACTCAAGCCAATTTGCTTGCAGTTTTAACGTATATATACCTAGAGTAAGAATCATGTTTGGTCTACAAAAATGGCTTAGTTAACATACCAGCCAAGTTTTCGTTCGTTGTAACTTTACCAATGATAATGTATCTGTTCTTGACAACATTGCAAATAAAAATATATTTCTTTAGTAAATGTTCTGTGAGTTTCTATGACATGGGATTTTTAGCCAAAACGATTGCACCCTTACTGTCAAAGAAACTCATCAATGTTAGGAACCACACCCGAGATCACTAATGAACTTACTTCATCCACATAGCCTCTATTGTAGCTTCATTAGCTATAGTATACTACGTATTTGTTGTCAAATTAGTTATGGTATCTTGCTTGGAACTCCTTCAAGTCACCGCTCTCTATTTAGTAAGAACACGACTCCTAACTATGAACATGAATCATACATGTCAGTTTGGAAGCCTGCATAGTGTAACCCTTTGCCCTAAGCTCTTCCTCACCACCATAAATCAAGAACATGTCCTTCATTTTCAATGTTCTTGACCCCCACCCAATGATTTTTTCTAGGATTAGCCTGATATCGACTTGTTATGCTCAAGGCACACGATACATAAGACCTCGTACATATAAAAAATGCAAAAACAATCGGGTCAATCGGAGTACGTGTGAATAATATATGAAGGTTCAAAGTTGAGAGAAAATAATTTTGAACAAAATAAAGTTGAATGCAGTATACCACCCCACCCTTGTCCCATTTTGCACATGAGCTGCAGTAGTCGTGTACCCCTTCACCCCCTTTAGCGTGTGGCCGCACAAGGCAACACATGATCATGCATTGGTTATATATCGCAATTAGAAATTTTTATAAAGGTTATAAAAATCAAATAACCAATATAGGTGCAAAGGATCATATCTCTAACAATGGCATATCGCTTAGATTATAGATATGTAGATAGGAGATTGAAATGACCGAGTATATTGTTTAACAACATGGAAAATGTTGTAAAATGGAATGAAATATTGAGTTGGATATGTTAACATTTGGAAATATGATATATTTTTAGAGCATACACTAATGGACCAATGGTTAGTAACCGTTTTATGAGACAGCTTTGTAGCAATTGAAGAGCAAGCAAGAACAAGGATAACGGGCAAGAAGCACTTTATAGTTATTTAACCTAACTATTGAGGTGAGTACATGTTGATTTTTCCGACAATTGGATACATGGCATGTTTTAGAGTTATATCTTTAAAAGCTTTACATAAATATTTTAGTAAAGATTCTCGAGCATTATAAGTGTTCATTATAAATCTTTTAGATTAAGAAGGATTGTTTACAAGTTATTATCAAATATATAGCATGCTATTTGAGTTAAAGCTTTGTGAGTCCATATTTTTTAGCAATGATAAAGTGTATTGTTCTAAATGTCTTTTATATTAGACATGGTTATTGATAAAGTTTATAACTTATGTGCAAGAATAACATATCATGGCTTTGTAACTATGTTTTTCTTATAGACATAGTTATCATGCAAACATAATATAACATAGCATGTTGTGTGTGATAGACTTGTATAAAAGAAAAGTAGTGATCATGCATATATTGAGTGTGATTGCATAATAGTCTAGTAACATGTGTACAATGTAGCTAATAGCAAGACTCTACTGGGATGGTATCTCCCGTCACGAAGTACATGTCTAGGAACATGAGAGCCATTATAGGTTGATTCGTTCTTCCTAGTTTTGGTTTGGTTGTAAAACGTCACGCAAGGTGATACAATTCGTTTCAGACGGGCCCACAATAAGTACATAATTGTTAGCTTATCGTCACACAATGTTACGTGGTCTTTGATATAGACCTAGGATGCAAGATGGATTGTAAGCTTTTAGTGTTGAAATATGATCGTGCATTGCATACATACCATCTAGCTCGAATCTTTTTATGATAAATGATATTGATAAACTTTTTTAAAAAGTTGTATGTGTCAAAAACCTGTGTAGCTCATGAGACGTTTTTTTCTTACATATTGTATGTTAAATGTTATGTATTGCAGGTTCAGGTACTAAAGTTTAGAAGACTTTACCCTTTAGTTATGTGTCAAAAACATGTGTAGCTCATGAGACGTTTTTGTCTTACATATTGTATGTTAAATGTTATAGACTTTTGTAATATAAAAGTGAAGCTTGTAGATAAAAATGTATTTTGGCGTAACCTTTGTGGTCCATATGTCCATATTTGCTTCATTATGATTGACATTGTTATAAGTTGTAACCCCTAAATTATATAAGGACTTATCAAATCTTATGTTTTTGTTGATACCAATATTTTAGACGTGTCCACTTTCAAAATTGTTTTTAAATTTTGGAAATGTTCTTATGAATTATGAAATTGTTTTTACAATTTTTGATAAAAAAAAAAAAAGTACCTTCTTTTTTTTAATTATTATGATTTTTTTCTTGTGTGGGTAATTTTTTTTAGCACGGAAACAGATCGTTAATAAAGTAGATGATGAAGAACGGTGCCGATGTACTTTGAACACGTCTACAACGATCGCACCGACAAAAAGGATGCCAAACTTTTCTACATTAATTAGTTTATCTCAATGGGTTAAAAAATAGTTAGAATTCTTGAAAATGGACACGTCTACAACAATCGTATTTGCTATACATTTCATTTGGACATTAACTAGTTAATTGAGATTAGTTAATTAAAGTAATTAGTGATTAATGATGGGTTAAATTTATTTTATCTCAATGGATAAAAGTTTGGCATGCTTATGTCGGTGCGATCGTTGTATTAAAATATATTAACGTATTGATCATAACTTAATTTGTAATACTTTATTAAAATTTATTGATACTTATTTTCCATTTATCATTTATTTTGGACAGGTCTTCTTCATAGCTCTTTGTCCATACAACATTTGTTGGTGAAGGTTTATTGATCTTCACAGTCGTATATTATAATGTTTTTGAGAAATTATATTTTTTTAACTTTTCCTCCTACTTATCATTCTATACATGTTAAATAATGATACTTGTATATTATAATGTTTTTACAGTTGTATATTATAATGTTTTTGAGAAATTATATTTTCTTGTAACTTTTCTTCCTACTTATCGTATATTATAATGTTTTTGAAAAATTATTATTTTTATTAAATATGACACTTGTCATCATTTAACATGGATAGAATAATAAGTAAGAGGAAAAATTAAGAGGATATATGATTTTTCAAAGTTTTTATATCCAAAATTTATATTGAATAGCTAATTTTAAAATAATCTGTTTCCTTGATTTTGGGTCAATCAAGGAAGCAAATGGAATCTTTCATATCTCAGGTGTAAGTTAAATAAAGTGGATATTAAATATACATATTTGTTTATGTAACTGGTGAAGATAGTAGCAACAATGAGAATACTCATTGCATACATACATAGTATTGTTCGTAAAAATTGGCCAAAATTGTAAGAGTAGTGCCGTGCATCGGAGTTGGAATCCCGAAAATCTAAAATTGCATCAACTAAAGCATGGACCCACTTTAACGGTTTGGCTTAGGATACAGATTAGTGTATTTTCTAATTTGTAGAATATGACATTTAAAACGATTTTTTTCAAGTTTTAAAAGTTATTAAAATAATAAAAAAATGGTTTCGTTTGATTTTGAACCAAACCGAAATCTTAAATAAAGGTGGTTGGGCATGCATCCAGAAGACCAGAACAACATGAAACTGGTTCCTCGTCTCTCCTCGTCATATTTAGATTACTTGAAAACCAAAATATCAATATGAATCTACGATTTAATGGAATTAAAGAGTGTGTTGAAACTGCTTGTGTTAATACTTAATAATCAAGATTAGACTGTCAGCTATAATAAAACACCATCCGTGAGATATTGTTTGTTTGTGTTTCTGTTGTTTGAAGTTAGAATAATTAGATAAACACTCATTTAAGTGCTTCACAAATTCTTAGTATTCAGTGAACTAATATATAAAATAACCAAAAAATATATTTTAATCTATTCTTGAAGCAATAAATATTAATATACGAGACATTATTTTCTACTACAACACTATTATTCATAAACTATAATAACATGTATTGTTAATTGTTTTTTGATAGCAATATCATTTTAAAAATTATCAATCTATAATCTAAAAAATAATAAATTTAAAAGACTAATAAATAAGGTAAAAGGAAGGGCATGATACTTGAGTAACTTTATCGGTTAACGCCTAAATAACAACTGTTAAATTAATAACTTCGATAAAAATATATACTTTCTATATGTGACTCTCCCTTATAATAATACAATCTCATGGTATGTTTATCAATTAATCATCCAAAAATTGAAAAAATAAACAGAAAATATCGGCATTTCATTCCAATCTAACCCGTACATCAAGATTTACAACCCTATTATCGATTTTGGGTCTAAATATTGAAGTATATCTTGCGATATATGAAGTGATACGGTTGGTCCTACCCATGTTACATGTCATATGGTTGGTCTCATATTGCATGATTTTGTTTTGTTTCAGTGGCATATTAAAACTTCTATTATTATTCACTTCTTTTGTAAAATTTAAAATCTAGGATAAAATCAAAAGTAGCAAATATCTAATATTTTTAGCTATTTTTAAAATCGAAAACGACTAAATGAACACGTGTTATTATTCCAAGACAAAACTTGGGTTTTAACATATTCATGTAAACTATTTCTTACCCATCTCTTCGTAACCGACATATTTCCGGTTTTAAAATTAACGAGATTCCTACGAACACTATACATTTAAAATTCCTTGTTATACAATTATTAACGACTTATTCATATAATAAAGTAACAATAATTTATATGCACCAAAATAATTTGTTTACCAATTTACACAATTAAGTTTTTTTTTTTTTTTTTTGTTACCAAAAGTTTACTGATTTATGCATTCATAAATTAGTATAGTATCCACTTTGTTGAGTAAATCTCTAAAAAGATAGTAACTAGCAAGAAACTAAAACATGCTCGCAGAAATTAATAAGAAACCCACTTTTGCATAAATAAACATTGCCCTTTTTTCCAATGTACAAATTGAGAAAAATTAATCAAAATCAAAGACATAAAAAGAAAGAAAAACAACATAAGAGGTGACGAACGCATTCTAGGTATTTCATGAAAGATATCGATCTTGGCAATACAACAAACCCTAACAACCATACTATATCATACTGGAAGCTATGAAGATAAACCAAGAATGAAAAATAATGTAACTTTTTTTTTATTGTTTTAATTAAAACCATACGCATGGTGTGCATGAATGATAAATTCAAAAATCTCTTCTAGTTACACATAGATATTAAGACCATTATTCATCTAAATAACCGAAGCTTACATTTCCTCATTAAAACCAAGGTTTTCAAAGTGGTTTTACTTGTATACGTCGAAAACAACCGCCTTCCAAACGTGTTAACAAAATGCAGGGTAAAACATCGATGACGCCTTGAAAGCAACAGGATCATTAATTACCTGGACAGATGTCGAAACCGGATTGGACTCATTTATGTTGGTGTTACAACCCCAAACACGAACTGCAAGCCTTCGACACTTTGGAGATGATTTCCTCAAGTAAGTATTGTACCAGTCTTTAACATCGCCTTTTTGAAGAGACTTCACAACTTCCGCTTCTTTTGCAGACAAATCAAACATATACCTGATGGAAGCCAGTATTATTACTGTAACTGTGACTGTGACACTGTCAATTGGACAAAATTACAAAAATGTACCTCTGGTCTGTGATTTGTCCCCAGTATCTATTTGTTTCGTAAGTGAGAGAAGGATCTTTCTCTAGCAGTTTTGCAATTAAGCCGCTTTTAAAATTCTGAAAAGACTCGTCATCGAGTGCACTCTGTGAAACCGGTAAAGGAAACGTGGACATGGAAATATTAAATATTGATTATATGATTATGTCGAATTTTGAATTGTGAAATATGGTTGTGAGAGTGTGCTTACCAATAGACCTTCGAGCTCGTTAATAAAATTATCGATTCTTCCTTGAAGATATATAGGAGTATATTCGGAAGATTGAACACGGAAACAGAATCCTAATATGCGGTATGTTACCCGAGGGCTACAGTCGACGACATAACCAAGCTGCTCCTTTGTCCTACATCACAGAAATAGTTAACCATGGTTGGTGTGAATTGTAAAAATATTAGTTTAATTTGAAATTTAGTTACGGCATACCTTAGTTGATTGAAAAGTGGTTCTTCAACAATTTCATCCAAAAGATCAACCAGCGCTTTTGATTTTGGTAAATTCGAAGCGACTTCTGGTTCAATCTGATAATAAAGCTGAGACAAAAAACTTCAAAGTTAAAATCATTTAAGTTCCTTTTATGTTAATATATGTTCAATTGTGTTTGATTACATTACAATATTATATGTTCATATATTTTCTATTGTGTTTGTTTATCTCCGTTCGTTTATGTTCACTTAGCATGTTCACGAGCACAAACGAACGAACATGAACAAGATAATTTGTTAAACGAATGAATATGAACAGTAAAATCATTCGTTTATCTGTTCGTGTTCGTTCGGCTAAGTTAAACGAACATGAACAAACACTCGTTCGGTTCGTTTACAACCCTAAATTGATGAGAGCTTCCATAAGAACAATAATCGTGAAATTTAATTAAAAAAGTCAATTACCTCAACTACAGAGTTTGTGTCGAGCTTGTTTTTTACTGTAACGTCTCGAACCATGTCCGCACTAGGAGGAAAACATAAAATGTTGTCTTTGTGTCTCATCTCGGATGGAAGTGGTGGTACAGAGAAATATTTTTTAAATATATTTGATATGTTTTTGGCTTCTTCTTCAAATAGGTTCCCATGGCAAAGCCCCTCAATATACAACTGTAGAATGAAAAATTGTGAACAAACAAGCAAACTGCATTCTGTAATATAGTTGAAAAGTGTAAAAGTGCACCTGGGAGAATAATTCGGGAATGAAACCCTTTAAATCGGTGAGGGAGAGGGTATTTAGCAATCCAAGTTTCTCATCAACATCCCAGAAACTTTGACAAAGAACTTGTAGTCTCAAATAAGACGAATGATTTAGGGGCTTCATGTTGGCATTTCTTAAATTTCTCTCCATATCCTCCTTGATTACCTGTCAAATCAACAGCATTCAGCCAACAAGATATATAGAGGCATAAACTACATTTGTTGCTTTAACAGTAACAATTTTGGTCTTGGAATTTCCACAAAATTGTATTCAAATGGTCAAACCTCCTAAATCAATTTATTTTTAGAAATAGAATAATATTTTACATAGTATAGTTCCAAGACATTGGTATTTACAAATATAAAAAAAAAAAAATCTGAACAAAAAATGACAGTACGCCAAGGACAGAATGGTCGTTATGAATGTAATACAATTTAAAAACTTATACTTTTTAAAATGTTACAACTTCAAAAACAGTTCAATAAAAATATTTAGAGAAAATTACTTATTCGGTCCCTACGTTCTATTTTTTCAATTCTCATCCAAAGCCAAATTGGTCATTCAAAAACATTTACAACTGGGTAGTTAGGTTTACTCAGGACAAAATTATCATAAACCATCAAAATTTCAAACCGATTCTTTTTGAGACCAAAACCGAAAAAAAATGCTCATCTCAAGAACCAAAACTGTAATTTTATCCTAAAAATAATAAAGTAACCACGCTTTAATTTTACACATACCACAAAGCGATCATCAGTCGGCACAAACGATTTGGCAGTTTCCAAAACTTTGGAAAGAAGAACCGGAAGCTTGTCATTAAATCCATAAACTTTCAGCTCTAACTTATCACTAACAAGCGATATAGAAGTTTCCAATTTAGCCACACTTGCCTGTTAAGCAAAGGAATCAGTTACTACATCTATAAAATATACTGATTAATAAAAATAATCATAATATTAAAGAAGCAAAAATCACTTGCCTGATATACAATGTCATTTAACTTGTCCTTTAGAAGGTTAAGGAATAGCTCAGTCAACAGAACGTTTTTCAAATTACGATACGCGCCATTGAGTGTAACACGAAAATAAGTATTCGCACGTGGGAATCGGAATGACGTATCGAGCTTGTACCAGAACTTCATCAATGGCTCATCAAGTATGCATTCCGGAGGTGATGCACCCTCGGAATCAGTCATTACCTTGTCTGCACGAATGGAAAAATCTTGTGGAATGAACTCATTCTTTGCAGGTAAATGTAATGCAACATCTATTTCCGGAGGATTCTTCCATAATTCCAAAAAGGATGGAGGAATCTTTTCCTCTGTATACTTGGATCCAAACCATGGTTCATTTTGGACATCTGAAAGAACAAAGTGTGTCAAAAGTCTATTGTAATTAATATGCCTTAAATAGCAACGTACTTTCAAGCCAATATAAGTATTACCTTTTGACTTATTCAAGGACTTTGATACTATATCAATCCTCATATTGTCTGGTGTGAAGAAAGTCAAAACATGTTTGACCATTTCCGCATCCCACACTTTGTATGCATAATCACCGTATATAATGTGCTCCGGTGGATAGATAAGCAGATGTTCTGACATATCAATAAAAGTTTATTAAATATATTATTTAAAATAAACGACAAGGATATATAAAAAGATACCTGAAAGCTCAGCAGCATATTCATCCTGTGGTTGCTCTTCAGCAAATGTAAAATCCATATTTGCAATGTCTTGAAGTTCTTTATATATCCATTCTTGAGGAGAATTTTGTCTCAGTAGCTTTATATATTGATAAACAAAACCAATGATCTCATGAATCTGCAATCCAAAAAGATAAGAATTATTTACATGATAAGACAACATTGTGATAAATAAATCGTTATTAATTATTTTACCTTTTCAAGACCAGAATCAGTAAGGTAAATAGACATGCCAAAAACATATGCTATTGAAGATCGATGCATTCCATCATCACCAACACCAGCAGATATAGAAGTCGCCCACCCTTTTGCTTTTAAAAAGAAAAGCAAGCTTCCTCTTCCCTCTGCATTAACATAAGTTTGATTCACAATTTCTTTTAATCAAAATTAAATTTATTATCTTAAAGATAACAAGCTTGATTTACCATGCCCTATGAGATGTGCCAAATAGTCTTCTGCTTTTTTTGTGTAGTCTTTTCGAAGACATGGTAATGTCCATGATAGATCAAGAATATGAACATCTTTAACTGCCTCTAAACGGTAAATTTTTCCTGGACTCCAAATGGGTAATCCTTGTTTGACTTCTGACTTTAAAGCATTGCTGGTTTTGACTTTGCTAAAGAGCTCAAGAACCCAACTTTCAAGCACATCAAGAGTTTCTGCACCACCAAAAATGTTTTCATGATCTTACCGTACAGATTATTTTAAATCTTACCCATAAATTTTTCCATGAACTATGCCAATTTTATCAAGTTTGATAGAATAATAATATTTTATTCAAAATGATTCTTTTTATTTATTTATTTATAACATGGAACTTACCTCCCCCAATGATAACTAACTTCATGGATCCACCATGGTAAAAGTCATTGTAAAATTTCAATATTTGATCCCGTAAGTTAATTCCTTTCTCCATTGCGTCACTTAGACTTTTCTTGTTCCCTTTGATACAAGAAAATAGAGAAGACAAATATGAATAATTTGCAAATTCAATGAACATTAAAGGGAAAAAGGAACTAGCTTTTCGTCAATTTTACCCCAAAAAAATTGATTAAAGGCATGACCAGGTGCTGCTGTATGGCATTGTAATTGTTGAAGTCTACAAGCATCACTTTGTAGAGCCTGATTAAATTCTGCCATTTGAGAGAAATCAGTACTTGAAGTCTTTTAATCTTTTATCCTTGACATTCTCTTGATTATGTAACAGATTGGAATCGTCAAAATGAAGTAATTAAACAATTAAACATACCTGAATCTACAGCCAGTACTTCTCGATCCATTGCTTCAGACTTCACAAGTGGCGAAATAAAAAACTGAGAGAATCTAAGAAATAGAAAGAAGATGGCTTAGTATGTTTCAACTTTCAATCTAATAATATCAAAAATAGAATCAATGAAATATACTTGAAAAGAATGTAGAGTTACCTTCTCAAAGCACCCTGGAGAAATTCTGGTTTAACTTCAAAATGGTAGCAAGTATGCTCCACTTCTGTGTATGCATTTGAAGAGCCCCCATGTTTGGACAAGTAACTGTCATACTAGCACACAGAAGAGTCAAACAGGAAGGAAAATAGATCACAAGATTCACTAATAGCCTTTGGGTACTTTTTAACATTGATTTTACAAGTTTTGAGTGAATATGTATCTTCCTAAATAAAGTATCAACAAAAAGAAAAACCTCATTTTCATCTGGAAATTCAGCACTCCCCATGAAAAGCATGTGTTCTGCAATAAAGCATGTAATAAGTACTATTAACCATCAAATAGAACAAGCCACTAAGTATCTCAATAAAGAATGTGATAGATCATAGATGTTTGGTAATTCCAATCAAATGTTTTATCTGAATCTATATATAAGCATTTTGTTTTTGTTTTAACAGAAACATGAAGTATAATATGGGATACAGTTATAAGGGGAGAGGAACAAACCAAGAAAATGTGCAAGACCCTGTGCGTCTAAAGGATCACTAAAGCTGCCCATCCCTACACACATTGCAGCTGCAGCCTGCAGAACAATAACAATAACAATCTATGTAAATCTGATCAAATTCAAAGTATTAGCTTCAAAATCATTAGTTAACCTTTAGTTTTCCTCATTATATGTTAAAATGATCTCAGAAATTTACAAGTAAAATGATAAAAGGTACAAACGAAAGTAAGAAAGAGAAAACCTACAACTTTGCAAAATCAAATGAACAGTATAGAACCAAAATAAATCGTCTCATCTATAAATACCATAAAGTCTCCCTCGCTTTTAAAATCATAGTCCACGGTGAGAAAACAGCAGGCAAAATTCAAAGATGCCGAAGAAATTATAACATCGTAGAACGATCAAAACATAGTAGTTCCATTTTTAAATGCTCAAACTAATTTTACGACACTCATTGGTTTAAACATGTTGCTGTTTCCATTATGCCATATTTAGGTGAAGTATCCATCAATTTCGATCCAATAGCTGAAGATAGATAACCAAACCTTCTTAGTCTGAGGGGCATTGCTCTTAGCTGATTCTCTCCCTTCATTGCCTTCATCGTCGTCGCCGTCTTCATCATCTTCTTCTTCTCCGCTTTCTTCCTCGTCATCCTCATCATCTTCTTCATCAGCATCATCTTCGCTGATTCCATCAGGTTGGGCGCTTCCCGGTGGCCCGTCCATATAAATATCAGGATCATGCACAAGCAAAGCACAGAGGCCGTTGGGCAGCTGTATGTATCTGTATAACCGCCTATCGTTCGGCGACTTCACGACGATATCGTCCGACGAAAAAGTACAACCGCCGACCGCCATTGATGGGAGTACAGACTGCAGCCGTTTACTTTGTGCTTTGAATCGGGTCTATCTCTAGGTCGTCGGCCAGAAGCAAAAGTTCAAAAGTAATCTCGGTTCAATGTTCGTAGCTTGCAAGTGGCGGAAGCGCTTCTAACGTGCCCTATTAGATTTACCAATTCGTTCCTCTTATGAGATAACAGGGTTTAAGTTATAGCAATCATCTATTTTATAAATGCCGGTTATTATTTTTTATTTATATTTAAATAATGTCATTATGACCATGTTTGGCAAATGGCTTGTAAGCTAGTTTTTCTTTGAGTTTTTTTCATTTTACATGTTTAAAGTAATTTTTTTAAATATTTTAAATTATCCTTTAATATACTACGTATTACACGTACTGATAAAGCATTTATCTACAAATTTGATTTCCATTTTCCTCCAAATCTGACTATTAGGAGATAAGCACCAACTCCCACCAAATCGCAAAGCATTCCCCTCCATCATCGATTTCTATAAATTAGGTCGATTTTTTAGAACTAGTATCATACCTTCCGAAGAACAAAACAATCATTCAATATCTAGTCATGCGAACATTCGAGAGTCACGTCACGAGATGCAAGAACTTCGTGATAATATTACAAATATGATATGGGATGCAAGAAATTTAAATTAGAATCAGAAAACTTTTATTTAGTATTTAGTTATTTACTTTAATTTAATTTAATGTATTATGTTTTTTCTTATAATACTGGATTAGTTTTGTGCATGTCCTTGTATGTCATTTTACGATTTCCGGCTAGTTTTATCAGTTAGTTTTTACCAAAGGTCATTTATTATCAGCTAGTTTTCCAATTACCCGCTAGTTTTGGCTACCGATTTTATTAGTACGGTTGGACTATGTTGCCAGATACAAATTGAAGGGGAATAAGCAAACTATAAACTTAATCTCTTAAGTTCACATGCACCCTAATAGGATCTATGTTTTCACTATTGAATCTATAACTAAGAACATAAGGTATAAATCAAAAATTATATTCTAAATACAGTTTAGAATTTCATACCTTCGAAGCTTTGGAAGCAAAGCAAGCACCACAAGTGTGATAAATAGCCGTAGACTGATAAATAGTGAAAAATTTTCACATATTGTACTTTTCTCGATATCCGACTCGATTTTTCGCAGAAGTAACCTCTTTTTCAGTCTCAGATTGTTTTTAGGAAGTGGAAGGACGAGGGGAGTGAATAATTGTGAACACGTCCTTTGCTTGCGTGATGTTTTGTATACCTAGTGAAGATGTGTGAGTTTATATTTTGACCTAACGTGCCTATGCTAAGTGCTTAGTGAAAATTTGTTTCTCTTAACAGTCTCTTGTTTCAATCATTGGTACAATTGTTATGTCTATGGGGTCCAAATTAGCATGATTTTGGTTATGATGGATGTTGTCTTGTTTGCTACCTAAGATGTCTATTCTTTTTCCTTTTTTGCTTAAAGCTTCATCGCTCAAAATTGTCTCGCATGCCAATTCAAGACTGAGGAACCTATATTTTCTTTTGCCTCATTTACATAACGATGAAGGACGTCCAATACATTCAAACCTTTGAACCTTGCCAAAGCATTTTCGCAAACATCTGCATCCAAAACCCCAGCCTCAATATCGTTCACCCAACGCAGCATGTCATCTTGACCCAATTCCACTATCTTCGCCACATCAGACATCTCAATTTCACGAATCTGACCACTCCAAATCCTACTCACAGCCCTCGCATACTTCTTTTTTATATCACCAGCGCCCTCTTCTATGGATTTTGCAGTACAATACATAGTGACCATGCAATAAGCTGCCTTAATGGCTTTAGAAACCTCAATGGATCCTTCTATAAGGTCCAATTATTCTATTTGTTTGGCAAGGTTCAAATGTTTGAATATATTGGAAGTTCGTTGTCGTTACGTAAACGAGGCAAAAGAAAATATGGGTCCCTCATTTCTTGAATTGGCATGCGAGACAATTTTGAGCGATGAAGCATTAAGCAAAAAAGGGAAAAGAATAGAAATCTTAGGTAGCAACCAATACAACATTCATCATAACCAAAATCATGCTAATTTAGACCCCATGAACATAACAACTGTACCAATGATTGAAACAAGAGACCGTCAAGAGAAACAAATTTTCACCAAGCACTTAGCATAGGCACGTTAGGTCAAAATATAAACGCATACATGAAACCTTCACTAGGTATACAAAACATCACGCAAGCAAAGGATGTGCTCACAATTGTTCATTCCCCTCGTCCTTCCACTTCCTAAAAACAACCCAAGACTAAAAAAGAGGTTACTTCTGCGGAAAATCGACTAGACAAAATAATATTTTTTTAAATAACAATTTTGCAAAACATAAATATAAAAATCACAATACTACTAATTTTTAAAAACTAAATAACAAATATACAAATAACCAAAAACAATATGAACAAGGTCATAAAATACTAATAAGCACTAATACCAAACAAAACCAAAATGGTATAAAAACAATGTTTTGTCCGTATCATTGAAAGATCGCGATTTGCGATAAATCTTTTGTTTAATTAACACTATGCAAATGTATTGGTCATGAGGGGGGACTAGTTCAACTTCCATAGTACTTTCCCTAGTCGATTACACACTATTATGAACTTACGGGTAAATATTGCGTCATTTGCTTGTATACTTTTGATTCAATTTTATGTGTGCTTTCATATTCTCACCAAACGTACTTATACTAGGCACAATTAACAAAAAGAGGTTCGTAATGAAGATCTAAAGTTTCAAAATTTGGTAATATCGCATGTACACAGGGGACAAAAATACAAGAGGTTGGTCATGAAGATGTATTATAGTTGCAATTAAGATGTCATAAAGGTGAGAAACAAAAGATAACAAAAGTGCATGAAAAATTATTTTATGATCCTAACTAAATGCAACTAAATTGTTTTAAAAAATGCAAAGTTGAAACGAATAAAATTTCATATTTGGTATTTTTGAAAATTTTTGGAAGAATTACCTAAAATGCAAAAATATGAAATACCCCACCGCAAGCTTAAAAATAAGCATTGTCCTTAATGCATGGTAGAAAGGGCAAAAGAAAAATCACATCGGGGGGTCAGGAGAAGGATAACGGGGAAATGCCCGGCATTGCCAACGGATCCCGGAACTTGGGTATGGGTCCCTTAGAATATTTTTTTAGCCTTGGGATGTGCTTGGCGTTGCCGCCCGTTTAACGGTTTGGGACGACATTCTTCAATCCAATACAATGTAGCAAGCAAGGCAACAACAATACAAATCAAATACACGGATTAAATCGAAGAATAAGAACGAGTGTACCATTGCAGTGTGTCCCCTAGCCGGATGTTGACCAGCAATTTTTTTTCCTATTTTCGATTTTGGGAGCGGGTCGCACTACACACCTACCCAAGTCATGTTTTCTGTTCGGATTTTGACCCGGGGATCGGACTCTTGTGGACGGCTACCCGAATTGGACACGAAATGGACCCACTGACTTGACCCAATTCCCTGACTCGACCCGACTCGGACCGGTTCACCGAGTCAACTCCCTAAGTTGACCGAGTCGATTCAACAGGTTGCAGATCGGAAAATGGGGGCAAGGGTTTGTACCGGAGGTTCACTGGAGGCTAGAACCGGCCTCAGAAAGTCGAAAACCGGCATATTAGGTGCCGAAATCGACATTTGCAGGTCAGAGATGGTTGTGGAGTTTCGAGGGTATGAGTTGTGGTGGGTCGGCTCACGAGCAGGTCAGAGGGAGAAGGAGAGGAGACGGTGATGTGGAGGTGATCGATCAGAGAATAGAAGGTCGGGAGTGAGGTTGTTTGACCGACGGTGTAGGTTGGGTTAGCAGGGGAGACGAGGGGAAGATCGAAGATGAGGGGGAAGGTGAGTTGCAGCAGAGACGTAACTTCGATCGGGTTGGTGGTTCGATACGCGAGAGAGGAGAACAGCGGTGATGCACAACGCTTTCTAATGGTCAATAACCCATCACAACCCTTTACAACCGACCATAACCCATCACAACCCTTCATAATCGACCATAACCCATCACAACCCATTCTATTGGTCTATAACCCATCACAACCCTTTCCAATGAAAAATTCAACTATAGAATAACTATGAGCATCTAAATAGAAAAATTCATTGTATTACAAATGACTGCAATCAGATAGACAAATGTCTTAAGACAATCCTATTAATAACACCCACACCTTGCCGTTAAAAAAAAAAAAACACCCACACCCTCTAAGATTCAACTCACACTTTTATACACTTTTAAACAATAAAATAAAAGAATCAAAAGACTTAAAAGTGTATTTGGTCGGGACATTTTGACACCAAATTATTGAACTCTTTTTATAGACAAAAAACTCACTTTCATATTTTTACATCCTACCGATGTGGGAAAAAATCCACATTATATATTAACAAATAAATCTCAACCAATGTGAAACAAAATATTTGTGTCATATTAGACAACAAATTTGAAGATGATAGATTTATGATGGAGTTGTTCAGTAGCTTTAACGAGAATTATCTTTTTATTCTACCGATATCAACAAGACAACACGATCATCTTCTTGTTTGTGAAACACGTTATAAGGTGATATAATAGGGTTAGTCTATTTTTCTTTTATTTACAATAATTAAAAGTCAATCTATAAATCTTATTATTAATAACTTGTAATAGTGGTTTATAGATTTACCATGTATATTACTAGACAATTAAGTATTATAATAATTTATTATTTACTTTTTAATGTCTAAACAAGACAATATTAAGTGGCAACTTCTATAATTGTTTGTAATTTTAACAATTCAGCCTTCAATCATGTTTTAATATATACTAGTGGGGCCCCGTGCTCCGCACGGGTTCGGGTGCAACAGTGCTTTGAGGGACAAATGGTGATTAATTAATAGATTAAGCGTGTCACATGACCCGGAGGAAGATCCGCGTGTCACATTTGGAAAAAAAACGTACACCCCATGCCCAAAGATCACGGTAATTAATTAATAGATTAAGCCCGTGCTCCGCACGAGTTCGGGAGTGCTGGAGCACGGGTCCGGATGGGCTGGACAGAAAACTTGCAACATGGATGAATTTAAAGAGTAATCTTTTTTGGACCTAAACCATAAAGCATGGCATACAATAGGGACCAAATATGAAAATATTAAAGGTATGAGGAAATTAAGGATTTACCTCATTGTACAAATGTTCTACTTGTTCTTTAACAACCAAAAATTTCCTAAATGCCATCTATAAAGGAATTTAAATAGCTGTAGATCCGTTATCTGAAAAATATGCTCAAGAAGCCCATCCTGCATATTATAATTATAATCAAATTCTTTTTATTTTGAATAAAGAAATATCATTAACAATATATCAATTATAAATACACTAAAAAAACTACCTTTTCCTACACTTTGAAGCAATGAAATGGAACAATAAATGAAGAAAACCTGAAAGGAGAAACAATAAATATCATTAACAATATAGTAATGTACTTTTACTGATTTTTGACATAAACTTACTTGATTTTGGAATCCATGGATTCTAAATGCATTTTCTGTAGACTGCTAATGGATTCTCGGACTTGACTCCATCTTTCATCACCCATTCTTGCCTTGTTTGTCCTTTTCATTTTGAAGTAGAACATCATTGATCCATACGATTCATAGCAAGAAATAGCAACGTACTTTCATTGATTTGCTTATTGTAGCAACTTATTTTCATTTCTTCATATTAACACATTGTACTTTGAAAAATATACCCAATTATAGCGAAGTCATCAAAATTCAAATCCATAAGTGGGTAGTTTTCTTTAAAGTAAAATGCATTTATAAGAAAATAATAACATTTGACGTTTTAATGGAAATGAATGAAAGTAGAATGCTATAATACACAAATATATGGATGAATTTTTTTACCAGTTTTGGAGTATGGCTGTGAAACCATCTTTCCCATTTTGAGTTGTGTATTTATCCTCGATAAAATGCTTTTCTGTTCTTCCCAAAAAATTTGTATATTCATCTTTTGTGGATAATGTGAGATTATGCATGTTTGACATTTTGCCATGAAGCATGTAGCTTTTGCTGCCAATATTTCTTAGCTTTAAAAAAAGAAGAAAACGAAAATGCATTAAATTAGAAAGATTATTTTATGGTTTGGACCCAAAATCATTTATGTTTAAATTGATCTTGAATTATAGGTTACCTGGTTTCCAGCACAGCTAAGAAGGCTCCAAAAGTATATCTGAAATTTTTTTGAGATTAAGGGATTGTTTCTTTTGAGTGAGGCTCTCCAGGATCCATAAACCACATTCCATTCTTGATTCTCTATAGCTAAAAAATAATCAAATAAATTGAGATGTCAAACTTTCAAGAAAAACTCCACAAGAACCTCTAAAATATACATTTTAGAGTTGGTTTCTCTTGTATGCAAATGTTGACTATCATTTAAAAATGAAGGTGGGCCATAGAAATCAAATGTTAGGGAAGATGATGAAATTTTGTGCAAGTCCTTCTGTGGTAACTTACACATTTCTAATTGATGGGTATTTTAGAGCACGTAACATAAACCGACATCTTAGATTTTCAGGTATTGTAGTTCTTTTTTTATGAAATTCTATTTTCATTTGAGTTAACTCACATATTTTTCTATTTAATTTGAAGGACTTTCAAGTTTGTTTTTCTTCAACACCATTCATTGTTCCTAAATTGAAATATCTCCAGTTTATGCAAAGGCCAGGATCTTTGTAATTCGTCCAACTTACAACTAATTTTGATGATTCCGTTGCGTTATTTGATAAAAATGTTCGTGATGTTCCCTTGAGGTGTAGGTTGATGGCGGTGCCTTCAACCAATGGGTCTGATAACTTAACATCTGAAGATGAAGTTGTTCGGTTGATCATTATTCAGCTTTCGGGTTGTCTAGATTTGAAGATGTAGATGCGGTTTTTCTCAAGAGAGAATACAGAAAAAAGGTTTTTTTTTTAATTTGGTTTTTGAAGGATGAATAAATGTGGTGCCTTTTTTTTTAATTTTGTGTTTCTTGATTTTCATATCAGGCGATGCTGGTACATCCTGATAAGAATATGTGTGATGAAAAGGATGCAAAATGGCAGGTTTTGATGCCTATATTTTAAAAAAAAATAACCATAATTTATAAATATTTTTGACTTACAAAATCCACCCAAGGACAACACCACGCGGGTTTTCAGCTGCAGCTAAACCAATTGTGGCTATCTGAAAGTTTATTAAATTTAAAACTTAATAAAATTGTGATCGAAGTGCCAAGAATATATAATTTTTCAAGACTCATGGTAACCTGGCTTTTGTCACCCCATTCGCCAAAAAAGGTTATGAAGAACGCCTATTAAAACAAATATTAATTAATAATTATATAACAATACCATGTTGTTTAATATAAAAGTGAGAATCTAGGAATTTATTTATACTTTCAGAAAATGGGCAAGAAGAATTGAGAAAAGAATGACCTGTTTTCCTTTTTAGTCTCATCATCAGCCTGTGAAACAACAATATGGATTAATAACCATGAATATTATATTAACAATATTATTAAAATTACATTGTTTGCTTTTATTTCAAGATTAGACCTCAAAGCAATGTAACCTAACAAACTGGTTAGTACCACAAATTGGTAAAAAGACGAAATATCGTCTGCATAAATAGTAATAAAAAAGTTAAACATTGTTGCATAAATAAGCTAAAACTCCTGTATTACCTTGCCATTTGGTTTATTTTTTCCATTAGCTTGCGAATTAGCATCGTACACACATGTCCTGAAGAAATTCATAAGATTTTTAGGATATTTTTGTTACACATGGCATGACATAAGAAGGGCATTTTCGTCTTTTGCACAAATGAGAGATCAAGAGTTAGTCCTTGTTAGACTTTTTCAGCTGCGCGTCTTTTGTCCCATTGACATATGTCTTTGTCTCAATCCATCTCAATCCAATGCATGTGAAACGCAGTACAAGCTGTTCTGTCATGTCATGTAAAAAAAACTACTGACCAATTCTGCTTCAACTACAGCCAATTCTTGTGAATCCCTAATAAAATGAAAAAAAATATCAGACTCCATAATTGGCAAACACAATTTGATGTGAAGATGTTAGCTTCCATTAAAATGATTGTGGATAAAAATTAACGGACGGATTTACCCTTCATGAAATGCATCCCGAAAAACAATATACCGGGTCAATGTTCGTGAGATCTGTAATATTACAATCAGAAATCACAAAAACACCCATTGACATGATAGAAATAAAAAATAATAATATTAGAGTATTATGCTACCTCAAATACAGAAGTTCATAATTTAAGATAAGTTAAGAAAAATACCAGATTTGGAGCAGCCCACCCAACAGCAGCACACACAATAGTCATGACCTTAAAAAGACCAATGAATCTAATTTGTAAGGATTTACATGATTAAGGTTGATGTTTTTCTCGCTGTTGAGAAAGACAGTGAATTGACAAAAAGAAAAAGAACTTACAATTAAAGCAGAAAGGCAGCATGCTGAAACGTATCGCCTGGTACGCATCGCCAAAATCTAAAATAAGGATCATAACATGTTGCAAATTCGTGTAATTATTGAAGTACACTTGAAGAAAAATTCAAAAGTTTTAAAATTTTGGATTGAAATCGAAGAAATAGAAAACTGTGATTCATGTAGTCAACGTTTATGGACACCTCCCACATGAAGTGGATAAGGGCATCCGTCGGCCTTACTTAAATGTTTTTGAACGATGAACCCTCAAATACAGAGTTCAAATCAAGCGATCAGAATTTTAAGCATACCTCTTGTTTCCGTTAGCATCAGAGCTTTTTAAAATACAAAAGTTGCAAATGAGAAAAACATAATAATAAAAATTCATAAAGTTATAACAAACCTTTTGATCCAATGCTCCACTGATGAAGAACGGCGAATGCAGATGTCGGATGGTGAAGATACATTTATGATGCTGAGAGTGAGAGCTGAGTAGTTAGACACTTTTTTATATTTTAACAGCGTTCTGAGTCTAAACCCTAAAATCGATTGAAACAAAGTTAAACCCCCAAAAACGCCGGTACATACCTGGGTCCGGCAGCCGGAATCAGCCGGTCAAAAGCTCCGGTTCTTGCCTTCGATTCTTCGACGTTCGATGGCGAGAATAGATTCCTCGTCAAGTCAGTTTGGGGGGTGTCGACAGACCTGCGCGAACTCGGGGATCTGAAAAACTTGGTTACAAAGAGGAAGAAGAGGAAGTACGAGCAAGAATAGAAGCAAAGGATGGAGAAATCGATACCTGATTTTATTGAAACCGTGAAAGAAGAATGCGATGACGCCGAATGTAGAAGCGATTCTCTCATCTCCTTCGTCAAGTGGGAAGGACGCTTGTAACACCCGACTTATTAACAAAAACACCCCAAAAATTTTTATTTTACAAATCATATATTTTACAATAAAAACCATAAGTCTGGGGTATTAGTTAACAAAATACGAGTACAAGTGTATCACGAAGTACAATACATTAAATATTATACATTCTTCAAGCCGGGTATTACTTCGACACGAAGTCCTCAGTCACGGACTTTATCTTTTCCCTTCGCGGGATCACGCTCACCTGCAGGGACATATCACGTAAACTGTGAGCTATAAAGCCCAGTGAGTAATCAAACCAAATACTACATGTATAAGAATAAAATTCTCTATACAAAGTCAAACATGTAATTTCATACAATACAAAATCAAACGTGGCTCACGGGAAAATCCCGCTATTGCCTAGACTCACGGCTGGTTCCGGTCTTGTCTATATAAGTTTAAATGTGGCTCACGGGTTAGCCCGCTGTTGCCGTGGCTCACGGGTTAGCCCGCTGTTGCCTAGACTCACGGGTAAGCCCGCTATTGTCTATGTAAATCTGGCTCATCGAAATAAACTGCGGCTCACGGGTAAGCCCGCTGTTGCCTAGACTCACGGGTAAGCCCGCTGTTGTCTATATAACAGTTTACATAGATATATTGACTCACAGTTCCGTTCTTGTCTATACTAGACTCACGGCTTATCTGGTCTTGTCATATCTTAAATCCGGAAATTTTGTCATTTCTGTCCCCCAAATCATATTCATCTGCAGCTGCTCAAATAACATTTATCACAACAGATAACAGTGAGATTACTCACCTGTAGGTTTGCTACAACTAGCTTTTAGCGTTCCTTGCTTTGAAATGAAGTCCGTATGATTTTGTCCCAAACCTATAATTTCATTCATTTTCAAAATGATTATAGGTTAATACCCACTTTAATTAACTCTAATACACTAGAGTTCAATAAAACAATGTTATAAACAATGCCTAGTTAATAAACTTTCCGTTTACTAACTTTATGTGAATTTTACTATTCACCGAGGCATTCGGACCGGTCTACAGTGCTCCCGAGGGGTCGGAAACTCAATCTAAAAATTTTCCCAAACTTTTCAGACCATAATACACCTATGTTTCAAATTTGGGCTTAATCGGACAAGCAACGCAAAAGTTAGCGTTTCAAAGTTCCTGCCTGGCACTGCCTTGGAGGCGCACCCCGCCCAAGGGAGGGCGCACTGCGCCTGGGTGCACCCCGCCTGGATTTGGGGCGCACTGCGCCTAGCTGCAGTGCAGGTTCCCTGGCCAGTCGCGATTTATGCACTGTAGCTTGCAGATTTGGTCCATTAAGTGCTTATTTCCGTTCTTAATCACTTGGGGTTTGTTCCTAGGCTAAAACCTTACATATTTACAAGGTTTTTAACCATCAAAACACTCTAAATCAATCACACAAAGAATTAGGGTTCTTATTTCTAACAACCCCAAATCTTCAATTTAACCATTTATAGCATTCTACTTCCATGGGATTGAGTTAGGTCTTTGTTATAAGGACTTAATGGAAGTATTTCATCATTTTAACCCCATGATCATGGCTGTAATTTCAGTTTGCAAGTCCTATTCAACTCATCAAGATGAACAATCAAGAACATGAAGAAACTTACCTCAATTCTTCCAATTATGCCCTTTTTAGCCAAGGATCACAATCCAATCTTCAAACCTTCAAGAAACCTTCCAATTCTCTGCAGAAAATCAGCCACAAGAAGTTCCCGTAACCCTCAAAATTCTGCACACAAGTCTCACTTATGTACTTCCAGAAATTGCACTTTGGTCCTTGAAGTTGCATTTTTCAAAGTTTTGCCACAAATAACACAATTTATGACAAATGATCAACTTTTATAACATTTTAAGTCCAAGACTTAAAATATTATTACATAACAAGTCCTTTTCTGCCCAAATGACCAAATTACCCTTTTGAGGTAAAATGACCATTTTGCCCTTTTATTATAATTATATAATAAATACAAGTTTTGGCGTTACAAATTCTCCCCTCCTTTAAGAGATTTCGTCCCCGAAATCATACAAAAAGTTGAGGATATTTCTCCCTCATCTCACTTTCGGTTTCCCACGTCATGTCGGAACCTTTGTGATGACGCCAAAGGACTTTCACCATACTGATCTTCTTGTTTCTGAGCTGTCTTGTCTTGCGGTCTAGCACCCGCTCGGGTTGCTCCGGGTATCTCAGCTTTTCATCCACCTCGATTTCAGCGAGAGGTACTTGTTGAGATTTATCAAACAACGTCTTCCTCAAGTGGGACACATGGAATACATCATGTATACCATGAAGTTCATCAGGTAAATCCAATCTATACGCCACAGCTCCAACTCTTTGGGATATACGGAAAGGTCCAATGAAGCGAGGACTCAACTTTCCTTTCTTCCCAAAACGAATTAAGCCCTTCCAAGGAGATACTTTGAGCATAACCATATCTCCTACTTGAAATTCTATCGGTTTTATCCGTCTATCTGCGTACTGCTTCTGTCTATTCTGGGCTACCTTCAAATTTTCGCGTATCAGTTTGATCTTTTCTTCAGTCTGGGCTACAATTTCGGGTCCAGCCAACGGCTTTTCCCCAACTTCAGTCCAGCAGGTTGGAGTACGGCACGGTGCTCCATACAAGGCTTCATACGGGGCCATCTGAATGCTGGAATGATAGCTGTTATTGTACGCGAATTCCACTAAAGGTAAATGATCTTCCCAGCTTCCACCGAAGTCTATGACACAAGTCCTCAACATATCTTCCAAAGTTCGGATCGTTCTTTCACTTTGGCCATCGGTCTGCGGGTGATATGCGGTACTCATAAGTACTTTCGTCCCCAGTTGCTCTTGAAGACTTTGCCAAAAATGGGAAGTAAATCTGCTGTCTCTGTCCGACACAATCGATGCTGGTACTCCATGCCGACAAAATACTTCATCAATGTAGATTTTAGCCAGTTGATCTACTCTGTACTTTTCCTTATATGGTATAAATTGTGCCGATTTGGTCAATCGATCCACAATCACCCATATAGAATCATATCCTCGCGGCGTCCGCGGCAACTTTGTCACGAAATCCATAGTAATATGGTCCCATTTCTTCTCCGGAATCGGCAATGGCTGTATTTCCCCATACGGTTTCTGATGGTTTGACTTCACTTGCAAACAAGTCAAACATTTTTCTACATATCTTCCAATGTCCCTTTTCATTCCAGGCCACCAATACATCGGTTTTAACGTCCGATACATCTTGGTACTACCCGGATGAACTGCATATCGGCTATAATGGTTATCTTCTAGAAGCAAGTTTCGTGCTTCTCCTTGTTTCGGGACCCATATACGGCCTCTGAAGGTCTTCAATTTTTGAGAATTTTCTTCCAAATACTTCAAATATCCAACCATTCTTTCGCTTTTTACATTCTCCGGCTTACACGCTTCCTCTTGTGCCAAACGAATTAATCCTGGTAACCTGCTCACTACACCCATACACGCGGATGTAACTTTCAGAGGAGCTTCTTTTCGGCTTAAAGCATCTGCCACTACGTTTGCCTTGCCAGGGTGGTACTGAATTTCACAATCAAAGTCTTTCAACAGATCCATCCACCTTTGCTGTCTCATGCTGAGCTCTTTCTGGTCAAAAAGATACTTCAGGCTCTTGTGATCCGTATAAATAACAAATTTTACACCATATAAATAATGTCTCCACAGCTTCAATGCTAAGATCACTGCAGCTAATTCCAGATCATGAACAGGATACTTCTTTTCGGCATCTTTTAATTGGCGTGACGCATAAGCTATGACCCGACCTTTCTGCATCAGAACACAACCAAGACCAATTCTAGAAGCATCACTGTAGATCACATACTCTTCTCCGCTTTGAGGTAGTACTAACACCGGTGCTTCACATAAAGCTTGTTTCAGTTTCTGGAATGCTTCTTGCTGCTCTTTAGCCCAAGTGAATTTCTCACCTTTCTTAGTCAACTTGGTCAACGGGACAGCTATCGAGGAGAAGTTCTCGACAAATCTTCTATAATAGCCTGCTAAACCAAGGAAACTTCGTACTTCAGTTGGACTTCGAGGCGGTTCCCACTTCATCACGGCTTCAATCTTTGCTGGATCTACTTTCACCCCTTCAGCATTGATTACATGGCCAAGGAATTGGACTTCCCTTAACCAGAATTCACATTTTGAGAATTTAGCATACAGCTTTTCTCGGCGAAGCAACTCCAAAACTTGTCGCAGGTGCACTTCATGTTCGGTTTGACTTCTTGAATACACCAAGATGTCATCTATAAATACTATCACCGAGGTATCAAGGAACGGTCGGCACACCCGGTTCATAAGATCCATGAATACGGCTGGAGCGTTGGTTAACCCAAAAGGCATTACCAAAAACTCATAATGACCGTATCTCGTCCGGAATGCCGTCTTCGGAATGTCTGACTCCCTTATCTTCAACTGGTGGTATCCTGACCTCAGATCAATCTTGGAAAAGTAGGACGCGCCTTGTAGTTGGTCAAACAAGTCGTCTATTCTGGGTAGCGGATACTTGTTCTTTACCGTGATCTTGTTTAGTTCCCGATAGTCAATACACATACGCATTGACCTATCCTTCTTCTTGACAAACAGAATAGGGGCTCCCCAAGGCGATGTACTCGGTCTGATGAAACCCCTGTCTAACAATTCTTCCAGTTGCTTCCGCAGTTCCACCATCTCTGAAGGTGCTAAACGGTATGGAGCTCGGGCAACAGGTGCAGCTCCCGGAACTAGTTCAATCGTGAACTCAACCTGTCGATCTGGTGGCAACCCTGGAAGTTCGTCTGGAAACACATCTGGGAACTCGTTCACCACATTCACATTCGCTACCCCCACTTTAATCGGTTGAGCCACCGACACATAAGCTAGATAGGACATCCCTCCTTTACTGACACAGCTTCGGGCTTGAGCAAAAGAGTGTTGGATTAGGTGTCTAAGCCATGACTTTACAACTATATTTATCTTGTTGATTGAAGCAAAGTCCATTTGGGTTGCCCTCATAGCTGGAGGTCAGGATAGAGTTCAGTAGAGTAAAAGGTTGATTTATTAATTGTGTAATAAATCAATAGAATTAATTAAATGGTTTATTAATATATTTAAGTGTTAATATATTAATTAGAAACTATAATAATTAATTGAGATTTAATCAAGAATTAATTGGATTTAATTCAGTGATTAAATTAATTAATTAAAAGTGCAGGGACTGGTTTTGTAATTATTCAATAGTTGAATAAAAGGCTGGCCAGTGGATAGGGGTTAAAGGTGGCGAGATTTGTGGTGCCACCACAAGGATCTCGAAACCCTAATTAGGGTTAAGGAAAGCCTTGTCCAAATGGTCAGCAGGCTTGCCCATTTGGAGGCTCCTTAGGGTTTCAGCTGTAACCCTTGGAGGCTATAAAAGGAGGCACCTGGCCACCCTTAAACCTGCGCCATTTTCACTCTAAGATTACTCTGCTGGACTCTCTTCTCCATTGCTTGGGTGTGACTTGCATCTGAGGCAGGACACTTGTGCTGCTAGCTTCAAGAACAAGATTCAAAGGTTGGTAATTCTTGTTTTAATCTTTAGAATTTATTGTTGGCCTTTAGGTTATAGTTTATTATCTTCATAGAAGAAAACATAGATCTTTCTAGGGTTGCATGTGAACCATAGGATTATTTGTGTTCATTGTTTGCAAGAAAACCCTTCAGTGGTATCAGAGCTTAGGCTGTTTTCTTGTGATTGATATAAACTGCATAAATTGTTTGTGTCATGAGTGTTTTTGCGAAAAACACTCCTTGGAATGGTTTTTGGTCGAAATCTAGGCTAGGGTTTCCTAACCCTAGCCGCCACCCTTTGTTTCCCCTTTTGATTTGCTTGCCTTGTTTAGTTGGTTGTTATTTTTGGTAGTTTACTAAATTGAATAACTGGAACCCTAATTGCCTTGCATGCAAATTTCGACCAACTAGGGTTATTAGATAGAAAATTAATTTGATTAATTTATAATATCTATCTTAGATTTAATTAATTTAATTAATTGTTAATTAAAAGATAAATTAAATCAGCTCAAAGGATTAATTTAAAATTTTCGAAAAATTAGAATAAATTAGCGAAAATTCTGAATAAATTAATTCTAAAATATTTTAATAAGATTAAAATATATCTTATATATTTATGATTAAAAGTTAATTATTTATATATAAGAAAATTGGTTAGTCTTACCGCAAGTAGGCCTCATTCACAAAACTATCCTATAAAGAGGGTATAAGGCGACTGACTATAAAATGTTAGTCTAATGGGTATCCACTCTTACCCACCGCTCTCCTGGCCAGTCGAGTGTCGTTAGCCGAACGGGTTTGATAGAACCGTTAAGCCTCTTAAAAGTATAATGCTATAATTGAAAGTACTAGAACCTTGAACAAAACCCAATCTAGTTACTTTAGGATAAAAAAAATGTGAATTTGATGCTAACCCATGAAATTGCACATTGCACTTTATGAAACGTTGGTGGAGCGTGTGTGGGTTACCGGCACACCAATGGGGGTTCATAAAGAGTGGCAATGGGTTTCTCGGGTGTTATCATTGTTGATGGAGCGTGTGTGGTTAACCGGCACATCAATTTGAGATGATAATGGACCCCGAGAGTACCAAGCTAATTTGCATGGTTATTCACACCCGGTTTGTGATCCTCGGCATCCCAGTCACAAACGGTGGGGCATATCCGAGATTAAACATGCCATTGAATAGTTCAATGAGTCTCAGAGATCTAGGAATTTCATAAGACTGAAATTGATAAAAGTTATCTACCTTAATGACCACTGTGTTGTGACTACGGCATCCCTCTTCACAGCATAGTTGGGGTATTTTGGGTCCTAGCCTTGTTAAATAATAAATTGGGTAATTATTTAAAAGGATTAATTAAACGAATAAATTCAAATTTTATATATGTCTGAAGAAAGTGTCTTTCTCCTTCTTCTCCTCCTTCACCCATTTCTGAGAGCTTCAGAAAGCACCTATTTAGTATGGTAAGGCTGACTGGCCTGAACTATGTGATACGGTTTTGCAATTAGAGAATAGTTCTTAGTTTTGCTGGGGAACCATATCAAACTGAGTGTCCGCTCCCAAACATGGCATCACACCACAGCTTGTGAGCATGACTCCTTGACTATTGAATCCAAGGAAGTTCGTTGCCTTATGCTATTAATCATTAACCCCGAGTTCCGCAGGGATTTAGAATTCCAGGGGTCTGATAAGTTAGCACAGCTAGTTGAGGAAAGGTTCCGAGAACTGGTTGAAAAAGGAGAACGAACTAGGATCTTCAAAGAGCTTGAAGATGCAAGCTAGAAGGAAGTAGCACCAGTTTGCGTGTTCCCGAGATTGAGGGATACATAGGCGAACAGTATAAAACTGGTTTCCCTTTGGGATCGGGAGTTAAGCATTAGCTCAACTCGCTGATCTGTTCGTCCAGATGAACAGAAAGGGTAACCGGATAAGACAATCGTGGAAGTGCATTCAATGTCGACTCTATATGAATCGTTCATGGAGAAGCATAGTTCCATTAATTCAGCTGCTTCAGGATTGAGTCCAGTATTAAGGTGCATCAAGAAATGATCCAGATCGTCTGGACCGATTGTTCGATGTTTCAAACTGGGAATCCATAAGGTGGGACACAGTCACAGAAAGATTGGAAAATTGCTCTAAAGCCAAACTGTTTGGCAGACTCAGTAATATCTTAAAACTCAGAATACCTGATCCTCATTTCCTTGATACAGGATGTGTTTCTCACATTTGCTCTGTATGCACGGACTCTGTAGGATGCGGGATGTTGTCGCACAGGAGCATATTCAGATTAGATATGGAGCTCGTGCATTTTTGGAGTTAAGCTAGATATCTGTTCTTGTTATTGGTTTATAGATACATTTAACATAGATTCGCATTGTACATTGTTCTGAGGATAATTCTGGTTTAATGAAATTTTTTCTTAAAAATGGTTGTTTTAATTGTCCTCGAAATGTTGTGTGAATGTGTTGATGACGTAAATGGTAATAACTTGAATGTTGAAACATCCAATGGGATTGGACTTATATATTGTGTTCTTTATGATTGTTAAAGTGAATTTTATGAAAATCACTTCAACCAAAGGTCCAGTTGGACAGGACTTTGGAATCATTTGACTTAGAGTCACGTGATGAATTGAGTGCTTAATAAAATTAATTGTGGCAAGAAAGGAATCGCCCAAAGATCCAATGGATAGGATTTTGGAATCAGCTGACTTGGAGTCAGGTGATGATTGCATGTCTTGAACAATATTAACAAAGTCATAAATTTACATAGAGATGTAGAGGTATTAAGATTTTGAGCAACAAACACATAAGTTACTGTGTATTGCTCGAATATTTGAAAAGAACACGATTAGTTATGCTTCATGATATTTGCCAAATGGTTTGACAAATATGGCTTCGCTTATCGGAATAAGCGATTGATTGGAACCCTGAAGTGTTCAAAGATTTCAAAGGAAGCATAAGATCAACAGAACCTGAGCAACAACATAGACTGAGAAAATGTTTCACAGTTTATCCTCTTCCAAGAACACTAATGGTTATAATGTGTCTAAGGGAAGATGATGGAGCATTGATCGAAATAGTTTTGATCCTCGGTGTATAAGATACACTGGATACATTTCCGACTAATTTTTCAATGAATTGAACATTCAACCAGTCAGACCGCAGAAGCCATATTCCGACCACATCTTAGACTAAGTAGGTTATGTCGACACTGTCTGAAATGTAAAGCTGGGATCATCCCACTAGTACATAGAAAGTCCAGGGTCATGTAGCATTCGTCTGAATCTCATGACAAGCCTGAAACTGATCAGCAATGTCGTTTTTCATTGGCCACTCCAGTTATCCTTTGAAAGAAGAGTACTTTTAGAAAGAACTCAAGTTCTAAGGAAACAGTGGGAGTAAGAATAATTCTGAACGAGTTCAGGAATTAGCCAAGTGAAACAACCTTTAGTCACCACTGGGACTTGACCAGGAATTAGATTCCTGTTAAACCTGACATACCCTCTCTTCGCTTGACCAGTAGTTGTTGTCACCATCATAAGGAGTTATGATCCGGGTGATATACCGAGTAGTGGTAAAACACTAAAGATGGTACGGATAAGTAATCCGACTGCTAGAAGCATTGGTGAGCCCAGTTGCTGCCAAATAAGAGAACCTTACCGCGAGACACAGTCTATGTGACAGTTTGATTGATCTTTACAACTGGTCTAGGAACCAGTGGGAGTAATTGAATCATCAAAAGGAAGGGAACATAGAAATGTACTTACAGAACATCTGGTTGAATGAGTCATCACTTGGAGTCAAGCAACTGATTCTGAGAGAAGCACTCTCAATAGAAGATGTAATCCGAGAGGATTCTGCGTGGCATAGTGTGAGTCGTTAGTGGAGCGTGTGTGGTTTACCGGCACACTAATATGGACTCACATAGAGCATGCCATTACGAAAGGTACATGGCCCCGAGATTCGTCCCATGGGCATCTCGCAAGAAAGGATATTCGGATTCTCAAAATAGGCCAAAAGGTTTGGATTTTGTGAATAGCCTGAAAGATTTCCTTTAATATGTCGGAAAGGTTTGGATTTCGGTTTCGCAAAATGTGCCATAAGTTTTGGATTTTGTGAATAGTCCGAAAGAGTCATATAACGGTGTCAAAGCCAGTGGGAGTATCGTTGTTATCTGCTATCATTGTATGAGGGTTACATACTGGTTCTAGGAAACGTCTCTTATCATTACAAAGTGTAATGACTTGGTGTTAAGAAACGGTTCGCTATGAAAGACTTTAAGAGATACAACATACTCAGGTGGTTGTGAACATCTATTAGATAGATCAGAATTCTGCCAATATGATCTTGATGAGATTCAAGATGCATAACCCCAGGAATGGAGTTTCCTGTCATTGCAAAGTGTAATGAATTGGCATGAAGGAAACAAAGAAGGTGCAGCATGCTCACGTAGTTCATAGACATCTATCAGATAGATGAGACTGACAGTATTGACTTAGCCGTTGAGAATATGATCTTGATGGGATTCAAGATGCATAAGAAAGAGTCACCGAAAGGAAATGGTTTCCGGAAATCATGACACAAGGATTATTGGTAATCTTAGGATTCCGAAAGGGCTTGGAATAAGATTACATCAGGTTCCTCGAGCCTCTTGGACAAATCAGAAGTGTTATGAACATATCCTGATGACTTAATGCTTAGAGCATTGTATGTTGGATTCAGGATATTGCCTGGCTGAAAATACTGAATGGATTTTTGAACAGACGTGAGAAATCATTGGGAAATGATTAGGGTGATTGATTTGAAAGGGTTTTCAAATCGGTAATTGTTTACACCAAAACGTGGTGCTATAGGACTTCATGGTTAAAGAATTTCGTTGGTTTCTGATGGAGGGCGTGTGGTTCACCGGCACATCATGACACCTCGAAATTGTCTTAGGGTGTAGTCATGTAGACTAAAGACCCGAGAACCATGGGCAGTCACAGTACACATCACCGGAATGGAGTTGTGAGAGAAAATGACAGAATGACAAAATGACAAATTGAGATATCATCGGAAGAGTATCCGATAGGATCATCTGCAATAAAGTGTATAAGTGTTAGACACTTGGATACATAGAAAGAGTGAAAAGGTCATAGACATAGATATAAAAGGCTTGAATTGAGAGTTTAAAAGAGAATAAGAAACCGATAATAGTTATGATAAATCCGACTTGGTGATTACCTCGTGGAGACTTGGTAATTAGCAGGAGTAGCTGCCAGTCAGATTTTATGTTTCGCTTTTGCATGTTTACTTCCTGAATAATTGGATTATTCAAACATCCACAGTCGTTCATACTCTTAGGGAGTAAGTATGAAGGAAGACTGTCATGAATTGGTTTGTAGATTGTCTAAGGAGTTAGACATAGCAATAAGATTGCTGCAACGTTCATGAGTACTTGGAAATGGAGATTTGAGTATTGGATAAACCCGCGCTCAATGGATTGCTTCATGGATTATATCACGAGCAATGTTGAGACGATAATATCTTTTGGTCTTAAAGTGGAGAGATATGAGTTATAATTTGCAAGGCGGTTGTTCATTGATAGTACGAAAACGCATCGGTAACTCGATGTTATAAAACGTGCTGTTGTGAGTGATTTGTCGGGTAAAAGATATAACATATTAGTCAAAGCTTATTCGTCCCTTGACCCAGACGGGAAACAGATATCTGTTGGCCACTCGATGATTTTGAAGTTGACTGAAGCGCTGGCCAGCCAGGACTGAATTGATTCGTTCAATTAGAAGTCTAAAAGTCACAAGCAAAATCGGAAATCGGGAAACAGTGTGTCAGACAGAGATTGATCTCAATCCATGTCTCATGTCTGAAAATATCTTGTTGGACGGAGGATCATCTGATCACTTATCTTTGGACGGAACTGACTAGGTCAGAGTTCGGCAGCAGTTTCTAGGAAGCTGCAGGTTGTTTATTAATCAGAAGATAAATTAAAGTCATAGACTTATCCAAGTGGGAGACTGTTGGATTAGGTGTCTAAGCCATGACTTTACAACTATATTTATCTTGTTGATTGAAGCAAAGTCCATTTGGGTTGCCCTCATAGCTGGAGGTCAGGATAGAGTTCAGTAGAGTAAAAGGTTGATTTATTAATTGTGTAATAAATCAATAGAATTAATTAAATGGTTTATTAATATATTTAAGTGTTAATATATTAATTAGAAACTATAATAATTAATTGAGATTTAATCAAGAATTAATTGGATTTAATTCAGTGATTAAATTAATTAATTAAAAGTGCAGGGACTGGTTTTGTAATTATTCAATAGTTGAATAAAAGGCTGGCCAGTGGATAGGGGTTAAAGGTGGCGAGATTTGTGGTGCCACCACAAGGATCTCGAAACCCTAATTAGGGTTAAGGAAAGCCTTGTCCAAATGGTCAGCAGGCTTGCCCATTTGGAGGCTCCTTAGGGTTTCAGCTGTAACCCTTGGAGGCTATAAAAGGAGGCACCTGGCCACCCTTAAACCTGCGCCATTTTCACTCTAAGATTACTCTGCTGGACTCTCTTCTCCATTGCTTGGGTGTGACTTGCATCTGAGGCAGGACACTTGTGCTGCTAGCTTCAAGAACAAGATTCAAAGGTTGGTAATTCTTGTTTTAATCTTTAGAATTTATTGTTGGCCTTTAGGTTATAGTTTATTATCTTCATAGAAGAAAACATAGATCTTTCTAGGGTTGCATGTGAACCATAGGATTATTTGTGTTCATTGTTTGCAAGAAAACCCTTCAAAGAGATGACTGGCATTCTCAACCGAGGTCGTTCACCTTGAATTTTCATCCATTCCCCTTCCGGTGATAATACTGTAATACTTTTATTTCTGCAATCCACGTTAGCATAATTCGTTGCTAACCAATCCATCCCCACTATTACTCCAAACTCGTTGGTAGTCATCGGCTTCAAATCTATAGGGAAAACGGTCCCGTAGATTTTAAGCTGACAACCTTCCATATGTTCAGAAACCCAGACATACCGGCCGTCTGCTATAGCTACTTCTAAGCTTTCATCCATCGGGGTTAAAGGTACATTCAAGCGAGGCAATAAAGATTCCGATACAAAACAGTGAGTGGCTCCCGGATCAAAAATAACATATACAGGTATGGTATTGAGAGTGAAAATACCTGTCACCACATCTGTTTTCTCACGGGCTTCTTCCACAGTCATCTGGAAAGCTCGTGAGGCCACTGGTCGTCCCCTGTTCTTCGGCTCTTCTTTCTTTCCCACTTGATCATCCTTGGGCCTTTCGCTGTATACACCAGATTTCAGTTGGGGACAATTTAGACGAATATGATCCGTAGCCCCGCATTGGAAACACCTACGGTCCGACCGACAGTCCCGTGTAGAATGACCCGTCTTTCCACAATTTCGGCAGCTAACTGATCCAGTATCACTGCGACAACTACCCGTGTGCCTTTTTCTGCATTTTTCGCACCACCTTCCTTCATCTTTCTGGCCCTTCCCTTTTGAACCGGATTGTTGTGACTTTTTCTGAGGCGTCCAACCTTGGTCTTCCGCCTTTCGTTTCGTTTCCATAACTTTCTTTTCATCTTCCTGTCTCTTCAGTTCTGTTTCTCGTTCCGTGGCTCGATCCACCACTTGTCGAAAATTAGTTAATTTCAATGGTTGTACAACCTCTCTAATTCGGGTTGTCAGTCCCCGAACATACTTGTCAATCTTTCTCTTTTCAGTGTAAATGTGGTGCTCCGCAAACCTAGCTTTCTCCAGAAAGCTAAGAGTATATTCCTGGACAGTTCGGGAACCCTGTTCCAAATGCAGGAATTCATCTTCTAACTTCTGCATAGCTACCTCCGAGCAATATTCTTCATTGAACTTTGTCTTGAATTGCTCCCACAGTATCGATTGGGACGAATCAAGATCCAGTGATCTATAGTAGGTTTGCCACCAATGTAGTGCGCCACTTGTAAGTTGGTTCGTGGCAAATTCCACTTTATCTTCATCCGCACACTTACTTACTCGGAACACCTTTTCCATATGCATGATCCATTCCATAGCCTTGACTGGATCATCTGTCCCCGAAAATTCCTTTGGTTTACAACCAAGAAAGGATTTATATGTACACCCAACCTTCTTTATCGAGGCTTCCCCACCTGGAGTTTCTTTTACTGCCCGGGCTCGACTTTCTCCCTGGCTTTCATTTTCTGGCTGCCTGTCATGAACACTTTTTGCAGCTTCCTCAGTAGGATCCGGATTTGCACTTGGGTTGGGATTGCCACTCGGGTGTGGGTTGTTCGATAATACAGGCATCATCTGCCTAACCACTTCTTCCACAATGGCTCGTATATCAGGTGGATTTTGTCCCACCGGTTCTCTTGCTGGTGCTCTTCGCCCAACAGAGCCTCGTGACCTAGCTGGTCCGCTTCTTGCAGTTCCACGTGACCTAGCTGGTCCACTTCTTGCAGTTCCTCTTGAATTCACACCAGTAGGGTTGCTTCGTGTATTTCTCATACTTCAAAATTTCAGCAAACCGTTAGATTACATATATAATAACAAACTTATACATAACTAACAGTCCAATTATCCGTGCTTCTCTCAAGGTTTAAGTCCAGGGATCTAATCTAAGACACCTAGTTCACTTAAACCACGGCTCTGATACCAACTTGTAACACCCGACTTATTAACAAAAACACCCCAAAAATTTTTATTTTACAAATCATATATTTTACAATAAAAACCATAAGTCTGGGGTATTAGTTAACAAAATACGAGTACAAGTGTATCACGAAGTACAATACATTAAATATTATACATTCTTCAAGTCGGGTATTACTTCGACACGAAGTCCTCAGTCACGGACTTTATCTTTTCCCTTCGCGGGATCACGCTCACCTGCAGGGACATATCACGTAAACTGTGAGCTATAAAGCCCAGTGAGTAATCAAACCAAATACTACATGTATAAGAATAAAATTCTCTATACAAAGTCAAACATGTAATTTCATACAATACAAAATCAAACGTGGCTCACGGGAAAATCCCGCTATTGCCTAGACTCACGGCTGGTTCCGGTCTTGTCTATATAAGTTTAAATGTGGCTCACGGGTTAGCCCGCTGTTGCCGTGGCTCACGGGTTAGCCCGCTGTTGCCTAGACTCACGGGTAAGCCCGCTATTGTCTATGTAAATCTGGCTCATCGAAATAAACTGCGGCTCACGGGTAAGCCCGCTGTTGCCTAGACTCACGGGTAAGCCCGCTGTTGTCTATATAACAGTTTACATAGATATATTGACTCACAGTTCCGTTCTTGTCTATACTAGACTCACGGCTTATCTGGTCTTGTCATATCTTAAATCCGGAAATTTTGTCATTTCTGTCCCCCAAATCATATTCATCTGCAGCTGCTCAAATAACATTTATCACAACAGATAACAGTGAGATTACTCACCTGTAGGTTTGCTACAACTAGCTTTTAGCGTTCCTTGCTTTGAAATGAAGTCCGTATGATTTTGTCCCAAACCTATAATTTCATTCATTTTCAAAATGATTATAGGTTAATACCCACTTTAATTAACTCTAATACACTAGAGTTCAATAAAACAATGTTATAAACAATGCCTAGTTAATAAACTTTCCGTTTACTAACTTTATGTGAATTTTACTATTCACCGAGGCATTCGGACCGGTCTACAGTGCTCCCGAGGGGTCGGAAACTCAATCTAAAAATTTTCCCAAACTTTTCAGACCATAATACACCTATGTTTCAAATTTGGGCTTAATCGGACAAGCAACGCAAAAGTTAGCGTTTCAAAGTTCCTGCCTGGCACTGCCTTGGAGGCGCACCCCGCCCAAGGGAGGGCGCACTGCGCCTGGGCGCACCCCGCCTGGATTTGGGGCGCACTGCGCCTAGCTGCAGTGCAGGTTCCCTGGCCAGTCGCGATTTATGCACTGTAGCTTGCAGATTTGGTCCATTAAGTGCTTATTTCCGTTCTTAATCACTTGGGGTTTGTTCCTAGGCTAAAACCTTACATATTTACAAGGTTTTTAACCATCAAAACACTCTAAATCAATCACACAAAGAATTAGGGTTCTTATTTCTAACAACCCCAAATCTTCAATTTAACCATTTATAGCATTCTACTTCCATGGGATTGAGTTAGGTCTTTGTTATAAGGACTTAATGGAAGTATTTCATCATTTTAACCCCATGATCATGGCTGTAATTTCAGTTTGCAAGTCCTATTCAACTCATCAAGATGAACAATCAAGAACATGAAGAAACTTACCTCAATTCTTCCAATTATGCCCTTTTTAGCCAAGGATCACAATCCAATCTTCAAACCTTCAAGAAACCTTCCAATTCTCTGCAGAAAATCAGCCACAAGAAGTTCCCGTAACCCTCAAAATTCTGCACACAAGTCTCACTTATGTACTTCCAGAAATTGCACTTTGGTCCTTGAAGTTGCATTTTTCAAAGTTTTGCCACAAATAACACAATTTATGACAAATGATCAACTTTTATAACATTTTAAGTCCAAGACTTAAAATATTATTACATAACAAGTCCTTTTCTGCCCAAATGACCAAATTACCCTTTTGAGGTAAAATGACCATTTTGCCCTTTTATTATAATTATATAATAAATACAAGTTTTGGCGTTACAACGCTAAATCGAGGGAGGAAAAGCGGTGGAAAGGATGAAGAATGGGGAACCCGAACCCGAGATATCCAACCCGTATCCGGCAGATCACCCGCGTGTCACAAGCAACAAAAAAAAATGTACACCATCGGAAGAAAATTACGCAAATTAATATATAGATAAATTGTGAAAATTTTGGTTTTTTACTACAGTTTAGTTATTTGGTTACTATATTTATATATATTTTTAACATTCATATGACTTTTTTAATGGTATGACATAATAACTAAGTTTTACGTTTGTTTGACATAAATAATTCAAAGCATTAAGCATTTCAAATTTAATTTTGTTATATTATAATCAACTTAATTGTTATTATCCTATCCTAATAAATAAGTAACTCAAAGCCACATGTCATCACCACATTCATTTGACCACATGTCATTTTCTCATAAATTTGAATTTCTTAAAAAATTTGTTTGAATTGAATGCATTTAATTCCAATAATTCATAACTGAAGCATCAAATTAGGAACCTATTTATTTAAAATAAATTATCTTTGATTTATTTATGTCATTTAATACATTCTAAGCAGGTTTAATTTGCATATCTCTTGACAATTTCTAAAACCCTATCCGTGTGTAGACCCAAATGACTCGAGCAGCACGTCCACATTTTGATGTATAACAAAATATAAAAAAACAGATAATTTAGGCACATTAGTATTCTATTAACAATCACTCAATTAGTTTTCTTTAGTGTGTGATCAGAACTAACAAATAACAGTTATCTTTTTTCAACAAAAAACAAACACAGTAACTTGCAAAGTCAAATAAATTGAAATGACATGAATTTTTTGACTTGTAAAAATTGTTTTCTATTTTGTTTTTTAACTTTTACAAAAACTATGGGAATATCAGTTTAAGGTCACATTGTATATAGGTTGGTGATTTTAGAAACTCGTTACTTTCAAGTTATAAATAGGTGTAATTTGGCCGGTAACTTAGGAACATGCTAATTTATAAAAAGTACGAGGGAGATAACTTGTAATATAAAGATACTTTCAGTTCTTAATGATTATAAAACTTATTATTTAAACATTGTTATAACAAGAAATTTTTGGTAGTCTTTGAAAAAAATAAGTAACATAAACCATATTAGAATTTTTAAAATTAAAAGTTCGAATAAATTTGTTACATCTAATTGTTAAGTACTGGGTTAATTATATTGCATATTAACAATCAAATTAGAAATTGTTACATATCTTCTAATAATGGTTGCTAATAAGTAACAAAGTTATGAAATATAATTAACTACTAATGACAATTAATTTTTTTTGTCAACGACAAATATATCTCACTCCTACTCCTATAATGTATGTTAGTTGTACATTTTATCAAACCGTTGTTACTGAATAACAACAAACTTGTCATTATTCAAATTGCTGGAAATTATTACCATAAGCAACATATTGAAAAGCATTATGATTTTGGAAATGAGTATTTGGCCGAAATTTAATTATTTGCTAATACATTGTATGGTTTTGGAATATAACATGTTCTCGGAAATAGATAACTTATCAAAAAGAAACTATTTTTTGTCTGCCGTATTGCATGGGTGTTATTTAAGGATACCACCCATTTCATCCCGTAAACCATAAACCTTAAACCCAAATCGTCAAAATGGAACTGTTCACTGAAAAGAAACTATTATCATCCCCCACATTCAATGACCGTAGCGGTGCGCAAATTTAAATCATATTAATTGAAAATTATGTAAAATTTTTATTTGAAAAAAAATAATATTCATTTATTAGTTTTTAGATTGAACCAGTTCTATATACAAAAACACAAAGTTAAACAATTAAATAGGTTCTTTATTTATATTCATATAATGATTCAATCAAACTAGAGAGCTTGTTAGGCTAACTACACCTACACAAAAAGTATATATTGTTTTTCGTAAAATGATAAATGTAGATATTTTTTAAAATAATTAACAAGTCTCCTAATAAATAATAAGACATTCATGGTTTGGAATAACAAGGTCCACCCAAACGTTTAAACCGTAAACATTACACAAACACTACAAATACTAACAAACTTTTACTATTTTTACCAAAATAAGTCAAATTAAAGTTAACCATATCAAATTAGAGTTAACCATTTTTTTAAAGTTACTTTACCGTCATAACTTTACATTTAATAAAAAGCAACTACATATTTTTATATATAACACAAAATAATACCATATTTTTATTTTTAACATAAAACTACATACTTTAAATTTTAATTGAAAAATCAACGTACTAATGTCGTCGTCGCGTTGCGCGGGTACACACCTAGCAGTGAATTAATATCATTGGGTAATCGTGTTATAGAAATAGAGATTATATCTAGAAATAATATTGGAAATCGTACGTTTATTCCAAAAATATCTTTGACGCCTTCAGATAGAAAATTTTCTTTCAAATTTCAAAGAAAACAATTTCCATTGACTGTATGTTTTGCAATGACAATAAATAAGAGTCAACGACAACCGCTATCAAATGTGGGTTTGTTTCTGAGACAACCAGTCTTCACACCCGACCAGTTGTATGTTATATTGTCGAGAGTTAAAAGTAAAGATAGATTAAAAATGTTAATTTTAGACGACGGTAAACTTAGCAATAGAACAATAAATGTTGTATTCAAATAAGTCTTTCAAAATTTGTAATTTGTTATAATTGTTCAAAGTTTATCAACAATTATGCTGTAGTGTTTAATTTAATAATGTATATATCCAAAACTTTCATTATATCTTGTCGAGAATTTGTTATGCATAATTATTAGTGTTTAGGTTTTTTTATTCAACAATTATTTTGTATCATCTCGTGTAATACACGGGTCTCACAACTAGTTTATTATATATAATTGTGGCCAAATTTAACTAAGTAGGCATAAAGTTTAATAGAATTACCATATTGTTATTTAAAAACTAAAATGAATTAATTACAATTTCAATCCTTATACTTATATATTCAATAATTGCAATTTCAATCCCTTTAATTTACAGTGATTATAGTTACGGTCTTGGCACTTTTTGATTTAGGATATTACAATATAGGCCCCTATGACTTTTAGTTTGCAAATTTAGGATAATTGCATGTTTAGTATGTATATATTTTAATTTGCATAATTATAGTTTTGATCCCCATAATTTTCAATTTGTAGTAATTTTAGTTTTGGTCTCAATAATTTTTAAAAGATAATTGCAGTTCCAGTCCCTCTACTTTTTAATTTGCATAATTACAGCTTTGGTCCCTATAGTTTTTAATTTACATTATTCACAAACTACCAAATAATTACTCCATTTAAATTTTTGGTGTCATAATAAAGTATATGTTATTTTTTTGGTAAACCTCAAACCGTAAATATCGTCTTATTTCGAAACTAATTACATTGTTGTAATTATCATAAATTGTTGACTTTAATGATAAGTTATTCGTAATTTATCTTAATACAAAATACCACTGAAATATATATAATCTGCTTAATTTTTTATATTTTATTATTTCCAAAACTACTGCTGCATCGCACGACATACAACGCTAGTTTACTAACATTGATAACTTTCAGCCCATCCTTTCAAAGAAAAACCACATAAGAGTTGTAATCCAAATATTCGTTTTTTATAAAAAAAAATCCAAAACATGTATAGTATCAACAAAAAGTTAAAACCTAAATGGTTAACTAGTATCATGGGCGTGTTTGGTAAAACTAGCTGGAAGCCGGTAGGGGTAGCTGGTAGCAGGAAGAGGGAAGCAGGTAGCAGGTAGCTGGTAGCTGAAAGCTGTAAGTTTTAGTTTGTATATGACTGTTCGGCAAAAATAGCTGGAAGCTTTTAAAATATGTTAAATTACATAAAATGACATCTACGTAAATATTGGTTATAGTTTTAAGGGTATTTTAGCAATTAATGATATAATTGGTAGAATCTTTTTGTTAAACACTACTTCAACTAACTTTTAAAATAGTAGCATTTTGTTTAAAATAAAAGCTTCAAGTTCGTGTCGTCGAACAAAACTTTTGATTTATATTAGAGCTATTTCCTAAACGCTAGAAACTAGAAGCTCTCAAACGTTCCGAACATGCCACATATACAAAAGAGTTTGAGCGATTTACTAAATAAATATAAACCTTTGTCATTATTTAATAGGGTTTTTATCATATAAGTCCTTAAGTTTTTCGAAAATGTTCGATTTCGTCATTCTATGAATTTTATGTCCACTAAAACACAAAATTTGCAAACATTTTTCCATCTTTACCTTCGAGGTTACCTTGAAATAATTTTACATAAAAATTCTTAGGTTTTTTGAAAATATTCGTTTTTATCCTCTACACCGCCGCCACCCGTAAGGTTGTAAAATTAAAAGAATAATCCAATTTCGCATAATATTATTATTTTGTGTAATTTGTAAATAACCATACGGTCATAATCCGAATATGCCGTATGACGGCGTGAGGAACTTAAAAGGGATTCAGAAAGCGGCTAATGCAAATCGTGTCGCACTCGATACTGAAACTGATTCCATCTTCGTCACTGGAATAAGTAGGCCGATGGAAACTCCGGTATAATAGCTGTAAACATTCTTTAAAATCTCAGTTTCTTAGATGTGCTTATAAAAACTGCTTATTGAATTATTGGCTTTTTGGAAAAGCTATAAGTCATAAGTAAGAGTCTCCTTATTTATTAAAAACTGCTTATTTACCTTTGGTAAGGGTAAATAAGCAGTTTTTAATAAGTAAGAAGACCCTTACTTATGACTTATGATTTTTCCAAAAACCCAATAAGTCAATAAGCTGTTTTATAAGCATATCCAAACGGACCCTCAATTGCATATTTTATATAATTGATATGATGGGTCTGCTTGTTGAGTGTTACGAGAGACCCAACATCTGTTTGTTTATATTCCCAATATAGTTTTCAACATGGTGTAGGTTTTAAGCTCATATGTTGTCTATGGGGAATTTTAAAGACACCCTACGCAAATAATGATTACCTAATACTTTGACTATTAATCATATTTTCTGCACAATTGTTTTTGTGCATTGTTTATTCGTTTGATATTTTTCTTAGGGTGATTCTATACATACCCTCCTACTATCTAATTATACCCCATTTGATTTTTTGTCTTTTTGTTCTTTTTTTCTTTTGTCTTTTGTCTATTTTGTTTTTTTGTTGTCTTTTTATTTTTATTTTTCTTTTATTTTATTAATAGTATTTGATTTATTATTATTATTATTATTATTAGAAAAACAATAACAATGAATTTACATTTTATAATTTTTACGTTTTAATAACAATAAACAGTCGTTTTTTTAAAAGTAATTACAGCAAATCGAACGACGTTTATAACTTTATAAAATTATGTCAAATTCTACCAAAACGGTTATGTCAAATTTGAACGAATGTCAAATTAATAAATTTAGCTTTTTTAATTTTTACGTTTTAGTAACAATAAACAATAGTTTTTTTAAGTAATTACGACACAACGAACGACGTTTATAATTTAATAAAATTATGACAAATTATATCAAAACGGTTATGTCAAATTCGAACGAATGTATAAAAATTAACAATATAAATAATAATATAATGCAAAGTTTGATCCAATATTACGACTGGGTCGACGAACCATGAATCACGGTTTCCGGCTAATAATAACATGAATTTCGATTACTTACAAATGGTATAACCTGAAGGATTTTATAAAAAATAAATTTTAATTCAACCACTTGAATTATAAACGACTAAATAAATTTAAACGAATAAAAAGAGGCATTAAATTATCAATAAAAACGATCGGTTAGAATTTTATTTTATAAAGCTAATAATAATAATAATAATAAAGAAAAAAGACAATAAAAGACGAAATTGAGATAAAACAAATCAGTTAGTCAAATCAGGGGGTATAATATGAAATAGGGTAGCTATAGCACAAACTTTTTCTTATTATATATCGATATAAAATGAATGCCAAATATATATATATATATATATATATATATATATATATATATATATATATATATATATATATATATATATATATATATATATATATATATATATATATATATATATATATATATATAGGGTTACGATCCGGTAGGAACCGGGAGGACTCTTCTCGTCCAGTCATTCTCATAAGGGCAATAACGTCAAAACGTCTTCCTTCGACGTGACTCAATCACGTGCGACGCACGTCCACGGAACGAAATACGAACTCGATAATTTAAGTGGGTTTTTTTTTCAACGTGGTTTAAGTGAGTTTTTTTCTCTTTTTTTCCATTTTTGTTTTTTTTTTTTCGTTTTTTTCTATTTTTTATTTTTATTTTTTTTTATTTTTTTCAAAAAAAATAAATTTTTTTATTTTCGATTATACTCGGTTTTTAGAATTTTATTTTTTTTATTTTTATTTATTTTTTTTGAATGCTACGGTACTCGATTTTGATTTTTTTTGTTTTTTTGTTTTTTATGTATATTTTTTAATTTTTAATATTTTTTAATCCTAATTTTAACGTTTTTTTCGTATCTTTAATCTAATCATTTTGGATCATGATATTTTTAATCATAACGTTTTGGATCATGTATTTTTGGATCATAGTTTTTTGCATCTTTGATCATAAGTTTTGAATCATTTTGTCGTTATATGTTTTTTTAACTCGTTTTGGATCATAACGACTTTTGGATCTTGAATCATAACGAATTTTGAATCTTGGATCATAAGTTTTGAATCATAAAACATATTTTGGTTCTTAATATTTTGGATCATAGATTTTTTTTTGGTAATTTGATGAGTTTTTGCTTAAAAATAAAAAAGAATATACACATAAAAACGTATTTTCAAAAAAAATCTTTTTATAAACTTACTAATATGATGTCTACAATGATTCCTTAAATTTTTATAATTTTTGAAAGATTTTTTTTATTTTTTTGACTTTTTAAATATAAAAATTAAAAAAATAAATTTTTTTCAAATTTTCATGATTATGCTTGTTTTGTAGAGAATTAAATTTTAAGAACTTTGGTTTTTTCAAAAAAAAAATTTCAAAAAAAAAAGTTATAGCCAAAATACAAAATGGGTGGAAAAAAATAAAAAGGACCAATGAGATGGCGCCACGTGGCGCTGAGAGTGGGGGCGCGTGGGTCTCCAATTTGGAACGAAAAATTGGAGTGGAAATGACATAAATATCCTTACACATTTTCCTTTCCATCCCTCTTAGTTTCTGGAATTTACAAAAACAACCTTTGAATTTTAATACATTATCATTATTTGCACATTGAATCTAATCCACCCATTTTTCAAGATTAAAGGTCCAGATTTGTCCTCGATGTTCTTACCGGATTTTGGGTTCCTACACGATCCTCCTTATATATATATATATATATATATATATATATATATATATATATATATATATATATATATATATATATATATATATATATATATATATATATATATATATATATATATATATATATATATATATATATATATATATATATTAGGGGTGTGAATGGGGCGGTTTGGTTCGGTTAGTGGCCTAAACTGAACCATAACCATTACAATCGGTTAACACATTTTAGTAGCAATTGGTTATGGTTAATATTGGTTATGGTTAACGGTTTTAATCGGTTAATGGTTTTGGTTAATGGTTAATAATGGTTAACCATAATTATATAAAAATTTAAAGTTTGTTTATCTATAACTTTCTATGCTTTTTATAAATTTAAGAGTTAAATTGTCTCAAATGTCAAAATAATGATATTAAACATTAAAGCTAGTATTGACTTTTAATATATTATAATTATACACTAGAATCCATACAAACATTAAAAAAGATTTGATTTACTTTACAATTGGTTAATGCATTTTAGTTTTTTTTAAGTTTTTTTATAGACTTATTAGTTTCCTAATGAGTATGTACCGAGCCTTAATTTAAAATTTTTAACGATTAGATTAAGAACTTTATATATATATATATATATATATATATATATATATATATATATATATATATATATATATATATATATATATATATAATATTTTTCAAATATATATTAATTAATTGGTTCGATTCGGTTATATACGGTTCGGTTTTACAGAAAAACCAAAACCGAACCATTATGATTCGGTTAATAAAAATCATAAACCGCACCACCTTTTTTATTAATGGTTCGGTTATATCGGTTATATTGGTTATGGTTCGGTTTTTCGGTTATTATGCTCACCCATTATATATATATATATATATATTTATATATATATATATATATATATATATATATATATATATATATATATATATATATATATATATATATATATATATATATATATATATATAGGGTTAGGTTCAATGAAGAACCAAAATTAAACAAGGAACCAATGAACCAATACTACGCCAGAATGCAAAATATCGACGGCCAGCGATAAGAATGTAAAATTCTTAATTGGACGCGCATGTAGCGGATCATAGCAAAAAACCCACTTCGTTTCTTATGTTTTTTTAATTTTTAAGCTTATTGTTTTTTCGGAAAAAAAAAAACTAATTATACCAAAATTCATAATTTTTCATCCTCTATAAATAGAGATCCATATTGATATACAAAATTTTTTGTTTTTTTTACTTCAAGGTCGTCCAGATTCACCTTGTGAACCTGAACTGAACTGCATTTTTTTAAATATATTTATTCACATCTAAATGACAAATCTATCCAAATTTTTCAATAATTCTTTACAAATCACATGTGAATTTTAAGTAAATCATTTATGAATCTCAGTTAGTTCAATTGTATATGATATTAAAACATTGAAATAGTAAAAACATAACTGATTTTTCTTTAAATCACATTTGAATTTAAAAATATTTTTAGGTTTACATAAGTTGTTATTAAATGATTAACAATTATTGAAAAATGAATTCACTGATCATTTACATATGAAAATATCTTCCATACAAATTTAATACAGTTTATATTCACATTGCGAATTTTAACTGTTTCTTGTTTTATACATGTTAATTCACATATAAATGGTAATTGTACCTGACTTTTTCAAAAAAAAATTATCATTCACATGTGAATTTTAAGCAAATTAATTTGTGAATCTAAATTTAAGCAAATTAATTTGTGAATCTAAATTAATTCATTTGTGTATGATCAAAAGGTTAAAAATAGTAGGCATCTAGTTTTAGATATATTAATTCACATATAAATGATAATTGTACCCTATTTTTTTAGCAATTTTGTGTTCATTCGTGTATAAGTTTAAGTAAATTAATTTGTAAATCTTAGTTAATTCAATTGTATATTACAAAATGTTGAAATTGTAAAGAATATAAACGAATTTACTTAAATTCAATATGAAAATTTAGTGAGATTCACGTCTGAATCTAAAAGTTTATTTAAATTCAGATAAGTTGTTATTGAATGATCAATGATTGTTGAAAAAAGTAATTTCAATGATCATTCACATGTAAAAAATATTCTGTAAAACTTGTTATAATTCAGATTCACATTGATTAAGTTTTGTGAATCTGAACAAGAGTTTTTGAATATTTTTTTTTCGTTTTTACTATATTGATATAAATGTCTATTGAAAGAGAATAAAAAATTATGAATTTTGATATATTCGATTTTTTATTTCGATAAAAAATAAGCTCTAAAAATAAAAAATAAATAAAAAACGAAGTGGGTTTTTTGGAATTATCCGCTACATGCGCGTTCAATTAAGAAATTTACAACCTTATCTTCGGCCGTCGATCATTTGAATTCCGATGCTCACGATTGGTTCCTTGGTTCATTGTTTTATTTTGGTTCTCTATTGAACTTTTATATATATATATATATATATATATATATATATATATATATATATATATATATATATATATATATATATATATATATATATATATATATATATATATATAATTTTAGACACACCTTTTAAATAAACTATAATTACGTTTTAATTTGATAAACACTGTCAATATCGTGATGAAATTTGAATACGAACACGATACGATGTCGGGTTTTAACACTTTACATTTTACATGACACAAATACGAATTCAAAATTTCATTTCGTCCTAATTTTGTTTCGTGTCTTGTCTTTTTATGGTGTTGTGTCATGGATCGCCACCAATATTTGTATACAATCTACGATATTTATAAGATTAATTTGAAAAAGAAATAAAAACAAAAAAATTAAATGTAACGGTCGAATCTTGGAGCAAATAATTCATGATCAATAGGCTCATGCCAAACCCGACAATGGCGGACTCAGGATAAATAATTTACACTCTACGGATACTATAACGGATTTCCATTATATTTGTGATGAGTTTTCAATGAATTTCCAATAGATTAAATATAAAAATAATAATAACCGAGTATACGTTTATTTAAAAAAACAAAAAAAAAACAAAAAACTCACCTAATTACGTTCTAGGGACGTGCATTATACATGATCATATCATCGAGTATGTATTATGTATCACGGACGTGCGTTCCACGTGATCGCGTTACGTCAAAAAGTTACTTTTTATGTTTGTGTATTTAATGAAATAAGTTGCGGAGAAATATATTTGCGATTTTTACCGTTTTTGAGTGTCTTTCGAATCCCATATATATATATATATATATATATATATATATATATATATATATATATATATATATATATATATATATATATATATATATATATATATATATATATATATATATATATATATTTGCGAATTTTACCGTTTTTGAATCTCTCACGTTAGTGTTGGGACCTATTTAACAATAAATTCAATTTTAGTGACCTATTGCGTAAAAAAAAACTCCAGTGAACAATTCGAAAAAACATCAAACTTTGTTGTGCTACAGTGACAATAACTTTTTTATTATGGTTGAACAAAAACCGAACCGCAACAAAAAACAAAACGAAAAACCCGCATTAACCGAAACCGAAACAAAAACCGAACATGCATTTATTATTTTACAAAACCGAAATTTTTTTGGTACAGTGCGATTCTTATTTTTATAAAAAGTACAAGTCACATTTTCATCAAAACTCACTTGGTAAATGATTAAAATCTCCGCACAAAGTTTCGTTATTTTAAAGTCGGTATTTTTAAAAATGATAATGAAAATATAACTTTAAATAAGGATCTCGATTATATATTCAATTCAAAAGCAACTTGAAATTATCAAAACGTTGCAAAAAAATTTATCTGCGATCGAGAAAAATCGAAAAATGAATTTTCTTCCAAAAAGTGTACTTCTTTAACGTCTTTAGCAAGACGTGGTACCAACTTACGCTTCACCATTATCGGAGACATCCATGACCGTGCTATCCAAGAAACGTGCATTGGAGTCTGGATGATCTACAAATGCCACATCATATTTTATCAATTTGCACATATCCAACCCAATTATCGTTCATTCATTCTTCGGTTTCAAAGAGGAGTAATTCCTTTTCCGTTTCAAGTTCCTTTTGTTAAGTCCTTTTCGCACCCTCATTCTCGACGATTTATCCATGCTCAAATCAATTCGGTGTCGATCCAAGGCTCAATCTTATCAACGAAGTACAAGGGTGACACATCACTCGGGCACCGCATGACATTATTGATATTAAACTCAATTTTCTCGCCATCAAACTCCATTGTTAATATACCCGCATCCACATCAATTATAGTTTTAGCGGTATTCAAGAATGGTCTCCCAAACAATATCAACGTTGATTTAGACAAACATTTTTCATCCAAATCAATGACATAAAAATCCACAGGAAAAACCAATTGATCCACTTACACAAGAACATCTTCCAACACACCTCTAGGAGATACACGTGATTTGTCCGCCAATTCAATTACAACACCCGTTTTGCTCAAAGGACCAACATTATGCGATTTATAGACCGAATAGGGCATAACATTGGTAGAAGCACCCAAATCAAGCATGTCACTACTTATCATGACGTCCCCAATTTGGCATGGGACGGTAAACATGCCCGAATCTTTTCATTTGGGCGATAATCTTCTTTGAATGACGGGTCGCTCATAGAGATATTCTCGTTCCCTTTTAACTACTTTTTGTTGGTGCAAAGATCCTTCAAAATTTTAGCATACCTAGGGATTTGCTTGATTGCATCCAACAAAAGGATGTTTATCTTCATTTCACGCAACATGTTCATGATCTCCTTTTCCTCTTCTTTTTTCTTTGAAGTAGCAAATCGGGAAGGAAAATGTGGTGGTATGACTAGAGGCGTTGGTGTTGGCGTTTTTGGCGTCTCCACTTTTTCATCAACAATTGGCTCTTTGCTAGAAACAACTCCAATCTTCTGTTCTTCTTGAGTAGTTTTGTTGGTTTCATTTCCTCCAACTTGTCTTCCATTCCTTAAAGAAATTGCATTAACGGTTTCTCTAGGATTCTTTTCGGTTTGAGTAGGGAGTCTACCACGAGCTTACAACTTGCTCACAGATGATGTTAGATCACCTATTTGAGCTTCTAGGTTTGCAATGCTAGTTTTTGTCTCTTGTTGGAACTTATAAGTACTCGTGGCCAATAATTTCACAATGTCTTCGCGTGACATTCCAGAACTACTTGGTTGTCGTTGGGGTTGTTGTTGTTGATATTGCGACCTTTGTTGGTAGTGTTGTTGTTTTTTAGGCGTATAACTCAAGTTGGGATTCAACTTCCAACTTGAATTATAAGATGAATGATAATCCGAGTGCCTTTGGTGTTGTCCTTGGTGTCCTCCCATCATCGCGTTGTTAGGAATCGGACAGGGTACACGCAGCGGAAACACTATCACACACACACACACGAAAGCAGAAAATAAAGCAAAACAAGGATTTTTACGTGGTTCGGATTCAGTGCAAATCCTACGTCCACGGGCTGCAACTAGAGAAATCTTATTAACTCAATAAGATTACAATTTACAATTGTTGGTGCATTTTGCTTCTTAACCAAGGCCTTGTATTTATAGGCTTAGGAATTGAATGTGAATTGAGAAAATAAAAATCAAGCTTGAAGACTTTGATCTCACCTACCTTTGACAAAAACTTCACCAACCCAATCTTTCACCTAACAATCTCCCACTTGAAGATTTTGAACAATACAGTAACTTCAGTAATCTTCAACCAAATCAGTCTTTCAAGCTTCCAATTCCCAAGAACAAGCTAAACTTAGTCCAATTTTCCTAGTTGCAGCCGCCCCTCATCATCAAGTACTAGAAGGGCCAGTTGAAGCTACCACAAGCTCCAACTCAGTCGTAGCCAATCCCGCTACCGACTCAGTCGTGGTCAATACCGCCACCAACTCATCCCCTGTCTCAACCGGCTTGGACACTCCACCGGATCCAGAGATACACCGAGGACCACTAACACTCTCCAAACTTTGCAAACTTCCAACAGGAGAGAATTTTTCAGTCTTAGTCTTCAAAACCCAACGGCTATTTGTAACTGTACCCGGAACACACCCCGTGCTCCCACTGTCACAAAATCCCCTGAATGGTTTAGACTTTCCGACTCGTTCAGCTAACATCTCTTTGGCTCCAGACTTCATGTTTGCCAAATGAAGTCTCTTAGCACTAGATTTAGCGAACCAGATTTTGTCATGCTTAACCGGGACGGTCATACTTCCCTCAGCAGGTACCTCAAACATATACAATGACCCACGCTTCATACCTTGAGCAATCACCGAATTACCATTGACCACCCTCCATTTACCACCACCAAACCTTACTTCCAGTCCTTGTTTATCCAGCTGACCAACAGATTTCAATTTCTTCTTCAGCTCCGGAATCACCATGACATTCTTCAGGTTCCATGTAGTTCCCAATGAAGTAACCAGATCAATATCTCCCATGCCCGTTACTTGAAGCATCTCGTCATTTGCTAACCGTACCTTCCCAAAATCTCCTTATTTTAGATTCACCATCGTTTCCCTGTTGTCCATGGCGTGAAACGAAGCCCCTGAATCCATGACCCAAGAGTCTACACAGTTTTCCATACTGAGTATCAATGCATCTTCCAGATAAACATTCTCAGCACCAACACTGTTTAATTCTTTCTTTGGACATTGACTCTTAACATGTCCCACCTCTTGGCAGTTCCAGCACTTCACATTCTTCTAAGTTCTAGATGAACTTCTTCCCCGACTCCCACTGCTCCCACTATTCCTGCTATTCCCTCTACCTCTTCTGATATTTAATAACTCAGAAGAAGAAGATCCACCTTGATTCTTGCGTCTGACATCCTCGCCAAGAACCAAATCTCTAACGCCTTCAAAAGTCATACCACTGGTCCCCACTGAACTTGTAACAGCGGTTACTGTTCCTGACCAGCTATCAGGTAGTGAAGCTAGTAGCAGTGAAGATTGAGTCTCATTATCAAATTTAATTCCCACAGATGATAATCTGGACAGAATTGAATTTAGATTGTTAATGTGAACCGTAATTGAGCTGTCTTCATTCATCCTTGTCGTGAACAATTCCCTCATCAAGAATACCTTGTTAGCCGCCGACGGTTTCTCATACATGTTCGTCAGAGCATCCATCATACCACGTGCCGTGGTTTCCTTCATGATGTTGAAAGCAACGCTTCTTTCCAACGACAACGTAATAACCGCCTTAGCTTTCTTGTCCTTTGAGTTCCACGCATCTTCGACAGCTTTTTCCATTTTCTCCGGTTTGTCCCCGAGTACCACATCCAAGTCTTTCTGACATAGCAATGCTTCTATTTGCATTTTCCACCAACTAAAATCAGAACCGTCGAACTTCTCGATTACAATCTTGTCTTCAGCCATTACGACAAACAAGAAACAAATTGAGACAACGAAACAGACACAACAATGGCACGGGCCTGACCGATTCGTTCAGTGTACTCGTGTGTGACAGAACAGTACCCTTCAAAGTACCAAGACACCTTTAATACGATTAATAGAAATTAGTTTCTGATGTGGAAGATCAGACAAAACTGCAACCACAGAGCATGCTCTAATTTCTAAAACTGAGACCTCCTCTGAAACCTGAAGCTCTGATACCAGTTGTTAGGAATCAGACAGGGTACACGCAGCGAAAACACTATCACACACACACGAAAGCAGAAAATAAAGCAAAACAAGGAATTTTACGTGGTTCGGATTCGGTGCAAATCCTACGTCCACGGGCTGCAACTAGAGAAATCTTATTAACTCAATAAGATTACAATTTACAATTGTTGGTGCATTTTGCTTCTTAACCAAGGCCTTGTATTTATAGGCTTAGGAATTGAATGTGAATTGAGAAAATAAAAATCAAGCTTGAAGACTTTGATCTCATCTACCTTTGACAAAAACTTCACCAACCCAATCTTTCACCTAACACGCGTTCACTTGTGCATCATCTTCATGTAAAGTAGGACACATATCCGTATGATGTCCCACATTGGCACAAACACCACACATCAACACTTGTTGACTATTTCCTTTCACGAATTGTTGGACAATGGTAGTCAATTCGACAAGCTTCGCTTCAAGGTTCGATGCGTTAACTTCTTTTGTTTGTGGTTGTGTGTCCCCAAGCATGTCTTGTCCAGACCCAAAATGTTGTGAATTTGCGGCCATGGTTGATATGAGTTTTCTACTTTGTTGCGGTGTTTTCACTACAAGAAAAAGGTGAAATAGCTACGGAAAAATTCCGTAGCAAAAACATGATATTCCGTAGCTAAACACGAATGGCTACGGATTTTGCTACGGAACCGATCCGTGGAAAAAATCCTCGTAGCTAAAGGGTCGTTACGGAATCCGTAGCATTTTTGCTACGGGATTTGCTACAGAATTATTCCATAACACATTGGCCACGGAGAAATTCCGTAGCAGTTTTTGTAGCAATTTCACTACGGACTAATTCTGTAACAAATGTTCTGTAGCAAATTCGCTACGGTCTAATTCCGTAACAATGTTTCCGTAGCAAATTGCTACGCCCTAATTCTGTCTCTAATATTCCATAGTAATTTCGCTACATCCTAATTCCGTGACAATTTTACGTAGCCATTTCCCCATGGACTAATTGCGTAACAAATATTTTGTAGCAGAATCGCTACTGACTAACTCTGTAACAAGTATCCGTAGTAAAATTGCCCCAAACTATTTCCATAAAAAATATTTTGTAGCGGCGTATGAATGCACTAATTTCGTAGCTAATATTCCATGACAAAAATATGACGGAATAAATCCATAGCAACTTAGCTACAAAAAATCAAAAACTAAATGAAGCAAATGATAAATCTTCAAACCATCAAAGTTTTAAAATCACGCAAACCGTTACTTAAGAATGAAAATACATGAACACTAACAAAGTCCCCTACGCTAAATTATTCCATACTTAATGTCCGTAGAGTAATTTTATCCCAAAGGATAATAAGCCATGCTTCTGTTCTTGACGGATTTTTTGCTTTTAACATGGTCAATATTAAATAGATAGATATCAACCACCATCATGTGCTCCAATCGATGCTCCTTTTCTTCTATCTTCTGAAAGAATCAAACAAAACACTATATATTTCTTTTAGCGAAAACCTTCTTTTAACAAAAGTAAGCAGCCAAGAGTTACATTACAACATTATCACGCTCGGAATCCGAATCTGAGATGGAATCGTGGTCGGAGGCAACGCCTATGGTGGATCTGTAGCTGATCCGTCGGTGGTTTTGTGATGCACGCTCGGAATCCGAAGCTGAGGCGAAGGTAACAACATATCCAGTTCAACGAGAATCAAGGTAACAACAGATTCGGTTCGGCAATGAGGGCGTTAGCGTGTGATGGAAGGTGAAAGGAGGCAGATAAGGTCGACTGTGATGGAAGGTAACAAGATATCGGAGATGTTGGTGTCGACTGTCACGGTGTCGAATGGAAGGAGAAAGGAGGCAGATAAGGCGTGGCTTGGAAATGTCAGCTGAGGAAGACTTATGAGGCGTTTAAATGTCTATTAGGGTTAGGTTAAGGCCCTGTTTGGCAATCTCTTAATTTTTAAGCTCTTAATTTTTAAGAGGTCTGAGAATCTAAGAGGGTCTGTATTGTTAAGAGGTGAACTGTTAACATGCTGTTTGGTTGGTACCTCTTAATTATTGTGCTGAATGAAAAAAATGACCATTTTACCCTTCTATAACATCACCAAATTAACATCAAAATTGTAACATCACCAAATTAACAACATCTTAACATCAAAATTGTTTCAATATTTCATTAAATTAACATCAAAATTGTTTTAATATTTCATGTGAAATATGATCCATCAACCAATTTTGAACAGATTTCAGAGAAATATGAACATCAGGGACAATATATCATGAAAATATGACAAGCACCAACAAAAATTCGTGAACAAGTATCAGCAACAAATAGATGAGAAATTAACAAGTATCCAATCTCTTGAAATTGTGTATCTGATAAACGAAAATCAAAATTATCTTTACAAAATCACAAAATCAGAAAACATAACCATGTGGAATTACCTCTTGAAGAAGAAGAGCAGCGGCGTCGGAGGAGTGCCTGAAAGCAGCAACGACGTCGGAGGTAAGCCGAAAAGCAGCAGCGACGTCGGAGGTGAGCCGGAGCAGATGGTGGCATTAGGTATCGGAGATGAGGCAGAAGGCAGAAGGCATCGATCGATGAAGCTTTCCTACGACGGAGCACCTAGGGCACCGGTCGATTTGGGTGTTCCTTGCGTCGGAGATGAGAGGGATGCATCTAGGGCACCGGTCGATTTGGGTGTTCCCTTTGTCACGATTGTAAGAGATGAGGGAGAAAGGAGCGATGTGTGTGAGGCGGGATTAGGGTAGTTACGTATATTTCCCCTCTTATTTTTAATCAGACATGTTTCAATCCCTTAACTATACAGAGGTAACTTTTTAATTAAGTGGTAAAAAATAAGTCGTAATCAAACACTCTTAAACTTAAAAATTAAGTGGTTGCCTCTTAATTTTGCAATTAAGTGGTAAACAAACATAGCCTAAGTCTTCATGTAGGCGAATTACATATATGACCCTTTAAGTAATAAGTATTACAATAAATCTATATTAATTTTCCCAACTATTTAAATCTACATATATAATATATAAATTTACATAAGTCTCAACGTTGTATCCATCATGAAAACTAAAGAAAAGTTTATCATAATAATTAACTTATGGGTTTTTTCCATCATGAAAGCTAAAGAAACGTTTTTTAATGCGTAATGGTGTCGTTGGATTTTGAAAAAGTTATGCTTTACACTTTGTGATAATTACACACGTTCAAATCTATTCACTGTACCTGATCATAAGTTATGGGTTTTTGTTTCATATTTGTAATATGAATTAAAATTTAACTCCAAGAAAATATAAACATATCTTGTAGCGTGGAAGTAAAATTTAATCATATATCATCGAAACGAACCATTCGTCACAACGAACTAATCGCCACGAACTAATAGCCGCTTAGAAATTATTCATCGCAACGAGTTAATCGTCACCGCCGCATCTCGCGGGTACCAAAATTCACTAATGGTTTTGATATTGGCTACAAAGTTCAATTCCATAGCAAATTATGTAGCAAACTTGCTACGAAATTCCATTCCATAGCAAATTTCGTAGAAAAATAACTACGGATTCTATTTCTGTAACCAAATTTCGTAGCTGTTAAGATATTAGCTACGGAGTGCAATTCCGTAGCAAATTCCATAGCTAACTTGCTACGAATTTCCATTCCATAACAGATTTCGTAGAAAAATAACTACGGATTCTTATTTCGTAGCCAAATTTCGTAGATGTTAAGATATTAGCTACGAAGTGCAATTCCGTAGCAAATTCCATAGCAAAATTGCTATAGAATGTTATTCCGTAGCATTTCCGTAGCAGAATAGCTACGGATACCACATCCGTAGCAAACTTCCGTAGCTATTCAGGCTTTTTCTAGTAGTGTTTGCTAAAGATGTCACCGCCACTAGAAGCATCAACCAACCTTCTTTCAATGGGAAGCAAGCCTTCATAGAAATGTTGGATGAGAAGTTGTTCAGGAATTTAATGTTGGGAACAATTTGCAAAAACACTATTGAATCATTCCCAATAGTCATGAAGTGTTTTGTTTCGGCCTTGGCGGATTCTGCAAATATCGTTTCTATGTGCGGAAGCTCTTGTAGTGGGATAGAACTTGTCTAAGAATACTCTCGCCATTTGGGGCCATGTGTTTACCGATCCCGGTGGAAGGAAAAACAACCATTTTTTGCTCGATCCGCCAACGAAAAGGGGAATATCCTTAATTTGATTTGATCATCGGTAGCACCTTGCATTTTCATGCTCGAGCAAATTATATGAAACATCTTCAAACGCATGTGAGGATTTTCATTTTCCAACCCGTGATAGGTGGGAAGATGATGGACTAAACCGGACTTTGATTCCATTATGGGTTCAAGATTGGGATATTGGATGCCAATGGGTGTTTGAGTGACATTCGTTTCCATCATTTGTCTTAAGGTTCTTTCGAGATTAAGGTCTTCCGCCATTAGAGGTGGGTTTATCGAAACGGGTGGTTCAAGGATTATGCGGTGTGTATCAGTTGTGTTTGGAGTAATTTCGGGAATTTCTTGTCGGGTATCGGGGCTTGACTTGGTCTCAATATCCGTCCCACTCGAAGAATCGGATTGGTTTCCCAACGCCACGGTGGCACCGAAACTTTGACCTCTTAGAAGCCTCGTTTCCTTCCTCAAACGCTTGCTTCTTTTTCAATTTCTGGATTGAACTCTCATATACATGTTCGAAGGGTTCTGGGAATAGAAAAACAAACCGATTAAAAGTACCAATCCCCGGCAACGGCGCCAAAATTTGGTGCTTGTCGAGGCCATCAAAAATAAACCCTAGTTCTCTAACACAAAATAGTGTATAGTGATAAAGGGATCGAATCCACGGAGATTGGTTCAATTTATAAAAATATGTGATCAATTCAAAACGAGATGTATTTTTAAACTAAGTAACATAAAAAGAGGTGTTTGGTTGTTTGAGTTGAAAAATGAAAACAAGAGTAAATAAACAAATTTTTGTGAAGTGAATCAAATATGAAGAAACTATCAATATTGGGATTTCATCACAATTCCAACTAGTCGGTTTATCATCAATATTTATGGTGCAATGTATTTAATTTAATCTAGTTTGGCTATAGCATCTCAAAAGCTTGAAACACCTAGATTCTTCTTAATTGTATGGAAATTAGAAAAGTCTTAATAACCGTCTTAATCAAAGTCAAAAGTCAAATAAGCATCCAACTAAAGTAAAATGACTAGCAATATAGATTTAAGAATCACCAAACTCAAACGAAATCAAAAGGCTTACATTTCTCCTTTAAGAACACACCTCCATGATTTTAAAAATGAATATAAGCATCCACAAACTTGAGGATTTCGGGTACCGGTCTTAGGGGTTTATCCTGTTTAGGGTTTAGGAAGTTCTAAGTGAAGTTTACCCTTGTTAGGGAGTTCATATTGTCGGGATCTGAGGACACTCGCATGGAGTGATGTATAGCTTGCGGTTACGGATTATATGAGTCTTCTCATTATACTATGGGTGAAGTTACATGCGTAGGTAGCCTTAATTACTGTGTGAAGTAATGTGTATTAGTTGGGTGTGCCTTACGTTATTTGACTATATGATCGGTGATAGGAACCCGATGGGTTAGTCTACATGTTTAGACTGTTGTGATTAATTGTGACAGTCATTAGATTCGTTCTGACGACTGAAGAACGAGTTGATACATTCGAGGGTCGATGCACGACCGGTTGTACCTGGGCACCCGAATATCAAAGAATGAGTTGATGACGGACGGAACGGGGCAAGCTCGTGAGTTCTTAGCCGAGGCGGATCGGGGCAAGCCCGAGAGCCAGGTTGTTCGGGGCAAGCTCGGAGAACTATTGTGATTGTGTGTTATGTGATGAATCGTGTGGTGTTTTGGGGAACTCACTAAACTTTGTGCTTACTCTTTCACCGTAACTGTTTTCAGGTATTTGCTGGCTTGAGCTTTGAACACGACGTGACTGTACCGCATCTGAGGTTTTGATAATCAAGTCTTCCGCTGGATAATGTTTGCAAATGTTTTTGTTAAATACAATTTTATATGTTTTAAATTTTAATTTTTAATTTGGATGATTTTTATTTGACAACCCGTTTAATGTATTTGAACCGTTTCAAAACGATATTTTTTACTCTGGATTTTGGGGCGTTACATATGCTCGTTGAAATGCTAATCTAAGTAACTTTTTTTAAAAGTTAGCTTAAAAGCTTATTTTTGGGTTACCAAACATGACAACTAAAAAAAACTAGAAAAATAAGCTAGCTTATTAGCTTGGTGTGGTGCGTCAAACATAGTCTAAATGTTGTTAAATATATACAAAATTACATAATTTGTCCATGTGTTTTATAAAAAGTCGCATGGTTCAGCCCCAAACTTTTATCCTTGATCAAAGATACTCAATTGAGTGTAAATTTCTTATGTGGTTGGTCTCTAACTCAAATAAAATGATATTATTACCCATTATTATTATCTTCTATGTATTTTTACTTATTTTGTTTATAGTAAATTATAGTTTTGGTCCTTGTGGTTTACATGTTTTTTCAGTTTTGGTCCAAGTTTTTTATTTTCACATTGATAGGTCCATGTGGTTTCAAAAAACTTGCACTATTGGTCCCTGGTACATGTAAAAAGACTAAACTATCATTTTTAATTTCTTTTCAATTTTCTTTAATCTATTCTTTTAGGTAATTAAAAAAAAACCACACCCCACCCCCAACCCCACTAACTCGTTTCTCTCTTTCGCACACTCTCTTTTTTTTTCTCTCTCTCTCTCTCTCTCTCTCTCTCTCTCTCTCTCTCTTCACACATAAAGTTAACTCAAGGACACATACACACACCTGGGTAAGAACCCCCAAAACTTGTTGATTCTATAACAGAACTAGAGTTATGTTCCATTCTTCCTCTTTAACCCCTCCCCCAACAAGAAGAAGATACGGAGAATAATGACGATAGAAACAACAAAATATAAATACATCAAAAACAAACACATAACATGAAATCACTCCTCGTCTGGAATCAATATGATCGAATTTGTGTTTTTCGACCCTCAACAATGTGAGCTTGGGTTGCTTGAGACAGAGGGTACTTGTGATTAACGTGAACCCTCAACACCCCCTTTTGCAACCGCATAAATTAACTCTTTAGCAGCAACATGCAGTGCTACTCAATCATCATCAATGTAGTACCCGATTGATGAAAACGCATAGTAAAGGGACTTCAATGCAATTTGATTATTGATAAACCCTACCCACTCCTCCCCCATCTACCGTCTTCGTGTTGATCATCTTTATCTTACTATTTTTTTTAAATGGTGTAAAAATAAACTAGTTATTTTTAAATGTTTCCGTTGCCGTTTTTGCGAAAATGATCTATTTTATGTTTCAAAACCCATCAGTTTTAGCAAAAGTGACCGAAGAAAATTCGAAAAATACCGTAAAAAAAGGAACTGAAAGATCGATATGTAGAGTTGATAAAAAAACATGATTTTTCTAGAAGCAAAGTTGCTAAACCCATGCAAATTTTGATAAACTTGGATATAGACAACATACTTCATATTTAAAGGAGGGCTAATTGAATGTGTGTGCCATATTCTATATGCTCGTGATCATTTCAATTATAAAGGGTTCTGAAATTTGGGGTTAAGATATCAATGTGTTATAATATCAAAAATGGGTTTTTATATCTAATGGCAACATGATCAATCTATATATATTTTTAATTACAATGATTTTAAGATGTAAAAGACGACTATAAAATATTTAAAAGTATTTAAAGGAAGATTTAAATAAATATAATAATTTAGAAGTTAAAATAAATATAAGGGTCCGTTTGGATGTGCTTATAAAACTCCTTATTGACTTATTGGTTTTTTGGAAAAGCCATAAGTCAATAAGTAAGGACCTCCTTACTTATTAAAAACTGTTTATAAGTCATAAGGAAGGGAAAATAAGCAGTTTTTAATAAGTAAGGAGGCCCTTACTTATTGACTTATGGCTTTTCCAAAAAACCAATAAGTCAATAAGCAGTTTTATAAGCACATCCAAACGGCCCCTAATACTTAGATCAATCTATGATTTAATATGTTTTGTATGTTAAAGAATTACCGAACGGAAAAGGTCATTCCGCCATCTTGAATTTCAAACCCTAATTTCAAAATCCCCGTGAATTTGTAATTGATCTTTTCATCTTTCAATGGACATCGACGTATCTGGATGGATTCTTGAATTCTTTCTCCGTCAAAATTCACTCGACAATGGTACGTTAAATGATTTAATCCGGGTTCTTCCACTTCCTAAAAACAACCTGAGACTTAAAAAAAGCTTACTTCTGCGAAAACTCGAGTCGGATATCGAGAAAAGTACAATCTCCGACCATACATTCAAGTTTCTCGAACAAATAGAAGAATTGGACCTTAGAGAAGGATCCGTTGAGGTTTCTGAAGCCATGAAGGCAGCTTATTGCGCGGTCGCTATGTATTGTACTGCAAAATCCATAGAAGAGGGCGCTGGTGATATGAAGGAGAAGTATGCTAGGGCTGTGAGTAGGATTTGGAGTGGTCGGATTCGTGGCATTGATATGTCTGATGTGGCGAAGATAGTGGGATTGGGTCAGGATGACCTGTTGCGCTGGATGAACGATATTGAGGCTGGGGTTTTGGATGCAGATGTTTGCGAAAATGTTTTGGCAAGGTTTAAAGGCCTGAATGTATTGGACGTCCTTCGTCGTTATGTAAACGAAGCAAAAGAAAAGATGGGTCCCTCGTTTCTTGAATTGGCATGCGAGACAATCTTGAGCGATGAAGCATTAAGCAAAATCATGGGTTTGAATGAAGTTGCAGAACTCAACAATCAGGTTAAAGACGGTGCTCCAACTGTTACTCAAGACATGGATGCCAATAGCAAGGGTAATGGTAAGTTAAACTTCAAGCTTAAGAACATCATGTCAAAATCAAGATGTGCAGTCTCACTTCAACATTTCACTTCTGATGTTTCATTGCATGACATTTCTCCAACTGTGTTAACTTTTTAAGTAAATTTCTCCCATTTTATGCTTCTTTTGAAGCTACTTTTATCCATCACAAGCACTTGCTAAAAGTTCAACTTCTGTATTTTGGAATTGAGATTTGATCTTTTGTGTTAAAGTATTGTGTTTTGAAATTAATGGTTTGATGTTGATCTTCATGAAGATTCATTGAAGTCACAAGTACCACCCAGAGGCAAACATGTTCCCCTACGATTTTCTAGAAGATCAGGACAAGGAACTCATAGGGGAGCCAAAATTTTTGATCCCATGGAGACACACACGCATGATACCATTTCTACCCCTCATGTGAATAAAGTACAAGAAGATCTTCGGACCAGTTCTTTTGAACTACATGCAGTAGTGAAGGACCCGCTTGTGGATGCATTACGCCTTGCTGAGTCTTTAAAAGCCAGCGCAAGTGGTAAAAATACCACTAATGACAATGTTGTAGGTAATGTTGATACGGTGGATTTGGAAGCTTCTACTCCCTCACATGTTACAAAGGGTAAAAATCCAGAAGCCAATGAAGATAATGTTATCCACAAGGCTCAAAATGGAAGGCCTAAACCTAGCTTAATGGAACGAAATTCCACTGCCCATACTCTCGAGGTGCATTTTCTTATGATGTTTGTTTACTTTTTTCATTTTTCTGATTCTTTTATGTAATCTTTATTATTTCCATTTTGTTTTTACCTTTATTTTTCTTTTGTGTTTAGTGGAGTGACTCCATTGACAGCCCTACAGAAGGTTCACCAAAAAGACCTCATTTGCCTAGTCCCAAAAAGAGAGCAGTCTCACCTTTAAGTGTATACAAAATGGCAAAACTTGCAAAACAAAGAAAGAAAAAGAGATGGAGCACCTTAGAGGAGGATACTCTTCGGACTGGTGTCCAAAAGTATGATCTCTCACCTTTAAGTGTAAACAAAATAGCAACTTACTTTACTGAGCAAGGAATAGTTACGTGTTATTATTATCCGTAAGAATTGTAATGATGTTGCTATTATGGGTAAAAGATAAAGTATATTGCTTATATTGTTAAAAAGAGTAAAGCATGTTGCTGTTTGCTGCAGTTTGATAGTTTTGACATTAGTTTTATGTTTGTGTAGGTATGGTAAAGGAAATTGGAAGCTGATTTTAAATATGTATCGTGACATCTTTGAAGATAGAACCGAGGTAATTAATGCATCATTATGCTATGTTGAGATTAGTAGTAATTAATGTATCTTAGTATTTAAATTGATTTATGGTTTTAGGTTGATTTGAAGGACAAGTGGAGAAATCTGATACGCTAGTAACAATAGTTTTACTAAATGAAGGCAAATGAAATGGGCTTTTGTTGATATTTTTTGCTGTAACTGGTAAGATTTGTTTTTGGAGTAGTCTTTTGTCTTTTAGTGCATCCATTGGTATGTTGTTACTTGTTAGGCCTGTTTTGTAACAATGACTTGTGTATATGAACAATGTACCAATTTAATAGAAATGTTATTAACTTTAGATATGCATTATATGTTTATGTTTACCGATAATTTCATATTTACTCCAAGAAAATTCAATTTTCAGGCTTTTCAAGTTTTGATTTTCGGTCCTAAAAATAAAAAAACAGGACTTGGTACTGTTAAATTCTACAAAAATGACTTTTATAATAATTACTTCTGCTATAAAGATAAACATCCTTTTAATATTTAGCTTTTAAGGTTGTGTAATATAAAAATTTGATTATTATATCCGGAAAATAATACGTCCAAATTTCTTGAATAAATTTCATTGGTTTAAAGAAACCCAATTCGGATGAGATGCAATAGCTGTCAGCAGTTTATACTGTTTGAGGACTAAACAAATTAAAATTCAAAAACAGTTATATTTAATCCATATATAAAATGGAAATACCTTCTTTTTGACATGTATTTTTGATAATTATCGTAATAATGTTAGACATTGATAGAGATGCACAAAAGCCAGCTCAGCTTACATGCTCGAAAGCTTGACCCGGTTAAGGCCCGTGGGCTGCTCTTGGGCCTAAAAGCCCAGCCTGGTTCGGGAATTCTTTTGTTTGTTTTTTTGTTAGTTTAGGTGTCATTGTATTTACTTGTAGGGGTGTAAATGAACCGAGCTACTCGGGATCGACTCGTTAAAAGCTCGACTCGAGCTCAATGGGCCCCTTTGATGCCCCTGCAACCGGGCCCATTGTGCACCTCTATTAGACAACTACAGTTTGATGCCCTTTGTAATCTTAAACAAGGATATAATTACCATTTCATGTTACACGTGGCATTCTTAAATTTCTAAGGGCTAAAGTGGACGTTGGGGAAAGCTTTGAGGGGTTATGCATGATATACTTATATTTAAAAGGGCTAAACTGGACCTTAGGAAAACTATATGGGGTTATTGGTGAATATGCCATTATAGATTCTTTTTAACGTTAGACTACAACATCAGAATTTTAACGTGGGCCATGGTGTCTGAAAATATCTAAGAGGGGATTTGGAAAGTAGGGTGTTGTCGTTAACGGGCTAACGGCCCCTTAACTTGATTTGATTGCTGCCTGCGAGCCCACTTGTCTATCTCAAATCACGCAGATAGAATGCTCGAACCACAAATAGGCTATCTTTAAAACCTGAATCATATAACATACAAGTAAGATGTTTATAATTAGTTCAAATTTTTTTTTTTTTTTATCGTTTTAGTCGTCCATTCATTAGACCTAGAAAGTAAATGACATAGATATTCCGTTCTTTGATAACAATGATTTGTACTAACAAAAAAGTTAAATGTACAATACAGTAATAGAGATATATGAAAGTGCGATGCTATATTGTACAAATATATATAGTAAGTTGCTACTTGTTGTATTTAGTATAAAGTTTAATTATACCAAGACATTTAGGATATTTTATATCAATATTTATGGTTGATTGACAAACATTTGTTTGCAATGGAATATGAGGTGAGGAAAGAGAAGGTTGTTTTGTCTCATAGGTTGAGCCACTTTGGTTCCTTCCTCATCTAAGACCCTTTCACACAAGTACGTTGACACGTTGTGGAGCCAAAAGGCCCACCACCTGATGTGGAAAGGTTGCTAGTTTGCTACCTTGCGTTTAATTTAATGAACTTCCAAATCACGTTATTCTTTTGCAGCTTAAACTTTAAAGGTTTATATTCTAGATTTTTAAACTATATTATGTGAAAATAAACAAATTTAAATAAAAAAAATTACCAAGTACATGATTGTTTGCTAACTAATTTTTTTGTCAACTTGTGCAAAATTGTTTAATCTTATGACAATATTATTTTTAGTATTTTTATTAAGATGATAAATAATTTTAAAGATAACCCATAACATAATTAAAATAAATAAATGATGCATTTACCTTGAGACTTTGTTGAATAGATGGTCACAAAGATTAACAAAGAAGATTAAATAAATAAATGATGCATTAAAGACTGTCTAAAAAAGCATGTCAATACATCATTGTTCGAACACCAAGAATTTCAAGCAAATAAAATTTATTAAGACGAGTCTATATATTTTTTAATAATCTTAAAATGATAATATCTCATAACATATTTATTTGAATATATAAGTGGAGTAAACTTTATGAAAAAAAAAAACTTCTAACAAAATAGCATTTATTTTTTTTTTTAGAAAAATGGAGGTTTTTCTAAATGATAGTTAGGCTAGACATTTGGGATATTATTTTAAATCTTAAATGTTTTTAACGTTTATAAAAACTCATTTTCATGAAAAATAGTCCTCTTTTCTCTAACAATAAAGCTAAAATGACTAGTCAACTGTCATTATATTTTCATGATGTGTCAGCTTGTTCTTACGACTCATATATATTTTAATATATTTTCACTTTTCTAAAAAGGAACAAAATATCATTTTTCTAAAGTTATAAAAATAGCTAAAGAAAAAAAAAAGACTTCAACAAACTTTTATTTCTTTAATATAGTTTTAAGTTACGATATAAGTACTTATAAAATAAAAAACCCAAACACCACAGAAAAAACTAGTTTTTGAGAAGTCGAATATTATTTAAAGGGAATTGATCTGTATACATACAACAATATACCGTTTTTTATAAATATAATAACTAATCTTTTAAAATACAATTTGTTATGTATGGATAAAAATTGATTTATACCTAGGGAAATTTGTCAAAAAGTCCTTATATTTTGGCTCTATTTAGGAAAAAGGCCTCCCTGATTTTTATTTTGTGATTTAATCCTCTAAACCTGCAAAAGTTTGTGAAAAAATCCCTTTCACCTGAAATAGCAGGTCAGGGGTTAATTCACAAGTAAAACAATTTTTCAGGGACTTTTTCGCAAATAAAATGACTTTTTCTTTGTTTTTGTAAGTGACATAACATTTACATACGATGTCCAAATTCTACAAACTTTATATATTTGTAATGGTGGTAAATAGTACTACAACTTTGTTTTACAGACTTTTGTCTGAATAGGTTCAGATCTTTTGCTACAATCCCTTAAACATGAGCACAAACCTATTTATGACACTTTGTAGTCATTTTCAAACATTCATATCTCCTCCGTTATAACTCCAAATAACAAGAATCTTTTTCCTATGTTTTTATTATTTCGAATAATACAATTTTCATATAAGGTTTAGTAAGTTAGAAGAAATCTATAGTAACAATCAAGCATACACCCACCCACAAACATATACCTCGTGATGGAGGTGTGGTGGTGGTGATTCAACTAGAACAAAGAGAAAAGGAATAGAGAACTCACCTAGTTGATGTAATAGTAGAAACACTTCAACCTAGACTTCCTTGATTCACCCTTCTCTAACTCACTCTTCTCTCTTGGCATCTCCTTCCTCTCTTCACGACTTGGCAAAAAACGAAGCAAGGGAAGATGGTGTTCGCGGCTATAAACATGGATTCTACGGTTGAGAGTGATAACTTACACATCTGCGTGAACAAAGCTTGTATGGGCTGATGGAAACGAGATCCACAGCCCCTTCCAAAGTCGTGATCGACCCTCCAAAGGGCAGCCATGCAACTTTCACAATATGACACAAGTGACCCCTTACTTATTCCTTATTAATTTCTTTTATCCCATTTACAAATTTGTTTACACATAAGGTTTCATTAATTGGCACTTTCACCCCTCAAACCTAACTAAAATTCCTATTATTATTATTATTATTATTATTATTATTATTATTATTATTTGCTTAAAAAATTAACTCGCGAATACGACGTACCGAAAAACGGATGTTACATATAGATTTGTATAAAAAAATATATGCTCGTTTGAAAATGGATGTTCATACATATGAAATATTAATTATTGTGGGATGCAATGTTTATAGCTATATATATCTCAAAATTATGAGGAATTGGAAAAAGTCATCATTATGAAAATTGTATTATTTAAAGTAATAAAAACATAAGAAAAAAAATTTAGGTTAATTGGAGTTATAAGGAAGGAGATATGAATGCTTGAAAATGACTAAAAATTGACATAAATGAGTTTGTACTCATGTTTAAGGCATTTTAGCGAAAGATCTGAACCTATTCAGACAAAAGTCTGTAAAACAAAGTTGTAGTACTATTTACCACATTCACAATGATATAAAGTTTGTAGAATTTGGATATCGTATGCAAAATTTATGTCACTTACAAAAACAAAGAAAAAGTCATTTTATTTGCAAAAAAGTCTCTGAAAAATCGTTTTACTTGTGAATTAACCACTGACCTGCTATTTCAGGTGAAAGTGGTTTTTTTACAAACTTTTACAGGTTTAGAGGATTAAATCACAAAATAAAAATCAGGAAAAACTTTTTCCTAAATAGAACCAAAATATAAGGACTTTTTGACAAATTTACCTTATACTTATAACAAATATGAATTTTGAAAATGGATCCCTACAATTTTATTAGAATAATATTAGATAAATTAAACAATTTCAAGATATTTTCTAGTCTCTTGGAAATGATCAATCAAAGAAATCCACATGCCGATATGTCATCTCAAATTCAAAAACTATCTTTTAGGCTATTCAAATTCTCTCTCTCTCTCTCTCTCTCTCTCTCCTCAAAAGAAACATCCCAACGTCACCGATGGTTCCGGCCACGGCGTACCGCCGGCTACTGCAAACCGACATTCAGGTTCCACCGTCAGCGTCCAACGGAAGCTCAATAGACGGTGGTTACACAGCTGGTGATGACAGCTTTGACAACAATATGATGATCATACTTGCTGTCTTGCTATGTGCATTAATATGTGCACTCGGTCTTAATTCGGTAGTTCGTTGCTTCTTACGGTGTGGCCAAAGTTTTGTTTTCGAGAATCCTACACAATCCACTGCACGAATGGCATCGAATGGGCGGGAACGAGGGTGGTTGAGTGACATTCCGGTGGTGGTTTATCAGTCGGCGATGAAAATTCCGACAACCGATTGTCCAATTTGCCTCGGAGAGTTCAGCGAAGGTGAAAAAATGAGAATTTTGCCGAAGTGTAAACATTGTTTTCATGTTAAATGTATAGATAAATGGCTTCTTTCACATTCATCTTGTCCGATATGTAGGCGGCTTTTATTTGAACTAGACGAGGTTTAATTGCTATTATAAAGTTTATTTTGTCGATTTATTCGATTGTATAAAGTATAGCTTGTTTTGAATATATTTTGTTTACCAGGAACCTCATGTGAAATACAATTTCTCAATGGGTAAATAATAAATATGTAGTGGTATAAGTTGCATAATGCTCTCAAACTTTGTGATAATGACATGACTTCCCCTCATAGTAGTAAACTTTAGATTATGCGCACATCAAATGTTCATGTGGTTTGTGGGTCGATGGATCTAATAGGAACTCGTTTTGTCATTAGCATCTAGCCTTTGTGTATTAATTTTTGTTACGTTTACAACAACGATAGTCTAAGAAAATTATCAAAACACGTAAGAGATTCACCATTAAGCCAACATGTTAAATATAGGGTCAACATAACCAAAAAAGAAAAAAAAATCATAAATAAAGTTATATAAAAGTGTAAAAAAGTTGTAAATACGTTTAAAGTGCTGTAAAATAGTTTTAAAATATTGTAAAAATGTGCACTAAAAGTTGTAGAAAAAGTTTGTAAAATAAAAAAAAATTCAAAAACGTTGTAAAAACAATGTAAAAAAAGCATTAAATAAGTTGTAAAAAATTTAACGTCTAAAAAATTAATTTTGCGACGAAATTTTAAAAAAAACTTGGACCATATCCGCAACAAAAATGTCAGTTTGACCAAATTAGTAACAAACTTTAAAATCTAAAATAAAGTGTAAGTATAAAATATAGTCTGCTATACCTGATAGCAGGTGGAAATAAAAAAAAAACAAAACTAAAGTTTGTTGTTTTTAATTACAAAATTTGGATTTTTTAGGGGTGTTGAAGAAAACTGAAACCGATCAAATTGAATACGGTTGTGTTTATTCAATTGACCTTAATTGGTTTTGATTTGGTGTTCAGTTTAACAGATTAAACTGAACATTAATCATTTCGATTTTCGGTATTATTTTGCAACATTCGATTTAATCGAATAATGTTATGTTTCTTTTTTATTTTTATTTTTATTTTTAACATCCATATATACAGTATATTTGAGAACTGTTTGGTTTTGCTAATACTAATTGTTATTTGATAAACATTTTTAGTTCTACTATTTATTTTATTATATGTTTTTGTTTTGATTTTTGTTGATACTAATTAAGATATTATAAATGTTTGATTTTCTTGAATAATAAAAAATGTTTTTACTATGGACTAGTAAATTTCAATTTGTTGTTAAATGTATCTATTTCATACCATTATTGTCTAGTTTTCAAATTACCCAAGGAAATAAAGTGTTCCAAACCAAAAAAATGTTTAAGATATGTTATACGGATTTAACTATAAACCAAACTAAATATACTAATCCAGGTAAACCGAAAACCGATTAGATTGAACCTTCTTTAGTTTAGTTTCAGTTGATATTTTTTAATTCAAAAAATTGATTAAATCAAAACGAACAAATCGATAACTGATTTAACCGACCGAATAACATCTTTAGTTTTTTTTGGCAACTTGAAGACATTAGAAATAATTTGTTTCCCAAAAAATAATGTTAACTCGAACAAGTTACAAAAATATAGTTAATAATATATACAACCGTCACCGACACACAACAGTGTATAACACACGCGTAAAAAGATATTATATTTTGAATATTTCAGAATAATTGTTTGTATTATGAAGAATACTCTTTATACAGGAGATATTATTTTGATTTTTTTGAAATGGTGGACAAAAGAAAGATCGACAAAATATCTAAATTAAAAAAGTTCCCCTACATCAAGATATAGATGAATGATCTAAAATTCACACAGTCTACATCACAAACGAAATTAACTATTATCACTTAGAAATTGGAATTTGGTTACCAAATAATGTTTTCTTTTGGACCTAGTGATTGGGCAAACTGATGTAAGCCGTTTGTAGAGATGTCCTTCTCAACATAGTTTTTTACGAGTTAGTTGCAAGCTTTAGAACATTTCACAACTTGGGTTTTACAACTCTTCACAAATTAAAAGTTACAATTAGATACTTATTTCTGTGTAAAATATATGAGACGTCAATGATTTCCGTTTCAAAAAGCCTTTACGGAGAATGTGAAGACCCCAACATATATAGAGACATATATAAATAAGACCGTGTCACACCTATATGTGATATACTAACACTCCCCTCCAGAAACGAGTGTTAGATGATGATATACAATGATGTGCTAAGCCACGAGAGTGTCAAATATGTACATCGGTATGACGATCCTATATGTTTTAATATTTGTTATTAAATCACTTATAGAAAAAGAACACAAAATTAATTTGAGGATTAAAATTCAGTACATTCATAACAATTTCTTGTTAAGAATTCTACATTGAGAATTAAAATTCATCGAACAATAAATCCACAAAGTACATCCATAACAATTTCTTCTTAAGAAATTTGTAGAAGAACAAATAAAAAATAAGGCATAAAATTACTAATTTATCCTCGTTCATTTCTTATCTAAATGAAACTGGGGAATAACTTTTTCTATAAACATAATTACATAAACACCCCCACCATATTTGGCTTAAGTTTGTTTTTTAAACTAGAAGGGTTATTATAGCATTTCATTTCATAATTTCATCACTCATAACAACATATCTTTTTATCAATTATAACAATGCTTTTTATAATTTTAACCATTCATAGCAATGTCTCATTTTGTTAAGTCGTTAACATGTATTCTATACATGTCATAAGAGATTTGATATGTACAATGACGAAATAAATATAACCCGATACTAATGTCATGCCATCATGGAACTAGTTTTATGTTACATACTAAAATGGTTAAATTGCAATTTACATTGTTATGATAGATAGAGAGTATATTTTTATAAACGGTAAAAATATAAAAATAATTTATTATGTTACACAATCAACCAAAATAACAAATTTCCCCCAAATTTATGAATAAAATTCATATTTATTTAGAAGGGTTAAATCACATATGGAAAAGAACAAGAGATTAATTTGAGAATTAAATTCATTGAGCATTAGATCCACAAAGTACAACATCCATACGATTTATTGTCAAGAAACTTTTAAAAGAACAAATAAAAAATAAGACATAAAATTCGATCTTAAAGATTGTAAAATTTATTCCAATTAGTTTCATATCTAAATGAAACCACGAGATAATTTTTTCCATAAACATAATTACATAAACAGCCTGGCCAAAGTTTGTTTTTTAAACTAAAAAGGTTAAATCTATAATATAGCATTTCATTTTCATAATTTCATCACTTATAGCAACATATCCTTTTATCAATCCTAACAATGCTTTTTATAATTTTAACCATCCATAGCAACGTCTCACTTGGTTAAGCCATTAACCTGTATTTTATGTATGTCATAAGAGATTTGACATGTAAAATCCATCATAGAACTAATTTTATATTACATAATGCTAAAATGGTTAAATTGCAAATTACACTGTTATGATAGATAAATCATATGTTTTTGTAAACAGTAAAAAATATGAAAATAAGTTGTTATATTACACAATCAACCCAAAATAACAAAAAAATATTCCAAATTTATGTATGCACTTCATATTTATTTAGAAGGGAAGATGATGACGAGTTGGAGTTCCATAAGGCGAATACTCAGGAGTAGTGACAAAAGAAGGTGGGCCGCTTGTGAATTGGGCCCGATTTGGAGTTCTTGGGGTACCCAATGGGCTTCTTGTATTGGACATCATAACACTCTTGTTATACATATTTTGCCCCGATCTTCTAGGTCCTTTTTCGGCCCATTTAAGTTCTTGTTTTTTCACTCCACTTGGATACCCATTCAAATTGCTTGACAAGCAGCCTACATTCCCTGCCCTATGTATGTATCTACATCATACAAATCCATATTTATATTGTTAGACTGGATAATTTCAACTCACGTACCTAAAGCCTATGAGATAATAAAATAACAATGTAGTTTTTGATCTATTTCATTTAGTTCGCTTTCTTTTTTCACATAAACTTAGTTGTACTTTTAAAACCATTCAGATGTTGGGGAAACTTATTTTACCTACTTAACTGGTAAACAAGTTTCCAAATGATCTAAGTAATAACTCTTTTGAAAGTGTAAGGACTAGATATGTACGGACACCCAAGTGAGAAAATTCTTGAACATGTTACAATTAAATCACCTTATCTCTGTTGAAAATGTATATTTTCGTTCATTATGTGAAATGGCCAACTTGATTAACTAAAAACCGACTAGAAACTTTGTTTTACCTCTTACACAGTTTTACTTATAAAGATTAGATCACTATTTTAGTTAGAGGTGAGAAAGTAAGCCATGAAGGGCATGTTGACTAATGTGTAAAAATTAATATGTTTATCTGGTATGGGTTAGCGGGTTGCAATGACCCAAATCAATTTTGTCCATTTAAGAAGCTTTTATAGATAATTATTGTGTTTGATATGATTAGGAAAATTATGCTATCACAACAATAATCTTGTTTTTATTCGTAAAGCAATTTTAGATATTATTTCAAATAAATAATACAATCTACTTTTTGACCCACTTGACTCATGACCAAAAATCGACCTTATTTATATACGAATGATTTGATAATTGAATCCTTTAGTCCTATTTATAGTTTATATACGTTATATATCTATTAGAATTATCAGAAATAGGCAAAAAAAAATATTAGCATATAAACCGAACATAATCTGGTTTAATATGTCATAATTTACTTACTTTAGAACAATTTGTGTCCTATAATTTACTTAAAACAATATTTAACTCGTTTAAATTCTCATTTTGTCACTTATACTTACCGTTGACTGAATTTTCTTCCAAGACAATCAACACACTTTCTTCCTTCGGTCATCTCTCCCATGCCGATATTCAAACACTGTCTACAATACACTCTTCCACAAACCTGCAAAATACACGGAGAGATGGGTTAAACAACACGTCAAAACATATGAACTATTAGAACGAGTTAGATTGATTGGATCCCTCAATATTTATTTGTGAAATCGAGCTTCGTTGTTAACTGTTATGTCATATATATCTGCAAAATATTTTATTATAAGTGACAAAATGGATTGAACAAGTGAAAATGTATATGAATCAAACTTAATACTTTTTCAAGGCATCTCAAAAAGGCTTAACCCACAGATACCATTTTATCTAATTTATAATCTCATAAGTAATTATAATGGGTGTTAAAATGACGTTTTAAAATTTGAAGTCCACCATTCTATGATGGACGTAAATGAAGAAAACATGATCCCTTGATGAGCGGTTTGTTGCTAGTTGCTACAGCCTAAGGCCTAAACACTTGGATGCCTTTTAAACTGTTTGACTTGTTTTTTTTTTCTTTTATCTACTTTTTAAAATTCCACTTTGTTGACTCGCTGCCAATAGATTTTAACCCGATTTGACATGTTAACAGAAACAAGTTGACGTTCTCCTTTTCGTACACTAATAGAAAATTGGTTAAAAAAATTGCTTATGTACGTGCTCCCGACCAATTTATTTTAAGAAAATTGCTTAAAAGAACATTTTCTTATTTATGATAAGCTAAGTTTTTAATAAAAAAAATAAACCTAGTTATCAAGTACATTGTGATTATCTATAAGTGAATATTATTCTAGGTAATCGATTTATTTGATTATAAACTTATAAATAGACGTTGTTATGATTTTGAGAGTACGTTACTTACATTAAAATTTTCGTAAATATTTGCTATTTGCCGAATTTGTTGAATAAATTTGTTTAAAAGGTTATAAAATTGAAGTACACTTTGTATCACTTCTAAATCGTTTGATCAATTTTGCTTTTAAAACAAACCATATTGACTCGTCTTTTATATGTAGGTCGAAATTGGCCCTCTAGATTTATTACTACAAGAAACAGCTTTGTGACGACAAAAAATACTAGATCGATGAGAGAGAATTGGCTTACAAGGCAACGGTTACGGAACATATAGATATAGACACTGCACACAGTGCAAATATTGGAGTGAGGGATCCCAGGACGACGACGTACGCTCTTCTCTTGGTACATGGATGTCATGCTCATCCCACTCATCATACTCATGTCATCATACGCCATGCTATTCTCCGTTACATGCCCATGATGCCCATGTCCATGTCCATGTCCGTTTCCATGACTCTTCATCACATGATGTCCCTGTGATCTAGCAGAATAATAGTCATGATTGCCATGGTTATACCCATGTTGCACTACCTCCTCCACTTGGTGGTGGTGCCTGTAATTTTTCCCCGGCGGCAAAGCAAGCACCGGTGAATGGTGAGGCGGAGCAGTGGAGGATGCTTCTAAGGCTCTACTGAAATCAAGACTGGGGACCTTAGCCAAATGTTGTGGCGGAAAGTGGTCGCGTGTTGGGGTGGATTCAGATATAGAATCCATTTTCTTGATGGGTACTGGTGGTGGGCTTGGTTTCTTCTTTCCAGCCGCCATGGACACATTCTGTGAAACTTGTGCAAAATCTTGAAAAGTTAGGTTTACAGAATCATCCGGGACTCCAAGATACAGATCTTCGAGCTCTCTTCGAGCCTTGGCCAACGTTGCTCGATCACTCATGTTACAAATGTTTTGATGATCTCCTGTTTCTAGCTAGAGAATACAGAAGAGAGAGAGAGAGAGTGAGATTAGTAAGCATTGTGGGGATGGAGATTTCGTATTTGTAATGAAGATCCGACGATTGGTAAAAGCCAAGCCTTTGGCCGGTCGATCGTAAGAACGTCAAGTTTATTGAGGAGAGAGATTTGTGTGTACATGTGTGAGAGAGAGAGAGAGAGAGAGCGCATGAATTGTGAAAGAACGAGTCGGCAGAATTTGCAATAAACATCAAAGAGTATGTCAAGAATGTAAATTACAATGTCATCAAAGACTTACAATGGACTTCGCAAAACCCGTACAAGGATAGACCGGGTGATATATTAAAATATGTTTTGGTCAAAGCAAATGAACAAGGTATCGTCACTTATTGTTGGATATCCTATATACGGCGGGTCCAAACGATTACGTGAGTAATTCAAGTATATATATATATATATATATATATATATATATATATATATATATATATATATATATATATATATATATATATATATATATATATATATGTCGTATTCATAATTAGTAATGACCGTAGAACGGCTTGTGTTTAATCAATTCGAAAAAGACACTCAAAATTACAAAATTAATTTGAACAATAAAGTATAACGGCCGGACAAATTAAATAATATTTTTTGACCACTGGATTGTCTTGGAAAAATCGACGAACCTTTTAAGATTAACATTTTTTAAGTAGTCTAATTTCAAGAATGAACACAACCAAACATCATTTTTATTATAAGAACATGATATACTTAACAATACAGTAGACCATCCACCCGTGCATTCCTCGTTTATTTTATCTTTTTATATGGTCTAATCGTATGCTTTTTGTCTTTTCTCTTTGTTAATTATGCATAGCATCTATGTGATTGAAGGAATCAAATTATGTTTTGAGTAAAGTGAATCAATCAAAAACAAGTATTAACCAGAATAACTCTCTGATTATATTGAGAAACTGCTCAAAACTCAATTACACTTGCTTCAATATCATAACTCGATATCAAGGCTACGTTATATATAGTTTACATGAACAACTAACATGCAAACTTATCTAGACTTCTAAGCTTTATCTCTAATACATTTAAACTCGTATAAGATAAGGGATAACTATTAACAACTCATTATGTTAAGCTTATCACCATTAGAAGTCCTTCTTATCCGAAATTGCCAACATTGAGTACTTTATAAACGGGGCCACGGGGGAATACATGTAGGATGTGATTGTATTTATATTTAAGAATGTTTGTATTAGATGCAAAAGATGTACCGGTTTTTTGTGTGGTATTGATTTTTGTTTGGTTTAATTATTGTACGTACCTATATATGGTTTGATAATGAAAAATCATTATCCCACAAAATCGGTATATATATCGCCGAGTCATGAACCACCAAAGATACCCTAAAACAATATGTCAGAAATAAATGAGAGTAAAATCTCACACACACACACGAGACATTATATTATTGTTTAATATGGTTCGATCAATGTAACATATATCCACATGGTAGTAGAGAGTATTCTTATTCACTAGCTTGAAAGATGATTATCAGTAAAATTGAAACCCTAGTTAGCAGCCTTTGTTACATAGACACCGAACAGTGTAAATTTTAAACAGTAAATAGGCTGAGCCCAACTACACATACCAGCGCAGTGTAAACACGAGACACAATGATTTATGTGGTCCGATAAATGGATCGTGTACGACTGCATACCTAACGACCCTCAGCCTACTCTAAATACTTATCCTGTTGAAAATCGGATGTCAGATTTCTTCACTTCGTTGGTGGGTCTTCAGTTATTAAGTTCATTTAGCACAATGTATGTCCAAAAATAAATAAAAGGGGGAGCTTACAAGAACACCAGCTAAGCCGGCTTCTTGTGAGGATCTTTCCAACATTTTGAAGCATATTTCGGGTGATAAAAACTTGAAGAAGCTGAGGTTTTCTCTCATTTACTCTTTTATTTGGTCCATTTGGAAAGCTAGAGTAGGATTGGTTTTTAGAAAAGAAAGGCCTGATGTGAATCTTTTGTTTGATGACTTTTGTGTTTTGTCGTTTAATTGGGTCAAGTCTAGGTCTAGATTGTTGTTAGATTGGCCTACTTGGTGCATGTCTCCCATTTCTGCGTTGTATCTCCCATGAGTTGAGCTCCTTGCTCATCTCTGCTTTTGTTTCTAATAATATTCGGCTGTTCAAAAAAAAAAAAAAAAAGTATCATGTACAAGGTTTCATTTTCGTTTGTTGTTCAAAGTGCATAAAGTTTGTCAATACCATGTAGGCGCGGTTTATATAAATCTCATGGAAACAACATAAATACATAACTTATACCGCAGTTACAAGAAATAAAGGAAAAGAGAAGACTATCCAAGTATCTAACCAAACAAAACTAAAATACGAACGTGATACAAAGTCTTCCATATTATCAATCTCTTTTCCTTATGGCGATTCTTTTATCAAGTATTTGTGTTGTTATACTTGAACTCTATCGGTCTTCTAGTCATGACATAAAACTTTATCCCGTTTATCATTTTTTAAATAATCTAAAGTTTTATGTCAAGTATTTTAAAAGATGTTGAGATGGTGTGATTTTGGATGAAGCCTTGATGCAAAAGTTGAGAGCTTGTGGCCATAAAAAGAAGAAAATAAAGATTAGAATTTGAGATATGTAAACCGAATATTGAGACTAGACCAAACCGTAATTGATATTCCAATCGCATTCGCCAGAATAAAAAAAAAAATTGTCAAAAACATGCTGCAAGACTCGAAAGCAGTACACCCTCACCACAAGTCAAAATCACAAACTTAATTTATATCGGAAATGAAGATACAATTATTACACCCGAATTTGGTTTAGATGTCACCTCTCTTCAACAAGCTTCTCCTCAACTACATCATCCATGGGGGCCGGGGTTTCATCCGTAGGGGGCAAAGAGGAAGGTGAAGGTGAAGGGTCGGTTGTAGCTTTGGGTACAAGTCCTGCAAGCACGTGTTGCCACTCTAATGGAATCACAGAAGCATTATTATTACTATTATTAGTAGTAGTAGTTTCCTCTTCCTTATCCGGATCACAATTCAAATCCAACTGTTGTCCACCTTTGCTACTGCTCTCACCCGCCTCCACTTCAATTCCGGTTCCGGTTCCGGTTCTTCCCCCCAATGCCATTCCGTTGTCCAGTGCTTTCTGTGCGACTTCCGCCTCCCTGTCCGACAAGCGTTTCTTCTTACGGAGCATTAATGTTTTGAAGCGACGTTTGACTGTGAGACAGACATTACAGAAGCAATTGGGTTTGTGCTTTCCTTTACCACTTGGCGGTTGAATACACACGATACATGTGCACCCAGGCCGATGACGTGGATGTCTCGTGGTGGGGCCCGTTGATGACTCACCAAATTCCCCTATGCTTTCTCCTAGTACTGCAGCTGTGGCTAATGCGTCTAGCCCAGATGGCTCTTGTTCTTCAGCCGCTCTTCCTTCTGAAACTTTTCGCTTCTTAAAATCTGAGATAATCAATTAGTATTTAAATTAATTAAGTTGAACATCAAAAAAGGATGATAATAGAATTTGTACCCTTGCCAAATTTAAAGATTCGTTCCAGGTCCCTTGTGTTTATCTCATCCGGAGCAGAACATGAACACCTGGTGAAAATTATTAAGATTTATTGGCTTAATTTGAGGTTTTTGTTTAGTTGATTTATTGGTTACCTATCGGGATCCCAAACATTATCAGAGCATGTCCATTTTGAAGGAAGAAGAACATCAGGAGGTAATTTCCGCCATTTGGAGCAACTATCACATTGACCCCATTGTTCTTGTGACCTACACAAGAAGTTGGATCAATTATAGTTCAGTGGCTAAATTGATAAAATCGTGAAAGTATGTTACAGTTTTTTGTATTTTTCCACAGGGTAACTGGGAAATTGGTTTTCTTTAAATGGTTAAGAAAATATATAATGGTTCAATCAACGACTAAATTGATAAAATGGTGCAAGCACAAGTGCTTTTTTGTATTTTTCCTTGGAGAAAATGATTAAAGCTTAGTAACTAACTGAAATACCTAAAAAGATAAGAGTGAATGAAGTACATTCTTGGTCCCTGAGTATAGCTAATTTTCCAATTTTAGTCCCAAAATGTTCTTTTGCAATTTTGGTCCTCAATTTGAGGTTCTTGTAATGTTTTTGGTCCTTGTTCCAAGTAAAATCACTACTTTTGGTCCATGAGTAGAACTGAATATTCATTTCCCTGGAACACGGACCAAAAACGTTACAAATAAGGACCAGAATTGCAAGAGAAAACTTGTTCAGACCAATATTGCAATAATAAGCTATATTCAGGGGACAAAAGTGTAATTTACTCAAAAAGTTAACATTCGTACAAAAAAAAAAAAAAATCTTGACGATTAAATGATTTAGTACAATATATTAGCAATGCCAGTAATGTTATATAAAAAGAATTCACCCAGATGCATGCGCAGTGAATATGGTTTTCTTGCCAAACACCGGTGGTTCCTAAATCGAAAAAAAACAGAACGATTTACACGAAATAGTACAACAGTAATAGATATAAAATGACAACTGAAGAAATAAAACATTATTACTGATAGTTATTTGGGCTTACATCATATTCTTCAAATTCACAATTTTCAATCATGGAAACAGTTGGCTTAGAAGTAGGAGGTGGGCGAAGCAACTCGTGTGCTTCTTCCCATGTGACCTTCAGTTCCATGGCATCTTCATTATGCATCAATAATCTCTTGTTTTTTGATCCTATATTACGTGTCTTCTTCTTTTCTTGGATCACTGGTCTTTGTACTGAATCACCATTAGTCATGCCTTCATGCTCCACATTTTTCTGCCAAATATGAAAAAATAAATCAGATGAGATAACTCATAACAACTGTCATCAAGAAATACCAAGAGATGAAAAGCACATACTGTGGCCATGTTTCCATTCCCACCATTTATAGCAGGTGTTGTTTCACTTTCCTGCTTTTATTTTTACAGATTTACAGTCAATAAATTTTACATGCGTAAATGTTTGTATGTAAAAAAAAAAAAAAAAATTATGATCACCTGAGTGTCGGCAGAAATCGCTGCTTTTCGACAACCGATAACGAGTTTTTCTCCTGGATCCAGTCGACTAAATATAACTGAAGAAAGTTTTTAAAAAAGATTGAAAAGTTAATAGAATAATATCTTTAAACATGTAACAAAGAAAGGGAAAAATACAATACCTGTGTCCCCGGCTTGAAGTTGCATATTCTGTATGCAAGGAGTGACACCCTCTAAAACATACATACGACTGTTATTATTTGGCCAAAACCGGAATTGAAAAGTCCACTCTTTCCCTTTTATGTCCTGAATTCTTATTGGTAAACCTTCCGATTGATTAATAGCAGGAAAATACGCCTGCACAAATAACAATCATCATAAAACTGGACCAGAGAGCAAGACAAAAAAATACTAATAAATAAATAAATAAAAACATACTTCAGCACATGCTTTAGGCAAAACCAACCGACCAATTCTACCAGCATCACTTGCACTCAAAACCTTCTCAAATAATGGAGTAATAGTACAGTTGGAATTCAAGCTAGAAATATATAATTAAGAAAAAAACATTGTTTTTCACATATTCTAAAAGACATTATCTGTAATGGAAACTGAGGCATAACTATATAAGGATACTCTCCAGATATTTGCAAAAGTTCTTGATCAGTTATCTTTGGCCAATACCTCGGGAGTAACTGATTCCGGCCTCTACCTTCAGCAGGTGGTCTAGCAACTCTGTTTTCCGAAACCGCCCCTTTGTTTGACTGTGCCCGTTGACTATTCCCAACCCCAATTTTGGGTGTTTTTGGAATTGTAACACGCGATCTTTGCCCTTGCTTAAAAGAAGGAACTTTTTCTTGTTCTCTTCCATCAACAACCCCACTGACATTATTAGGAAGTAAAGAAGACTTGGGAGTAGTGTTCAATGCATTATTACCAAGAGAATAACTTAAAGATGGTTGAGGTATTGCTTCATATAATGCTTTCAAACCTAAATCTGTTCTACCATTATTATCCGGTGTACCAAATAAAGATGATGCACTTGGAAAGATTGGAGTGAGTTCTTTACTAGGAGAAATACGGTTTTTTTCATCTTGTTTGATTGGATGACTCATCAATGGAGTTGAAGGAGAGGGTTGATGTTTCTCTATGGATTCCGTTAACTGTGTGAGTTTTCCCTTTTCAAGGGTGGCCCCACCGTTTATTCGGTTACCAATCACGGATGGATGCCAAGTGGCGGAAAATGGAATGAAGCCATTAGAAATGTCGGTTGGGAAGCTCTGTGTTAACAAAGCAAAAAAGAATCAGAAAATGATTAGAAAAAGATTGACATGAATAAAATAATTGATTACCTGTATTGGTTTTAGGGCTTGTGTTCCCCTAGCTCGTATGCATTTTATACATGAAATTCCTCCCAAATCAAGACATTCATGAAGATACTTTGAAACAACACATCCACAATGAACAGGCTGCAATATTTAAGAAAAAAAAAGACTTGGTGAGCAGAAAATATGTTTTTAAGTTTTTGGAGATTTTATGAATACAAGATTTGAGATTTACCTTTTCACAGAATTTGCATTCCCTCCAACCGGGTTCGTTTAGGTGGAATCTTTCACAGTAGGTTACATTTTCGTAGGCGACTCTATGATCCACATAGAGTTGAAGAAATTATAAAAAAATTCATAAATGTGGCAAATGCACAAGAATTTCAGAAACAAAATCATAATCATGCAAAAGTGATTCTCTCTATTTCTATATTCATGTTGTTTTCATAAGAAATATTGCGCATTGAGAACAAAATCTTTATTATATACCACCCTTTTCTGCTATCTTAATTCTTGTTAAGTTAGATACATACAAGATTAAAAAAAAAATGGAGAATGTAAAAGGTGGATATGCATGGAACATCAATCTCCTAAGATTGTAACCCCGCCAACAATACATGATAAATGTGATGCACATGACATAATAACACACACTATTATGCAATAATGATCCATGTTACATGTGAGTGTGTGATGCTATGTCATTTAGTCATTGTTAGGACTGGTATTTTAAGACCCATGGAATGTATGAGGGCTTGAACAAGAAATAAGTTCATTGCATTTATAGATGCAAATCAAACTTTACTTCACATCAATGGCTGTTTATAGTATTCCTGCCACGTACCATGACAATATGATCCTTCCAGTTATCATAATTTACACAAACCTACATTTTGGGGAAAACAATAGGCAGACGCAATTCTTAATTTGAAATCTCTGTTAGATTGAATTGTATCTCATGCAATACGGATTGTAAATTTGCAAAGGATAATAAAAGGTCAAACTTTAGATATTATCACAAATGTAAGAACCCAAATATTACCAAAATCGAGAGATAATTGTAATCGTGAAGTATTTATTACAGGAGAATCGATCTCAGGAGTTAAATTAGGGATCCTAAAATCAGAATCCCAAAATGCCCTTGCAACAATATCGATCTACGCAGCTGATTACGTAAAATTCCCAAAATGGAAAGGGTAGAATTGAGATAAGTAGATACATACCCGCAAGGGTAGCAGAGAGTCGCGAAACCGCCGGCCTTCATGGGCCAACCTCTCTTCCATTGAGGAGTCGTCTTCGCCCCACACAATCCGTTCATGCAAATCTTCGACGACGACATTTGACCCCCAAATTTATCTAATCTAAATCTCCAGATCTTTCAATCTTAAACCATGCATATCAAAGCAAAAACCCCAAATCAAAACCCTAAACAAAAACACAAATCGAACGATAGTGATATTCATTACAACGATCAAATCGATCACGAAATTGATAATATATATCAAATCCTGAAACTTACCAAAAACACAATCGAAGCTGATAACCCACCAAACCGGTTATTGTTCGGATCGAAATCAACTAAATTGAACACATCGAAATGCACCCATGCACACACCCATCAAAACGAAGTAAAAACACACACATGACATGAACAACGACTCAATACTGACTGATTGTACAATAACAAGAGTGTGTAATCCTGAATCTAGCCGGAATTTGGGTGCGGTGACGGTGGGAAGTGGTGGATAACTTGTAGCGGCGGTGGTTATGTTGTACAGGTGGAGTTTATTTTGATGATTGATTGATGAGTGAAGCTATATGAAGAAAAAAAAAGAATTTAATAGATGGAGAGAGAGAGAGAGAGAAAGAAAGCGTGTGTGCATGCGAAGGGAAGAGAAGAGAGATGAGAGATGAGAGATGCACAAAATGCATGCACGACAACACTTGAACAACACACACCCGAAGGAGGGTCAAGATGAGTTCCATCAATGGAAGAAACCCTTTACTTCTTTTCTTTTGTAAGAGATCTCAGGATATCAGATAATAAAAAAGATCAAAATTTATGTCTAAAGAATCAAATAATAATATAACTACGGAATAAAAACTAGAGAGTTCCTTCGTATTTGTTTTTTCAACATTTTCTATCTATTTCTTTATATATGTTTTTTCATTTTAAAAATTTTAATTATGAAAGATAATAAATATCTTTTACCAACTTTTGTGATTATAGCAATCTATTCAAAATAATACTCATAACAAAAACATATTTTTTTGGTTGGGAGGTGTTCCTTTAAAGGATCGATTTCGTAGAGTATATTCCCTTGACAATGGTAAAAATTGCTTCCGGTTATTTAGGGTAAGGGTCAAAGACGATCAATGAAGGAATTTGCAGGTGCCGCAGAATTCGTTTGTTCTTTTTTTGATTTATGAGACAACTTGTTGGGTACCACGAGGATACCTACTAGACGGAATAGTCTTGTTCGATAAAGGTAAATGTGTTGCTACATGGATCAATTTGGCAAATAAGGGAATCCAAGGGCGGACCTATGTAGGAGCCCGGGTGGGCACGTGCCCCCCTGAAATTTTACCCCGTAGTGTAAAAAAAAATTTATATATAGGTGTCCCCCGTCTAAAAAAAATGTGCTCCTCATTGCCTCTCGTGTCCATTTTTTCTGGGTCAGTGCCCCCGTGTCCATTTATCCTGGGTCCGCCCCTGAAGGAATCTATGTTGAGTAAGTTGTGTGTCCTTAATGCAATGGTTCTATCGAGACATGGGATCATTGGTTCTTAGTTGTTTAAGTGCTTGTCCTTTTTTCGTCACAAAGGTCCCAAATTAATTGATTGTCCTTTTTTCAGCTAGTGACAGAGAGGACTGGTTTGTTATTCTTCAATAATATGATAGTTTAATTTAAAACTAAAAGAGAGGGAGTTATTTTGTAATCAAGAAAATGTTTAAATTAATGGGATAATTATAACAAGATAATTATCTTATTTGGATTAGCATAATAATTTAAACTTTGCTCGACGTACAAAAAAACTTGGTGGGCAAACTAGGATTTGCCTATAAAAGGCTCCCTTAAGTCGTCATTTTGATGGTGACGCTAGATATCTCTCTAATGCTATTCCCTGTTATGGAATCTATCACCCCTACCCCTTCTCTCTCGATCGAGTTTAATAACCCCTAGCTATGAGTTTGACTTACTTGGTGTACAAGAACGACACATTAAACCTCCTGTTGTGGTCGACATTGGTGAGAATTAGAGAAGAATATTCTAAGCTATTTCTCAGATTTCTTGCTTTGGGGTATGAAACAATATACGAGTTCTACTTTGGGCTCTCAAGAACATTCAATAACATCTTAGGAAACGTTATAAAAAGGTAAACGTGAAAAACACTTATTGCACTTTAGTTTGTGTTGCATAACTTGATGAACACAGATCCATGGACGATTATGATTATGAATTTATTTATATGCTTATGCTGCTCAAAATTTGATCTTAAAAGACATTATAATCCAATAGTGGTATTAGAGCCACGTTACACACTAAGAAATTGATTTTTTTTAAAATTCATGAGGTACGCTCTTGTATACGCAAAAGGATAAGTTGTGTGTATGATATGTGCACGTCAATTTTAAGATTTTAAAACAAAATATAATCAATTTCTTCATAGTTTAAAAGTGTTTGATATTGTTCCCCAAATGATTTGTTTCATTTGTATTATTGTTTGGATGATTTTGGCATGAAAACCACACAAACAATAATATGCAATGTGTTTATGTTATCAAATCGTTTTAATGACAAAATAGCATATAAAAAAAGATTAAATTAATTTTAAAGTGTCAAAAGTGTTTGAAAAATGATCTTAATCAAAACATTACTCAAAATCATGGTTTCTTGATACACCATGAAAGTTGATGCGTCAAATTTGCCCCTTTTGAGATGATTGTTGTTGTGGGGACAAAGGTGTCCTAATATTGAAGTGGATGTTGATGATGATATGGCAGTTTTGGTGCCTTCCGCAACATATGTTGTCAGGACAGATCACATATCTGATGATGATGTTGAATCTGACTAGTCTGATGCAACATTTTTGAAAGTGTTGTATTAATATGAAGAAAGCTAGTCTGATGCAACATCCCAGAAAATGTTGCTTTGGTTATGATGTAAAACTTTTAATTACGTGTTGTTATATCAAATGCAACACTGTTTCTAAAGTGCTGCCTTTTTGTATGGATGTGGTAACACATTTCCTACACTGGACATATGGTTGTGATGTTTGACATTAATTCATGTCGTAACTCACGCGACGCAATGTAGATAAGATAGAGACGTTGTAACACCACTTTTGAATTAGTATGTATGAGTTAACTTCCTTTGATAATTCTAAGATATATGGTTAATGGGTGGTAGTATTAGTGTGGTGAAAGTTTTGGTGGAAAAGGACCTAAATGTAAGAATTTTGTTAGAAGGTCCATTCTTGCCAAAATGGTGAAACTATGGAATAAGGCTGAACTATTCAAGGACTTAGATGAATATTAAGTTTAATTTTGGGGTAAAACTCTAAGACTTAATAGTTTCATTTAATATAGTATGTTTTAGGTTGTTTGTGAAATTACCGAAACTCGAAGGGCCATTATTTCTAATTCCAAAAACTGGCATGTATTAGATGCGGTTTTCCCCCATTTCAGCTATGGTTACGTATTGCTGAGAAAGGAGAGGAAGAAATAGCGATTTGCATGAGGGATTTGAAGGTTTAGCTTGGTTTTCAAAGATTTGACAAAAGAATTGATGAATTCTAGCAATTTAAGGTATAAATTCCTTTAGTTTTTGCTTGTAAACCCATTTTTAGGTTTGGGTAGTATGCATTATGAAGTTATGAGTTGGGGGAGGGTTATCCATATGATCCTAAGTAGTTAATTCTTGTTTGTAAGAATCATACGATCATTATCTAGCTAATGGATATCTTAGAATCATGAATGGTGAAGTTATTGTTATATAAACCCTGAAATTTGGGGGTTTTGTGTAATCAGTGGTTTTGATGGAATCTATGGGTCATAACTAATATTTTGGATGAAAGAACCATTACTAGTTATTCTTTAGTGATTCCAATCAATTTCCTCAAAGATTTCGGAGAATAGGTGGAAATCACACTTTTCATGGTGCAGTCAAATTAATTATGACATCACATTGCTGTTGTATTGTAAAAATCTATTAAATCACTGGAAAATCGTATAAGTATGATATTTGTGTCTTTGAAAAGCTACAAGAGTCTAGTTTATTTCCCTTTGTTAAATCAGAAGGTGATTCTAGATATAAAGAGGGTGAAAATGTGTAACGTCCTAATTTTTAAACAGATTTAAAAATAAATAATAAAACAATTTCATTAAAAACACATTATGTTTATAAATATAACAACTCAAAATCTTTAATTATTTAAAAAAAACATTTAATACCAAATTAGTCCAGCAGCGGAAGTCAACAAAACAAGTCAACTCAATATAAATTTTCAAAAGACGTTGAATATGTGTGTACCCGCCATGCCTGATCGTCATTTCCACCTGTAAAACCTGAAATAGTAATTTAATAGAGATATGTTAAGCACATAGCTTAGTGAGTTCCAACAGTTACACAGCATGTCAGTTACACATACTCAACCCTATAAAATACAAATCTACATCGCAGTAAAATAAACACATAATTCACTCTACCCAGTACGTCGAGTTATACTCTCCTACTCAGCATTTCGAGCCGCGCATACTCTGTACGTCGAGTCATGCTTATCTGCTCAATAAATCGAACCCCACCGCTCAGCACTCAGAGCCGCGCATACTCTGTACGTCAAGTCATGCGTATCTTCTCAGTGCATCTTGCGGATATCTCTATATTGCTCAGTGCGTCGAGCCAACCTATTGCTCAGTACGTCGAGCCACCCTATATTGCTCAGTTCGTCGAGGCATCCTATATTGCTCAATTCGTCGAGCCCGCATTCTCTACACACTAGAACTAGACACGTCTAGTACTAACCACCCACCATACCCCAACACTTACAACTATAAAATGAAGGTATTGTCCACAAACATCATACAAACACACATACTACAGGAAAGCACATATAACATCCCTACAATGTAGTGAGAAACTCATCTAATATGTAGAAGTAGGTTACACACACAAGCACGTGATACTCAAGATCTTTCCTTCTTCCACGAATCTACATTACACATGGTACCGCTTAGAACGAATTAGCGTTTACATTTATTACTTATAATTATATAAGTATACATGTATTTATATTTTCCCGATACTCGACACGTACCGTGTCTCACTATACCCTCCCTTTACCTTATAATTACATCATTGAGGTTTATTAATTATCTTTAATAAGCATATATAGGACCAAACACCCATTACGAACTCTAAACCGCAACCACGACTAACCCACAAAAGAATACTTGACAGCAAAGCTGATTTTTAGACCCATGACAAGATTTGCAATATTAAGCCAAGGATAAATTGGAAATAAAATACAATAAAAATCATGTGAAAACTAGACCCAAGGAGGATGTCACAGGGCCTGACCTCATGTCATTTTCACTTTTCATAAATAAAAGAAATTTTCCCAAAGTTGACTGATACAATCAGTTTACTCACTGAACCACCCTTGAAGAAATATTAATCGATCAAAATGGGTTAAGAACTAAACTCTGAAATTTGATAAGGACAAACTAGACTTCAAAAGTGAACTAAGGCAAGTGGCCTTGCTCCCAAAAGATATTTGTACAATTTACAATGAATTTCTCAAGGCAGGGGACCCAATTTGACAGAACTTAGACCACTCAGTGAATATTGCAATATTCACCTAACCTAACACACGAATTAGGCCAAGGCCTTCTGGATGAAGAAACTACACACCTAGACCTTTCCAGAAATGTATGGCTCAATTCAATTGGTCAAGTACAAGATTTTACACGAATTGTCTAAGAACATGTCCAAAACAGTGAAAATCCGAAAATCCCAAAAATCACATTAGGGTTTAGGATTTCAACCTCTAAACCCATTAAGACATGGATTAAGACCTCTAGGGTCAGAATTAAGTCCAAAGGAACATCATAACATCATAATACAGAGATAGGATCCAAAAGCATAAACTTACACAACATAAACACACACATAATCACGAAGCGTGTAATTGTATGAAAAACTTGACAAAATATTTATAAACACGAAGATCTCATTCATGAAGCTTAGAAACCTTACCCAAGAGTTCACGTCCAAATGTTGCTGCACTTGTAATCGCAATCACATGAACACCTTCCATCCCCCTCCTCTTCACACGGCAGCAGCAACAAAGATGGACGAGACAGCAGCAAAGAAAAGAGAAGAAACAGCAGCAGCAATCCTTGGCAGGAAAAGAAAGAAAGAGAGGGAGAGAATGAAGGTCACGGCACCTCCTAAATTCCACCCATTCACATGTCTTTTGCAATAATTGACACATGCAACTTTTAGCTATAGGCAAAACTAGTCCTTTAACTATGACTTCTTATTTTTGTTTATCCCATAATTCATTATTTGACAAATTAAGTTTTATCAAATGACCCTTAAATCCCGTAACTTATTATAGGGTTATTATTATTCTAAATAACCGGAATTTTAATCTTTAAATCGTTTTTTTTTCGCGAAAACAAATTTTAAATAACTAACAAGCAATTAACGTTAAATAAAAATATGGGGTGTTACAACTCTCCCCCACTTATAAGAATTCCGTCCCCGAAATTCAACACCAAGACAATAGGTAACAACTTTACTTGTTCTATATGATATCACATCACTAATAATCAACAGCGTACATCAGTCTGTATATTAAAGTAAACAATAAACGACACCGCCATATACACCTTTATTACAAAGAGTCTCTTCAGTATCCCGTTATCACCGGAGTCAAGCAGCGAATTTTGAAAATAAAACGACACTCAGGGTAGTGAAGAGTTGCACCTACTGTAGTTAATTTGAATTTTGGCACTAAAACATGAGGTATCCCTTTAGTTCTGTGTGTCCTTTCGGTTCCAGCTGCAAGATGTTATATATATATACAGGTATGTAGTATCATCATTTCCACATTCATTTTCAGTCTCATCCTCTCTTATCACTAGTTTGTTCGTAAACGAACTCATATTTAAAGCTGAGTCATGGAAAATAGATCTTCAATGGGCGATATGTCGAACCCTGGACCTGGTTTTCCGCAAGGAGAGGGTACTTCAGACCAAGCATTCTTAATAGAGTTCGATATCTCTAACATTCTAGACATCTATCATCCATACTTCAATTATCTTTCTAATGTTTTGCTTGATTTTGAATTATGGTACAGTCTTCCAGATATAATACCAATAGAGCAACTCCACAGTGAGTCGAAATTTTTTCCTGAGATGAACATTAACTCAGAAGATCCTGTGCATGTATCTTTAGACTTTGCACTTGATCAGACTCCATACCTTCTAACAGGTTAAATTCTTTTAAATGATTGCTTCTATGAGTATTAAATTTTGTTTTATCATCTGACAATTGTTATTTGTATACCCATTTGTGGAGGTTCTATCCGATTACAGTTCATTTCTGGACGTGCACCCAACAAGCAGTGAGTTTGTCCCCATGAATCAAAGCTTCATGGCTGACATTCAAAATGAGAATCAATTACAGACAACTCATAACGTAAATATTGAAATAAATCCCGAGTTTGGGGGTGATTTTCAATACCAAAATCACCTTCAGGTGATTCGAAGGAACCTAGAAGGATTTCAAAATCCTGAGTCCATGATTGAAAACCTACAATTACCACCGATAGAAGCTACTGATTTTAATGAATCAATGTCCATCTTTAGTTCAGAAAATCAGGATCATGTTCAAATGATCCCAAATATTAATAGTACATTTGAACTCAATATTTCGATTCCGACAACCACAGTAGCTGGCAGTAGAAGAGGTTTCAGACACTCATTAAGTAGAGAAATAATAGCTGAACACTTTAATAAACCAATTGAGAAAGCTGCGAAGGAACTTAACATTGGATCGACACAGTCTACAAACTCTTATTGATCGTGCCGAGGTAAAGAATTACATTTTTGTTTTTAATTCCTTTATATCATAATGTTATTATTACTAAAGTTGTTTGTGCCACAGGAATTTGGTAACAAGTTTAGTGGAGCAGCAGGATTATCGAAAGATTTAATACCCAACCTAAAAAGGGAGAAAGAAGCAATAATTGAAGGGTCACAATCGGGTCTAACAGACGGCACAAAGAAACTAATACAAGCTGCTCATAAGGTTGAATATAACAAAAGAAAATTTCTGGAAAAGGGGGAAACTTCATCAAGAACTCATACACAGCAGCAATCTCTGCCATCTAATTCTGGTATGAGTAGTATTAATCCTGGTTTACTCGAGCCTATGAGTGAGGGGAATTTTGGAGGCTTTGTAGGTAACCTAGCCTGGTTTCCTCATTCTTATAGCTACCCCCAACTGGTTCTGAATTGGAACCCTTCCTCATCACTGCCCTACTTACACACACCCCAAATGAGCCAACATTTAGCCCCTGATCATGGGGTTATAAATTCCAATCCTATCGAGACCCCATACCTTGGAGTTCCTCCTCCAACAACAGATAGCATTCCCATCCCAAATCCTCAAGAAGGTACAAGTCAACCTAATGATGACAAAGAGTAGGGTGTAGAGGATCTTTTCTCGCTTGTTTCTGATTCTCCGGTTTAGGTTAGTAGTTCTGTAAACTTTTCTTAATGTATTAATATAAAGTTATAGTAATGGATCACATGTATCGACGTGTTACTACTTTTATTTATTATTTTTGTTATAACTACCCACACCCTCAGCTAATTAGATTCCTCATGACCAACTCCCGATTCGAACGCGGATCCTGTGCTTTCAATAGTAGGAGCTCTACTACTACCTTCCACACCTATCCACGTCCGTTCCAGGACTTGTCCAGAAGTCCCTAATTCACTTCTCACTGATAATTTTAACACATATACCCTAGGTTGTTTCACGAACATAGTCGTATACAATTATCAAATTAGAAAATATTTCAAATAAAAGGATTTACCCTACGAATACAACCAAACAAGGAACATAAAATAGGGTCAACTCAAACATTTTAGGACAATTTAGTCCCTACTGCATACACCTTACTGACATTCCTTAAACAACCTATCAACACTAGCATTTATTCACAACAACAGGCAACAAATAATCTGTACACCAATATGTGGTTTCTAGCAGACATTCAAGCATACATATATCATATATTACAGAAACATCAACAAAACTAAGCACTTAAACCTTTTCCCTACTGACGTCTGCTGGCGGTACACACTGCGTCTTCGCTACAACGTTTATTTAACCCCTTATTTGGAAAACAACTTTTAATTTCTTGTAAAAATATCTTTAAAGAAAACTTTTAAGTCTCAAGCATGAGATCAAAACCCACCAAGTGAGTTTGATTCACTCAAGCTATTGCTCTGATACCAACTTGTAACGTCCCAATTTTTAAACAGATTTAAAAATAAATAATAAAACAATTTCAGTAAAAACACATTATGTTTATAAATATAACAACTCAAAATCTTTAATTATTTTAAAAAAACCTTTTATACCAAATTAGTCCAGCAGCGGAAGTCAACAAAACAAGTCAACTCAATATAAATTTTCAAAAGACGTTGAATCTGTGTGTACCCGCCATGCCTGATCGTCATTTCCACCTGTAAAACCTGAAATAGTAATTTAATAGAGATAAGTTAAGCACATAGCTTAGTGAGTTCCAACACTTACACAGCATGTCAGTTACACATACTCAACCCTATAAAATACAAATCTACATCGCAGTAAAATAAACACATAATTCACTCTACCCAGTACGTCGAGTTATACTCTCATACTCAGCATTTCGAGCCGCGCATACTCTGTACGTCGAGTCATGCGTATCTGCTCAATAAATCGAACCCCACCGCTCAGCACTCAGAGCCGCACATACTCTGTACGTCAAGTCATGCGTATCTGCTCAGTGCATCTTGCGGATATCTCTATATTGCTCAGTGCGTCGAGCCAACCTATTGCTCAGTACGTCGAGCCACCCTATATTGCTCAGTTCGTCGAGCCACCCTATATTGCTCAGTTCGTCGAGCCACCCTATATTGCTCAATTCGTCGAGCCCGCATTCTCTACACACTAGAACTAGACACGTCTAGTACTAACCACCCACCATACCCCAACACTTACAACTATAAAAGGAAGGTATTGTCCACAAACATCATACAAACACACATACTACAGGAAAGCACATATAACATCCCTACAATGTAGTGAGAAACTCACCTAATATGTAGAAGTAGGTCACACACACAAGCACGTGATACTCAAGATCTTTCCTTCTTCCATAAATCTACATTACACATGGTACTGCTTAGAACGAATTAGCGTTTACATTTATTACTTATAATTATATAAGTATACATGTATTTATATTTTCCCGATACTCGACACGTACCGTGTCTCACTATACCCTCCCTTTACCTTATAATTACATCATTGAGGTTTATTAATTATCTTTAATAAGCATATATAGGACCAAACACCCACTACGAACTCTAAACCGCAACCACGACTAACCCACAAAACAATACTTGACAGCAAAGCTGATTTTTAGACCCATGACAAGATTTGCAATATTAAGACAAGGATAAATTGGAAATAAAATACAATAAAAATCATGTGAAAACTAGACCCAAGGAGGATGTCACAGGGCCTGACCTCATGTCATTTTCACATTAGGGTTTAGGATTTCAACCTCTAAACCCATTAAGACATGGATTAAGACCTCTAGGGTCAGAATTAAGTCCAAAGGAACATCATAACATCATAATACAGAGATAGGATCCAAAAGCATAAACTTACACAACATAAACACACACATAATCACGAAGCGTGTAATTGTATGAAAAACTTGACAAAATATTTATAAACACGAAGATCTCATTCATGAAGCTTAGAAACCTTACCCAAGAGTTCACGTCCAAATGTTGCTGCACTTGTAATCCCAATCACATGAACACCTTCCATCCCCCTCCTATTCACACGACAGCAGCAACAAAGATGGACGAGACAGCAGCAAAGAAAAGAGAAGAAACAGCAGCAGCAATCCTTGGCAGGAAAAGAAAGAAAGAGAGGGAGAGAATGAAGGTCACGCACCTCCTAAATTCCACCCATTCACATGTCTTTTGCAATAATTGACACATGCAACTTTTAGCTATAGGCAAAACTAGTCCTTTAACTATGACTTCTTATTTTTGTTTATTCCATAATTCATTATTTGACAAATTAAGTTTTATCAAATGACCCTTAAATCCCCTAACTTATTATAGGGTGATTATTATTCTAAATAACCGGAATTTTAATCGTTAAATCGTTTTTTTTTCGCGAAAACAAATTTTAAATAACTAACAAGCAATTAACGTTAAATAAAAATATGGGGTGTTACAAAGTGTGTTTGAACAAGGGGTTGTACAGAAAATGTAAAAAGGGATAAATGTTGTTTTGTGTGGACAGATTTGGGGACGAAAAAGAGGACTAAGGAAACTAGCTAGTTGGAACTTGTTGGGCTGATATGCATCAGCCCTTGAATATGATGATTGTCAAAGTTGATCACACGCTGTCTGGCTGTATCAACGTCAAACCATCAGCAACCTAGCCTTACTCAATATGATTGATACGGAGTATAGTAGTGTAAATGTTACATCTGTGTTGTGCAATTGCCTGGATTATGCATAAGTAATTCAATATAATATATGTATTTCCATAAGTGGCTTGTGGTATCACCTATATAATTTTAATGTTTGCCTTTGTGACTTGATACATTGCCTTGGTGGGTTGGTAAATTGCATTAGTGGCTTGATACATTTCCTTAGTGGCTTGATATTTTCCTTGGTGGCTTGATACTTTGCCTTAATGGCTTGATATTTGCCATAGTGGTTTGGTATTTTCCTATGTGGCTTAGTATTGTCTTTGTGACTTGATACATTGTCTTAGTGGCTTGGTATTTGCCTATGTGACTTCATATTGACTGTGTGTCTTGTTACTGCCTATGTGGCTCATTACAACCTACGTGGCTTAAATGCTACTTTTAGCGTCATGATAATTGCAAGTGTAGCTAAATGTCACTTAACAACCATAGAATGCTTGTATAGTTGAATGTTACTTGGTATCTAAGATGGTGTATGTGTTCATTGATAGTGCTTTAGTGACTAGATAGTGCTTGTGTAGATGGATATTATATATGTCGGGTAGGTAGTGCCTAGGTGGCGTAGATAATATTTACTTAGTATGATTAGTTGTAACGTCCCAAAAATTCAAGCCAAAAAAACATTCATATAGTTTAACAAATTCATTCATAAGTCCTTAAGTTTCTAACCATTCATTCATAAAACACCCATAAAACATTCATATAGTTTAACAAATTCAGTCATAATATAAAAAGGAGATAACATCGGAAGTCATAAGATGCGAATGTTGATGAAATGTAGTCACGTCGTGCCCTTCCCGACATCCCTAGAAGTACCTAAAACATTTCAACAAAATTGTAAGAAAAACTCTTAGTGAGTTCCCCAGATTACCATATGTTTCAATTTACAAATCATGCCAAGTATAGTCTCCGAGCTTGCGCCGAACGACCAGGCTCTCGGGCATGCCCCGATCCGCCAATAATCAAATTATTCTTTTGACTCTCGGGCTTGTCCGGATTCGTCAATAATCATAGTAATCATTCACATGTAATTATACAAGTAAACATATGAATCATGCATCAACTCAATTAGTAAGGTGAGGAGAGACTCACGTGATAATCAACTACACGTAAACAAAGAAGTCTCGGTAACAAGTATCCCCGAACTTCCTAATTCAAAATATCACATAAGTCAATAAGACTAACTTGTCGGGCCATTCGTAGGGTCAAACCCCACAATTCCCCAAAGTTTGACCCAAAAGTAAACTACCCTAAAAGTCAAAGGTCAACAAGTCAAAAGTCAAACCGGTAAAGGTCAACCATACTTAGCGCTGCTATCACCTAGAATAGCGTCTCTAAGTGCATGCATGTCGCGATATCCACTTTCAGAGATAGTAGCTACCTTAAGATATAGTGGCGTTATCTCCGATGTTCAACCCATTTCTTTGTTAAGTCCTTAATTCATAAAGCCAAGGTTTGATACTTCTCAAGACATTCCCAAACAGCCTCTAGACTCATAAAAAATGTGAACTTTTGCGTCCATACATGACCATGCATGCATATGGTCAAGATCTAGGTCAAAAGAGTAAGAACTAAGCTCATCTCATCCATGCACATGATTTCAAGGCTAGGTTTGGGATTCATCCTCAAGCCCCCAAGTCCCCCCAATCATCAAGATTTAACCATCATTTCCTTTAAAGAGAGTAAGAAGCTCCATAGCTTTGATTTATGAAAGAAACCTTAAAAACAGGGGATTTGAGCACTTATAAAGGTCCAGACATACAAAATGGAGTTGATTCCTTCCTACAAGAGTCTTCTAGAACACCTACCCTCTTCTTCTCCTTCTTCAAGCTTTAAACTTAACCAAAACAAACAAAATCACCAAAGGAGGCCAAAAGGGATGAACTCGGGGTTTTACAGTGCTCGGGGATCATAAAAGACATCCATACTTAGGGTTTTATGCTTATATAGGGCCCAAATCCCGAAAATAGAGTAGTAAGTGGCGGGATATGGTATTGGTATAACCGGATATTGTTAGGGTGGACGAAATTATGCCAAAAAGACGTCCATACTTAGGGTTTTATGCTTATATAGAGCCCAAATCCCGAAAATAGGGTATGGTGCCTAAGTGGCGGGAGATGGTATTGGTGTAACAGGATATTGTTAGGGTGGAAGAAATTATGCCAAAATGGCCGAATATCGTTTATGAAATTTGGTAATGCATTGATGGTTTTTATGATTGTAAGCGATAAGCAGTGTACGACAGTTTATGATAGGAATGACTAAAATCATACGGATTGTGTGATAGATGCATGTGGTATCAATAGATAGCATGGTTGTTATTAGATTAATTTGTTTATTTGATTTGGTTACTCATTGAGCTTTCGTAGCTCAAAATCTATGGTGTGTTTTGTAAGTATTAGTAAGTAGCGCCCAGCTCGGATCGTGGGATCGACTCCTGAAGAAATCTACTTATGGTCTTGGTTGATATAATGTACACCAAACATTATGAAGATATTTTGATGAACTTTGTATACTTATATGTTTTGGAAACAAAAATTTTTGTGTGTACTTTATATGTAAATCGAGTGTTACAAACGCAATTCATCAAACGAGTTTAAGAATCACAATGAAATGGTAGAGGATAGCAACGCGACCAGGCAGCGTATGTGACGTGATCCCGACACAATGACAGATGCTGACATTTTATTGGTCCAACTCAATTAATGATGGGTTGACCTAGCGGATCTCCGTGTGACCCGACAAAAATGCATATTTAAATGAGTTTTCACACCACAAATTACTAGAACTCCTCGTTCAAAAACCCTCCCAAAGCTAATGTGTGTTCTTGGGGTTTTAGTGTGTGTGTGTGGATTTTTCAAGAAATCAATGGTGATTTCAAGGGGATTTCACTACTAGTTGGTCACACAATGTAAAAACTCAAAATCTATATTTTGCTTGTGTTAGTTCCATTGCATATATATGAGATTTCTTAAAATCCCAAATTCTAGGGTTTGAACCATATGATGAATTTTTGGTCAAATTATTTCTAGTTGATGATACTCAAGCTATTTACTAGAAAAGTTAGTGATTATTGATGTGAAGTTGTAGCATGGAATTGATTCTAGTGTGTGTTTAATTGTTGAGCATAGGAGTATGATGAAAACCCAAGAACATTGGTTTCTTAGAACACCCTCACTTTTGACTTAATGGTTTAAGAATAAACTTATGGGATAGCCAAACACTCATTAAGATGTGTGTAATAGAGTAGTTGTTATTTTAAGCACAAAAGACTATGTGTTAACGTGGGTTGAATGAAAGCATGATCATAGGATCCCAAGGGTAATAGGTGGAGAAACCAAGGGAGATCAAGACAAGAGACTAGTCTTAGCTAGTGAACCAAGCGAAGGTGAGTACATGATACCATACCCCTTTAGATACGTGTCATACTTACTGAATGCATGTTATATTGAAATTATTAAATGTATTGATATGTTAGAGCATTATGGTTGGTATGTATGCACATGATATCAAGTTGAGTTGCAACCTAGATCCCTAGGCTAACAGTTAAGTCAGGTCGAGAGTATGTTTTGACATACATCCCTTGTGGGGATGAGGGCACAAGACGCTCGTGTGTCTATGACCAGGGCTTGCCTTAGTGGATTTGTGTTTATGTCAAGGGTCGACCTTGATGGATGGAGATTGTAACTCACATTATTATGACATGATGAGGGCTTGCCTCAGTGGTTCGAGGAATGGCCCCACTTGAGAAAGATCATTGTGGGAAGGGGACAGCCCGACTTAAATGGTTGATGGTGTGACATGTATCCAGGAAATGAAAATAAAGAGTAGGATGAAGTTAGTGAGACTTTTTGCACTAGATAACTATCTAACAAAGTAAAGACATAGCGACTAGACTAGTGTGGTTTCTTTTTGTTACACTGTACATGTATATACATTTCCTATGACTTTTGTATTCCATTTTGTGACACCCAATGATGCACCAATTTAATAAAATGTGAAAAATTTGGACTAGTTTCCGTGTACGATGATACTATTGATTAAATGAATATGCATGATTTGGGTCGTCACAATTTTAGTGGAGTCGGCACATCAATCATGGTTGCTTTGACCTTAGAATGACCAAGTTTATTTGAGTGTTGCGTCACCAGAAAAATGCATAGGATGAGAAAATTATTACCATTATTTGCATGTGTGTTATGTTTTTATTTTATGATTTGTCCAGATACATGCATGGTAGAAAATCTTCAAAAAAAATGGAACACAATAATTTGTTAAAGAGTTAATATATAGCATTTGCAAATAAAAATTAGCAAAGACTCATAAAATGGTCTTATAAAGAAGTTTTAAAATGTTTTGCTAAATTAAGTTAAAAATTTTAACTGAATACAAACAAAAACTCATTTTTATAAAATGTAAATCTTACGTTATCCAAGTCAAAACACATATTGAACTAATAGTCTTTCGAAGTAAGAAAGTGTAAAAGCATGACTCATCAGCTGGGCTTTAGGGACGGTGATGTGATGTTCGGCAACACCCGAGAGTCTTGGGCCGAATATCACATGTTCCTTTTGGTTGATTTATTATCATTGTTTATGATCCATGACAAACCTGTATGTTGCAAATAAAAATAAGCGTGGAAATGATTAAACACGTCAAATGACATAATGAATGTCAATAAATCCCATAAGAATATAAGAGTTTAGTAGAGACTAGAACTAGTAAAATGGTTACCCACCTTAATAACATTTTGTTGTGATTACGACAGACTTCTTCTTAACAAAAAATGAAATATGGATCTTAGACTTGTTGAAATAATTTTGCTTTGGGTAACTATTCTTTGAGGAATATAACTAAGTAAAATATTAACTCTACTTTTATAGATATCGTCAAACAAAAGTTTAGCATCACAAGTTTTTTATTGTGAGGTCTCCTGAGAAAGATAAGCTCAATGGTATGGACTATATTCACTAGTTTCAAAACTTAAGAATTGTGCTCAAGTTTGCGGAGAAATTGTCCGTTGTCAAGGACAACAAATAATAAGGTATGAAATAATTTACTCACACTTTTACAAATGGTTTGTGACAGTGGTAAGTAAGGTTGTCTGTGTAGGATTCAGATTAAACAAAAGACATATATCCAAAGACCAATTATATTAAAAGGATTTGTTTGGTAAAAGTAAAATCTATAAAAGAAATAAACATGAAATGAAGACAATCAAATAAGAAATTATCCAATTTGAAGTCTATTACATTTGGTACAATCACCAACTTGGATGATCTAAGAAACTTGAGGCCTAGTTTAAATAAAAAATATGACGATTATACCCTTATCCAGAAATAACAGAATTTTCAACTCTATCGTTGTGGTTCCGGGCGAAATTGTGGATATCATCAAATCCACAGTCTTCTTGTGGTTGAAGCATAGATGGGGAGGCGGAAAATTTGTTTGGGGTGATTGGGTTTTTTCCCCATTGTCTTGCTTGTAATTTTCTATGTTCTAAGTTCTTTTAGCTCCTGTTTTGTTTCTCTTGTACATGGCTAGTTCCTTGCTAGCATGTTGACTTTATTTTCAATTTTAATTTTATTCGCCGGTTCCAAAAAAGAGATGGATGGCTTCGTTGGGTTCATCTTCACCTTCTCCGGTGAACCTCCAACGGAGCTAGATTGGTAGAAACGGGATGGTAGCATAAATATGTTGGTTGTGAAAAAAAGAAAAAAAAATAAAAAAAAAGAACAGACAGAGAATGAGAGGGTGGGTCGGGTGAGACTCCAAACTCCAAACCACTACCTCCAGTGATCATGGCAGTGTAAAAGAGAGGAAGAGCTAGAGAGAGAAAGTTAATGCAGAGAGAGAGATATCGATGAGAGTGTGGTTATGGGTGGTGGCCTTTCCGGTGATGAATGGAATGATCATGAAGCTTAGGTTAGCTGTTTTCCCCGTGAACTGCTTCTTACAGCGCCTGGCGAGATGATGATAGGTTTCAGCGACATTGAGCTGGACAGCAAAACGCTATGTTTTGCGTGTTATGGGACTATGATGAGTTTGTGGGGTTATCAGTTTTCACCATCAGACCTGCAAGTTGCTGTTCCGGCTTGTGTGTAGTGTGTGTTTCCTCGGGGAATGCTGGCTGTTGCGTTGGAAGGTGACTGGAAAACAATGTGGCGGATCGGTGTATTACCGCCGGAGAAGAAGGTAGCCTGAGAATTAGGGTAGTCGATGGAGAAGAATGGAAGGCGACTGTATAATGTTGATCAAGGGTGGAGTGCCCCGTCGTCGGAGATGAAGGCCTTGCCGGCGAGGAAGACGTCGTCGGTAAGGAATTTGTTGCCAGAAAGGCCTCGCCAGGGACGGGGTTTTGTCGGAGCAAATTGCAGCCAGCGGAAAGCTTAGTGTCGGCAAGATGAAAAACAACGAGGTACCAGTTTTGAATTGTTGACTGCATGTTAGGTTACGTATCGTTTCCCTTGGGTAGGAACAAATAATTGGTGGGTCGGTTCTAATTGGACCTGCACTCTTTTGGGAGGACTCCTTTCCTTTGGGCTCATGTAGATTGGGTTTAACATTTCATCAATTATTTTGTCATTGGGTCTGCATTAGTGGACTTATAAGACGCTAGACAAAAATTAATATAGGCTGAATTGGGTTGCAAATTTAATGGAAAAAATGAATATTGAATAATTTGTTTATGAAATAAGATAATTCCGCATCAAGTTATATAATACATGAATTTAAATAATAGAATACATGTGTTTTTAAAACATATGTCATCTTTTGGGTAAAAACCTTGGTTATGGAACGATGTAACATTCCAATATGAGAAATGAGAAGTTTAAGATCATTTATAGACTAGATAATTAAACCTAGTCCTCGTATGGATATAAGTTCAATTATTGGATGAAGCTTTAGTTAAGTTGGGTAATGATGACATCTTTTGATCACGTATTTATTAATATACATTTGATCAGATAAGAAATTTGAGAGCAATGTAACACCTCATTTTTTTTCCAAATATCCAAATAAATAAACCTTTAAATGATTCCATAAAAGCTTTTTTAGAAATCAAGTAAGAATCTTGTTAAAACAAACATTTCATAAACTTAATTAAAATACATATCAGAGTGCGGATGTTACCACTTTACACAAAGCCTTTAAACATGGTTAATACTTAATATTAAACATTTGACTGGAAGTCTTTAACATTTAAATATTTTTAAATAAAAGTATTAATTAGCTAAACAAAATATTTCACTAAATTTGTAAGAAACGTACCTAAATGAAAGTTTACTTACGTGTTAAACTCATAATTAGAAAAATAGAATTTGAGCATAGGAATAATTTGGTCAATCTTGGCAAAAAAAAATTATGTATTACCGATATTTTATGATTTAGACACATTATAATATGCATCTTAGACTAGGTGTTAAAGTTTCGGGTCCAACGGTCCAATAACTTTCGAGTTACAAAATTTAGTTAGGACATGAACTTTCTGCCTGTTTCTTAGCAACGCTACCCTATAAGGTTAGCGGTGCTATCAAGAGTAAGTTGCTATTCTATGTGATATTTTTTGAAGTAACTTGCCCTGCACTTGGTGCAATGGATTTTGACGTAAACAATAATGTAACTTCTGCGACACTAAGAGTGGAAAATAGCAACGCAATGTCACGAATAGGGTTCAGGATCGCGATGCAAACATCTAATAGCGACACAACCTGGGATAGATAGTGACCTTATCTCGGCCTAGCAGACATTTGTCTCTATTCCATTGGTCCAGCTCAAATAAATGCGGGTTGACCCGATGGATCTCCATTTGACCTGATAAGAAATCAGCTTTAATATGGTTTTTCACCCCATAAGTCACTAGAACATTTCCCAAACTCTATCTCACAGATTAGTGTATGTGTTGTTGGGGTTTTAGTGTGTGTTGGTGGGATCATCAAGAATCAAGGGCATCTTCAAGGAGAATTAGCTCAACATTGTGATTGGATGGTAATGAGGTAACCGACATTAGTGCTTAATCGTTAATAGGGTCAAAATCTAGGGGCTATGCCTAAATTGAAAAGACTTTTTACTATTGGAGTTTTGAGATTTTTCAATAGATCTCTCCAAGCACTTACTATTTCTAACATCTTATAGTTTTTGTCCATTTTGACCCTTATATTATATAACACTTTTATTTTACACCTAATTTTTTTACTTTTTATTTGTTAATATATTTAAATAATTATACAAAATAGGTATGGATATATTTTATAGAAATTATATCATAAAAAGTAATTGTCAAAATTTTCAAATTGATACATATATCAAAGATTAAAACATTATTGTAACATATTATGTGATTGTGTTTTATCTATTAAGGTAAATCAATTAACGTTATATATTTTTTAAAATATAGCATAGACTTAAAAATTGAAAAAAAAAAAATCATATGAGTGTAATTTATGTAACATGTGAGAAATATAAAGATAAATTAGTTAACTATTAGGAAAATTTTTTTTAAAAGATTAACCATCGTAGTGAGTTTATATTAAAAACTTTTTGTTTAATAAAGTTTGGTGAAAATATGATATAACAAAAGTAATAAATTTTTAAAGTTCAGCCATTAATGATACATTTTTCTAAAACTTTTTTACTATTTCAAAAACTTTTTATGTTGGAGTATTGAGCTTTTCAATTGATTACTTCAATCAATTAGTATTCTTTAACCTTTTAATCATCTTATAAGTTTTGTTTATTTTAATTCTTACTTTCATAATAATTTATTTTACATCCTAATTATGTTTAGATATTATTCTTTTTATTAGTTAATCTATTTAATTACATATTCAAAATAGATATGAATATATATTTTTATAGAAGTTCGTATCATAAAAAAGTGACAGTCAAAATTTTTAAATTGATACATACATCAAAGAGTAAAAAAACATTACCTGAACATACTATTTAATTATTTTTTATTTGTTAAAGTATTAATATCAACTAATGTTATATCTCAAAAAGATTACGATGACTTAAAAATTGAAAAATTAATAAGAATAGTTTATATAACATATTACATATGAGTAAAATAAAGATAAATTAATTAATTTCTAGAAAATTATTTTTAAAAAGTTAACCATGTAAGTTTATAACAAAAAACTAGTCAAAATCTAGCATAGAGTGTTGGTATAAAATAGGCTGGAGTGTTTATATAATTTCCCTTAATAGAAATCTAATTTGTTAAAAGTAAAATGCGTTTGAAACCTTATCTTATAGGTTGAGTGTGTCTACAATTTTACATCTATGATATCTACTTTTATCTCCCTAGTTCATAGGGTTCCTGCAAAATGCCCTTTCCGTAAAAACTTGATATAAAACAAGCGAATTTTCTCATTTTGGGAGTATGAGCGCGACCTAAAATAAGTATCGAATTAGTAACGGGACATTTGATGTAGGTTTGAGTGTGTCTACTTGACTGTGAGAAGTTCGTCTGCAAATCATATCCCAATGACCCAAAAAGATCACGAAATATCTGTCCCCCGATTTTATCACCACCCCTTCTTCTACACCCTTTCCTTATTTCTCTCCAATTCACACACTCTTTCTCTTTTCTTTTCACCAAAACAAACACATTGACTTTTCTTCCCTCTTTTAGCATATATTCTCTCTCTATCTATATATCTACTTCCTTTTTTTCCAGGGTTTGCTTCTTTTAAACCGAAACATAATTAAAAACACATACAGCGAGTGTGTTTTCTCCATGGATTCTACATCATCATCAACAGTAGGAATGAAAGAAGTGAAAGAAGAAGAAAGACCACATGTACTGGTTGTGGATGATAGTTTGATTGATCGTAAAATCATGGAAAAGCTTTTCACCAACTCTGCATGTAAAGGTATTTTATTCTTAAACTGTATTTGCTGTCATTTAGTATATGATTATATATCATATTTTAAGTTTTTCCATTCAGCCATTAGATCTGAGTTTATAGTCACATGGATATTGTTATTATTATATTGAACTTGATCTACTATATTACTAAAGAATTTGATATCTTTTCAAAAGTTGATCCGATCCAATCCGGCAATAACTTTTGCATTTAAATAACGTTTTAGAGGTTTTGCCGTCTAGCATGTTACTTATCGAATAAAATAAGAGTTCGTGTTAAAATTTATACTTATTTGAAGTTAAAACAGGTGGAGTTAATCAATACATTTTCCATTTAATTTATTATAACTTTTAATAATAATTTGTGTGTAAAGTATAATATAAAAATATTTAAGAAGTTGTATATGTTAAAAATGCATTTGAAGTTCTCGGAGAAAAAAATATAAGTAGAATTGCCGCACTAGCAAAATTTAATGATCATATTTTGTCTCGTCTATTATATACTCTAACTAATTTATATGTCACATCGTATTCGGTCAAATTTTCCTTAAAAGAATATATTTTCTTAAATCCTAGAAAACTATTTGAAACTTATATTGTCTGCCGATCGACAAACACGCATGACCTCATATGCTTAATGCTGATCTTGAACAAGTTGGAAAAATCTTTTGGCGAAATGGTTTTTCTCATTCTTACCTTACAGATTAAATATGTATTTTCATTACAAATATCTTTAATTTTATTTGTTTACCTACAAAAATATTGAATACTTAACATGAAATCAGATAAAGTACTCTAACACGTACGCTAATGTGTAAGAACCCATGTTCGAAGCATTCTTGTGAGTATACCCGTCGTGTAAAAGGGAGAAATTTGGTCCGATATAAACTTCGTTGGCTAGGAAGGCCTAAAAGATGTCAATACCATGCATTTAAAAAAATAATATTAGATAATTAAACTAATGACATATTGTCAAGCCGACTAAATAATAGAAAAGTAACGAAAAAACACCTAAACTTGAAAATTTCAGAACGAGCGACCGTTTTCAGCAATATACCGCTTATATTCATAACAAAATATAAATTTTGTTAAAACCAAAGATTGCTTGCATGCTTGTTACATTTTTTTTAATACATGGTTGACTTAATAAGACATCATCGCATAACTAAAAGAATACCATAAGAAATTAAAAAAGAAGGAATCCGGGAGAAAAAGCAGGGGCAGATAAATAGGTCATATTTTGTTTTGGTATAGATCCAGCCTGGAAAGGGTAGGAAGTATACACCAAATCTTATCCGTTCAGAAGTTAAAAAGTACGAGAGAGGAAGGGGCAGAACATAAGAAAGTACTGCTTTAATTGGAATCGCACAGTAGGGGTGTGTTTATTATGAAAAGAGTTAGGTAGATTCGTAGGATAAATGCTATAAAAGGCATTTTTTTTTTCAGAAATACCATCATTGAAAAAGTTTTTTTAGAAAAGTTATTTGAGATTTGTTAAATTTCTGTTAAAGACATTTTAGATCTTTAAAAAAAAAATTAATGAAAACCATCTTCCATTTGATAACTTTCCTATATAAATTCTAAAATGGCTTTTTTATGGGAACTTAGCAAAATGATATTTTTTCTATGAACTATTTTTTGTAAATAGTTTTTTCGAAAAATTAAAAAAGAATATTTGTAATGCATGAAAATTGACAAACTTGGAAGGAGATGGCATTCACTATTTCCCAAATTCTTCCTACTCCTAGTCCATTGTCCATAAAACATTAAAACCTTCACATTGAGCTCTCGTTATGCCGTTTTAATATCTGCTTTTGCAAGTTTGTTTTAGCGACGTGGCCTACAAGGAGGATTTAACATATTTCTCACGATGGACAACAAGATGTAAATTTAAGAGAAGGCTTATTAGATGAGCGAGTAATCATTTAGAAAAAATTAGTCAAAATATAAAAAAAGTTATAAATAAAAAATATAATCATAATACTATAATAGATAAATAAGTTGTTAAAAGATATTGAATGGCTAGAAAATAGTAAAAAAATAAGTCATCTACTCAAAGCATATGCAATTTCTGTAAATAAAGATGGCAATGCTGATCCATTTAATTCAAATTTCCAAAAGTATAAGTTGTAATTGTTTTATAAAAAAAAATGAATAATCTCTGTAACAATACAATACTATTTAGAATCTATAAACTAAATTGTTAAAGATTTAGACAAAATGCGTTCCGGTGAACCTGGTCCATTTCGAGCAGGAAAAACAGCTCATTTTGACCTAATTCTTTTGCCACGTTATCAAATTGACCATTTCGAGCAGCAAAAACAGCTCAACAATGTTTCAAACAAAAACGAGTAAATTACAATTTTGGTCCCTGTGGTTGTCATGAAATTACACTGACAGTCATCTTTTTGAAATCTCACATTTATGATCCCTATGGTGGCAAAAAAATAACAGGTTTGGTCCCCGGCAATATGAAAAGACTAAATAGCCCTTTTTAATTTCTTTTTCCTTTTTTTTTAATTTTTCCTTTATTTAATTTAAAAAAAAAAAAAAGATAATCAATCATCCCCACCCCTTACCCGGATCTCTCCCTCTTACCCGGATCTCTCCCTCTCTCTCTTCACAAAAACCCACCACCGCTTCCCCTCTCTTTCATGTCACGCCGACCAAACACCACTCGCCGGAGTTGGAAACGATAGTTGCAGACCTTCTAGCCTCCGAAAACAAGCAAAATCTCGACACTAATCTTCAACAGACCTTCTATGATACTAATAATCAACAAACCAACAAAAATCTCAACTACGGGAATCTTGACGTTGTTGGCGACCACCAGAGGCAAAAATTTCCGATCCAACTCGACGATGACTTTTTTGGACACAGCATTGAAACCAACATTCAATAGACGTTCTTACTGACAGGTTTCAGTTTGACAACAAAACCCCATACGATCCTGCTTTTGATGCAAACAATAACCTTGATTTCAGATTTGTTTCACAGTCGCCTTCTAGTCTAGGAGGAGTTGATCGGTATCACACTCACAAATGTAATAGTAATTTTGAATTGACACTCGGAACTACTTCTTTATTGATGGAGCCGAAAGGCTTCTTAAATACATAAACAAGAAAGTAACAAACTCCTATTCCACAGGAGATACTAGAAAACATTCAAATAAAAGGAAAACAAACTACTCCTGCTAATCAGGGGATTATTCACGTGACCAAGAAGCTAAATTAATTCCAACAGGAGTTGACTTTTCCGGCGACCTAGGCTAACGGTCTTCAACAGCTCCGGCCACACCACTCTTCACCGATGCCCTCTTCCTTCTCCGGTGCCCCTTCCATCTTCTGAAAAGCACACACACTACACATACTCCTACCTTCACATTCAATCTCTTTCTCTGTTTCCTTTTAAAGAATTGCAATCCACAAAAGCTCCGATCCGTTGGCCTTCATTAGACTCCTTTTCTCTATACCTCATTCTATTTGTCGTGGTGCTTGAGAGAGTGAGAGAGAGAGTGACCGGGTAGGTGCGTGTGGGGTGGGGGGATGTGGGTATATTATTTATTTATTTTTTATTACTTAAGTTATAATAAAATTAAAAAGAAATGAAAAAGGGTATTTTGGTCTTTTTACATGGACCATAGACCAACTCTGTTATTTTTTAGCTACCACAGGGACCAAATCTGTTATCTTTTATCACCACAGGGACCATAAATATGGGATTTCAAAAAGATGACTGGCAGTGTAATTTGATGCCAACCACAAAGACCAAAATTGTAATTTACTCAACAAAAAAAGTTCTTAGGAACACTTCATCTACTTCAGAAATTCAAGCCGGCGTTTTGTTAGTTTTTGCCTTTTATCAAATACACACAATACAAATTAGTTCCTTTTGCTAATTTAAAATGGTCTAAAAATAAGAAACGATAACATATTTTCATAGATTTGTTTATTATAATGTCTAATATTTATCACTTAATTATAATAGCTTACTTTCAAAATACAATGTCCTAATAGCAAAAAAAAATAAAAAAATAACATATTTTACAATTATATAGAACTCTTAAATACACCAGTAAATGAACAGAAATTCGTAAGTATAATGATGATCTATCGTCTTCCTTTACCAACAAAGGGGTAGGACATTATTATACAAACATAAAAGAAAAATACGTTCTTATCTGCATTTTGCCAATTGGATCTAAGTAACATTAAAAAAAACTATAACTTCCGATCATTTTGTGTGAAGTAAGATATGTATTAGAGTCCATGACAACCGCAACATACCCACCTAATATCCCGACTTCAGTTTTCAAGGCAAACGGTCATGAACACTTGTGAAAGTAAAAGGTTATCGAGGATCCATCACCCATCTTATTTCAAAAAAGGGAAAGTTGTAAATCAAGTTTTTTTCTTTTTTTTACATGCTCCTACTTTTGCAAGGACCGAATAGGTTTTAACCATCATGTTTAAAGTTTTATTGTAAATTAACAACTGGAAATTGGCCAACTCTTAATCAATCTAAACCAGTTGAGTCCCAGCAGAACTCTAAATCGAATTACAAAAAATGGTCTTGTTTTAATTTATAAAATATAAATATAGAGCTCTTCTCAAGTTTTATGCAGTCATTTCGTCTTTTAACAGTGACTACAGCAGAAAGCGGGCAGAAGGCATTGGAGCTTTTAGGTCAAGGAGACAACAAACACACCAATATCAACAACCACCAAGTAAGTTTATGATATGATCTTTATATATTGAAGATCAAACTACTCAAACGGACAAATTTCTTACATTTAAATTACAACATGCATTGTCGTAACTCACCTCCAGAATTAATGATTTTTTTGTGGTAAATAAGCAGGGCCCGAAGATAAATTTAGTAGTTACAGATTATTGTATGCCTGGAATGACAGGATACGATCTCCTTAAAAAGGTTAAGGTAATGAAATTTCTCCATGAAATTTTATATTAAGTAGTACTTGTCTTGTTTTGTAACCCTAAACCTTTTGTAACAGGAATCTTCTGATATCAGTGAGATCCCAGTGATTGTAGTCTCATCGGAGAATGTCCCCACTCGAATTGAAAAGTAATCAGCATTTAATTATGTAACAAGTGTTTTGTTATATCATATATGATGTGATTGACTGTTTTGAATGGTGTTGGTGTGTAGGTGTTTGGAAGAAGGGGCTCAAGAGTTCATCCTTAAACCCCTCAAACAGTCTGATGTTAAGAAGTTAAGATGTCATATGCAGTTCACACGAGCTTTAAAGGGAAGGCTTTGCCTGGGAAGGTAAAGGGTCTAGAAGAGTAACTAAACTTACATTGGTTATGAGGTTTACTACTATGGGAGGCCACCCTTAAGGGATATCTTTGTTTTTTAGAAGACATTATTTTTTCTAATGTTTAAAAGTTTCTATCTACGCTAACATTTTGTTGCATTTACTTAGTGTTATTTGTCCCCGTCAAAATTTTTAAAAAAATGTTGTAGCAATATGTAATAGGAACATCTTGGACTAGCTAAAGATGTTGCATTTTATGAATTTGATTAGTCTCAGTTGCATGAGAAGCATCATACCTAGTTTGGATGCTTTCATCTTTAGTATACTCACAGAAGTTGAAGAACAAATCTCCCAAGCATCATCACTTTGCAAGTGTTTGGTCCAGAATCCTCTATTTCTGTATTTACAGTCAGAAAGGCTTATTAACTAACACAAGTACAGAACCATGTTATAAAATGGATGTATACCGTTATGTTCCTTTTGGCTCACGAGAGAAGTTTGTGTACCATCTGGGCATCTGATACAACCATTTTAGGACAACGGTTATTATATTTCTTTGAAATATAAAAAGGTAGCATAAGAATTATGACTAACTCTTTTAAAAGCTGGAGGTTCTGGGGCATCTCAACAGAGGATGATCCACCTTCTGAACGTCCAGGAGATGGTACTGCATTTGGAGCGGGGGTCATATCTGGAGTTTTGACTTGTGATTCTTCATTTTTTGAGGATGAGTGATTGCTCTGGTGAGAATTGTTTTGATGCTGATGAAGTCTACTGCTGACAGCTGGTAGAGTTACCGATTCACTTTCTCTTGTGCTAACACTCTTCTGAAACTGTATATTGGAGTCATCTTTCTCTTCCTTAAAAAGACCATCGAATGGCTCCTGGTGTCCATGATCTGGATTAATGTTTGGGAGAACAGGGGAGGAGTTACCGGGAGTAACTTGTTGGCAGAATGGAACTTTATCTGAGTAAAAGTTACCACTGAAAGCATCATGTTTAGACCCGGAATCACTATAGTGAAATTTGGGATTTAAATCTGAATCAAATGGTTCTTCAGTCCACCGTTTGCAATCAAAGTGAGACACCTTTGTGGTTTCTTCAAATAACCAATCATCTCCATCCGACATCTTATTACGAATTCCAGAGCCAATTATACTCTCCTGTTGCCAGATATTGGGACTCTTTGTGCAAAATGTATTATTTTTCGTACTGGAATCAGCTGCATGCCGTCTAATTTTCTGTCTTTGTGTAGAGTTAAATGATGGATTCTTGGTTCCTTCATGCCATACTATATTTAAAACCATGAGTGTGTTGTCAAAAACTTGTAGCATAATCCGATAATTGGTATATGCAGTTGTTTCAATTTGTCACCTGGATGGGACAAGAACGAATCTTCGCTGTACAAAATAATGGAGGGAACATGCTATTAAAAAGTGTATTTACATGAGATAAGATGAAAAGCATAAATCAGATATTAACCTTGATAAGTGCAAATGGTCTCTTGCATCTTCTGTCGCAAAGGAAGGCCAATCTGAACAATGGGTCATTTCGCTAAACTCAGGGTTACACCTATAGTTGGATAACTTTGATTATTTAATATATGTTACAAGTATATCGCATATGAAGTTAGAGGAATTGGTGTACCATGTCATGTCAGATGTCATGAAATCATAACGATGATCAATTTGGTGCTTATATGGAGAAGATAACCCTGATTAACAAGAGTATGTAAAAATGAAGCAAGGAAAAAAATATAATCTTTACAACCTTTAACAAAGACCTAAGTAGAAAACCAATAGAACAACGACAACAACAACAACAACACCCATTTCATATTATAATTTACTTGTAATTTTAAGTTTCTATTTCAGGATAGTATAAAATACATTCTCAACATTTGAATAAATGATACCAAACAATAACAATCCTATGGGTTATTAAAAGAATCCATCCCTAAACTATCACTCGTTTTACAAGACCCATCCATGAAGATGGAAAGCTTGTACGTTTTATGTCCTTAACCATCTCCTTACAACAAATTTGTAATTTCAATTCTTTTATAACAAAAATCATCCCTTGATTATGTTATCTTACCATTACTATTATTATTGTTATTTTACTTCTCTTAAAATCTTCATCTTAGCATCATCATATATTCGTGTTGAAGGAGATGAACCCACAGATGATTCAATTTTTTTCATATATAGCTGGCTACTTGGCTTCCCTTTGGAATTCCTTCTAAAATCATAATAGAAGTATATTAAATATTTATATGAGGGCGGATATTTGTTACAAAAGAATTGAGTTCCCTTTTTGCCCTTCACTTAACGGGTTTGATTTAACAGTGTTAACCATTAAGAACGGATTTGTTGCATTATTTATGTTTCCAGGATGAATATTTTAATTTAGTAGCATCTAACATATCTCTTCAATTTGAATGATAGTTCAGGAATGGATGTCTAAATCATATATACATGTTCCTAATACATTACCAGAGGTAAAACCAGAACAGCAATAAGAAAATTGAGATGCTAAAAGGAGTGAAAAAGTAAGGAAAAATATTATCACCTGAAACATTGAAGCAGCCTGCTGTGTCCACTCTAGCCCTGCAGATATAACTATTCAGTAAAAAATTTTACTAGAATAAGGATAAGCATCTGTAGATAAAATTTATCAGTTAAAAATAGACCTCCTTTTTTGCATATGAACGCCTTCAAGAGAGAAGTCTGACTTATCACACTTCCTACTTCTCATATAATCCAAATCACATGACCAGTTCTTCCAAGATACAGCACAATTATCATCCAGAAAATTGTCATCCAAGAAGCTAGCTTTTGCTGGAAAAACAAGGAATTGAAGAATTGGTCATGCCTTGAAGCATATCTAATTATCTACATCACATAACACAGATATAATAGAAACCAGTTATAAGATGCAGCTATATACAAAGATAGGCAGATCAGCAACATGTCCAGTCCACACCAATACACACACACACACACACACACACACACACAGAGAGATAAATATATTGAAACATGTTACCTTAGAATTCCTAATGCTAAAAGTAGTAGAGGAGGAGTGAAGAGATATCTACCATGCCATTTAAACCTGTCATGCTCCACCCTGCTATCAGAAAAACCATCATTGCTTAAAAAATCTTCAGCATCATGCAGCAAGCATTCTTTATCAACCATTATTTTCTGCTTTGATTTACAACTTTGTTCTTCTAAATAAGGAGGGAGCTCTAAAGAACATTCATCAGTTGGTGTGTCAACACCAACAGCCATATCATCCTGCAATAATAACAGGGATTGCAGTGAACCCACAGCACTGAGAAGAAAAAAAGAGTACATCTCAAGTCAAAGATGCTAATCAGACGACTTTTGAATTAAGATCCATTGATTGGAGAAGAAACCCTTCACACATTAGGAATACTCAGCCACTAACAACTATTTGCAAGAAAAAGGATAGTGCTGGTTGTAGGGCTATAAGAAATTACACTGAAAAGAAAGATATACAAGGTGGGAATCAGCATCATAAAGAACCTCTTACCAATTCAGGAAATTGGTACTCCAGACTGCGATTAAGTTTCTTGAAAGAGTGAGATCCCTTGAAAATCTTGGAAGACGCAGGGCATCCATGGGAGAATTTTCTGTGACAAATATTTGGAAATAGTTATACAAAAGAAAGAATGATGAGTCATTAAAATTGTCTACAGATTTGAGAAGAGAAAAACAATCCCTCCTAGAAACCAACCAATCAACATATTGAAGTTCTTCATTAAAATTATTTATAAATAAGATTTTGAGTCCAATAGGTACCTTGCAGTTGTAGGATGTTGTGGTGAATGAAGTGGAGTTTCCATTTCCACTTTTCCTAGACCTGATGGGAAAGGGCATTCTTCAGATGCAAAAATGAAGGTGAAAACAATTGAAAGCTTCACAAAACCATTTGGCTCACTTGAGGAACCAAAGGTGAATCTTTCACAAAGTTGCAGAGCCATAATCCATTATGTACCTTCAACTGAAAATGCAACATGATTCTCATGTACTAAATTTCCTCTTGAACTGCTATTTTGTCCATCATCACCGAGCATATCAATAACAGACAACTCTGAAAGAAAAACAAAGAAATGAAGAACCCAAAACTTATTAGATGAAAGTAGAAGCTTTCTATAAGGTAAACGACTAAAGGGTCGAAAACACAATAGCTACAATAACCACTGTGTCAAAAGTCCATTTAAAACATTGACTTTAAACAAAAAGACAACTTGATAAAAAGAGAAATGCTGTCTTCAGTATTTTCTACTTACTGTGGTCAGTAGTCATCATCATTATTTCTTTCTCATTGTCCCCTTTTGAAGCATCAGGATGACTGCTAGAATAAAAATCATATAAAGACCTGAAAAGCATCAAGACATCAGATATACACAAGACAAAACAGTACCCTTTAATGAACACTGGGCAGTAAACTATGCACACTATGAAAGCATGGGTGGATAAATTGAAGTACTGAACATGCATGCAAAGATCCACTTACTCCTGTGGACATACTGTCTCCTCCTGGTGGTTGAACACAGTTCCTGATACAACTCTCACAATTGAGTATTAAGGTAGAATAAAGGAATGGCCTACAAATAAGAAATAGTGAGAGTAGGGAATAGTTCAGAAATACATACTTGTTTCTCTGATTTCAACATGTTCAGATGGACAGAGGTTTCCATTTTCCATATCACCCGTAGTCGGATCATGTGTAGTTTGAGAGTTTGGTGTTGTATGTTGGCCATTCAAACTTCCAGTTCCTTTATCAGTTATAAAAAGGTCATTAAGACATTAACAGTATAAAGTTCATCATCCAAAGAAACTGGATTATCAAATAAGACGATTCAAAAGGCTACTGCACTGAGGAAAGGAAACACAAAGTAGCAAGAAAGATATTATCATAAACATAAAAGTACCTTCTGGGAATTTGGAAGTAAAATCCTTGCCATTCTTTGATAAGTTTAGCAGACTGAGAATATCCAGCGATCTATTATTTTCAGGACATTGTGTGGATGGAGCCTTTTTCTCAGAATAGCTCTCTAGGCCATTTGAATTTTGCTGTTGCCTTTTTCTTTGTTCAAAATATTGTTTTTGCCTGGTAGATTAAAGGTAAGAAGTAAGAACCAACTAGATAAATTAGTCGATAAAAGCTTTCCCACAACATCTTGTTAAAGAATCAAATGAAATAAATAACATACCTCTTTTGTGTTGACTTTCTTGACTGAACATTCCCTCATTTAAGCACAACCAGAACATGTCAGGACACAAAGGAAGATAGAAAGTTGTAAGCAAATTGAAATGAAACATGAGCTTACCAGAACAACCTTAATTATAAGAAGCATACTAAGGCAATGTAACCCTATATTTCTATCAAAATTCTGAATTCTGATGCAGTCTAAATGATTATCAATATGTTGAAGGGTCAAAGCTCTTGCAACAGCAATTAATATCCAGCTCTGTCTTTGCCATAAACTTATTTTTGACTTTGATGTATACCACACAGAGGCATGCACACACAAGCACACATACATATCCTTATTTTTATAGCCATAGTTTCGTATTGATCTATTCGGAGGAAGTGCTTTTACTATTGACCTTGTTTACATAATCTTGATTAAATCAACAATATTTTCACATACAAACTAATTATGTTTGTTTATCTGTTCATGCCTTAATCTCTGCTATCTCCCAAATGAAAATATGGCCTGGAGTCACCTTGGATGTATTACACTTGTTCAGCCACCAAATGGAATAAGTTACATATAAAAGAAACAGTTTAAGCATGCTAAAAGATAGAAACTTGTACATGTGTGGCTGTATGATAAATTAATGATGTTTTGTCGCCTAAAAGTCTAAAAACATAGTACTGCGGGCAAAGTCTTGCGAACAAGTTTACAATTAACAAAATCGAGATGGAAACTGAAACTCATAATAGCATGATAAGATGCTCCAAGAAATTTGGTGCACCATAAGAGGCCAAGAACACTTGAACAAAACTATCAAAGAATTAACAATAATCTGTAGTGAACTATGAGTTGCAAACCAGTTTACAAACTGAAGACATGTCAAAATTGTAAGGGAAAATGATGTGTTGGCTGACACTTACAGTTGTGACTTTCCGCCTTGATCCTCCCATCCATTGTAACATCGCTAAATGTGCGGAATAATGTGTGAGCACTGAGCCCTAAATAACACAACTGAAACAACACAAATGCAATGTAAATAAAAGAATAAGAGAGGCACAGAACGACGAGCGGAAATAGAGATCATCAATTGATAATAAAGAAATTACAACAGATTGCTTGATCCGGTTAGGTTTGAACTTCGAGAGGATCAGAACGACGAGCGCGCTAATGGTTATTTGGTACCAAATTTGAATACTTTGGAATATAAAAGGCGATCTCGGAATGCATACAATGATACAAACAAGTGAACAACTATACTTCGGGTTTAATTAGAGTATATTTTGTTTTTATTCATTTTGTATACCAAATTTTGTAGTTAGAATATCTCTATTGGTAAATTTATATTATGATTAAGAGATAGAGGTGGCAAAACCTGACACGACACGACAACCCGACACGAAATAAACGGGTTTGGGTAAAAGATTTCAACACGTTTAATTAAACGGGTTGACACGACACGATTCGATAATTAAACGGGTAAGGTCAGGGTCGAAACTTTCAACTCGAAAATGACTCGAAAATGACCCGTTTACTTATATTCAAGTTTTTTTTAATTCTTATGTAAATTGGACAGGTCAAAAACCAATGTCACATTTAAAAGAAAAACTTCTGATTGACGTGTTTTATAATGTGGAAATCGTTTAACCCCCTAGGTCATGAATTCATTTTCACTTTTCTACTTTCTTACTCATATTCCACAGTTTCACTCGGCCTCTCTCTCCTCCTCGCAACCTCGTCATTCATCTCCCCGACTCCTAATGTTTTAACGTTGCTCTATAAACTTAGTGTGAATGCTTCTACTACTAGTTTTCATATTTTCCTTTTCACCTCAAACTCCTATTCTTTCAACATACTTAGTGTTTCAACTCGAAAAGTGACATGATATATTTACAAGGTTTAAACCCCAAACCCGAAACTCGACACGAAAATAAACGGCTTGACACGACACGACACGATTATTAAACGGGTTGGGTTAGGGTCGAGCACTTACAACCCGTTTAATGTTTTGACACGACACGAAATCGACACGACACGACACGTTTGCCAGATCTATTAAGAGATATTGTTATCCTATTATGTCGTCTATTTTGATTTTTAATAAAATGCTTCTTTGATTAACATCTTCTTTATTTTTTTATGAATTTAACTAATTTATTCACATCTATTTAAAATGTTTTTTAAAACTTGAATTGTTTAATTAGTCGTTCTTTAAACACATCATATTTTAATATAAAATATTTTAATTAATAATTTAAGAATTACCACTAGGGCGGCAATTCTCGACATGTTACGAACCCGACATAAAAATAAACGGATTTTGGTTGAGTTTTCAGGTCCACCAATGCGTAACCTGTGTAACCCATTTATTATATGTGTCGTGTTGGGGTTAGTATTTGAGTTTGTGAGTCAACTCACCAACCCGTATAATATGTTGGATTTAAAAAACTTTTTTAATATTTATATTTTTTTCGAAATTCGATAATCAAATAACCAGCATGTACGCGATATACCCTAAGTTAGAAATCAGGTTCAACAACATTTCATGTTTAGTTGCCATAGTCACCTCACTTTCGCAGTCGCACCAAGTCACTAACGGCTGATGTCCAAGCCACATCGCCAGAGCGCCACCAGCTTCGTCGGTCACTCCAATTCGTCCCTTCCCGTCGGCATCCGCCAAGCATCGTCCATTCCTCGTTAGGTAAGTTTCGTTCTCAATTTTCTTCTTGCTCTTTCTACTAGAGAATCGATGTTTTATTTTTTCTTTTTACTCTTTCCACTAGAGAGTCGATTTTTCCTTATTGATTATCCATTTCCTTTTTGCTTCAATTTATGTTTATTCACAATTTAGATAACACTAGTTTGGTCATTTGGGGTTGATTATTGTTTCTTCTGTATAAGTGTATACATAATACAGGCCACAAGACCTTCTTCCATTTATTCAGATTTCATAAGGAAGTGTATTATGTTTATGTCTTGATCTTTTGTGATTGTTTATACGCTAGGATACACTAATTTAGGACTGATTTTGTTTGTGTATCTATTATCCTATTTTATCAGCTATATTATGTTTATCTATTATGATTTACGACTGTATTAAGTTATCTTGTTAATGAGAATCTGTCACTATCTTGTTAATGTGAATATGTTATCAGTATGCTCTCAATTGTTCTGAATATGTTATGACTTGATTGCATTCTTTTATGGTTGTATCATAAAGGTGATGTATGGAAGATGATAGTGATTCCAAACCTTTGGACGTTAATGATGATAATGGTGATTTAATCGAATAAACTGTCACCGAAAAGTGGTTCACATGGTGTTAAAAGTAAATCTACAAAGAAAAAGAAAAAAAATGGAAACTAACTTCAGATGTACGGAAGAGTTTTCGTATCCTCCCACAAAAAAACAAATGAGGACCTATATTGTGATCCGTGGTGGAATACGATCGTTTATTTTGCTTCCACTATTCATGATTGTATGTTATCACATTACAACAATTTCATATTTTTTGTGTCCATATTCTTAATTGGATTGTTCAATATGGGTTAGAAGAATTCGATTTTGCTATGAAAAACCTCAAAGAATGCGTGAAATATGTTAATGGATCTCCAGCAAGAAAATAACGATTTTCTTAATAATGCTCACAAAATCTCCTAGGCTCCAAATAGGCTTTGATGATAGGTGGAATTCTACTTATAGGCTGCTTTCTTATAATAAATAGGGAAATGGAGGGAGAGACGATTGAGAGAGGAGAGGAGGAGGATGAGGGGGTTAGAACAAGAGAATAAGAATACCAAGATGGTGGTATTGGTGTTGCATCCTTTATCAATAAAGATTTGTCTTTTCAAAACCCTAGTTCATGTTTTCATATTGTTTCTCCCAACCTCACTGTGGTGTTCGAATAATCCACAAAGATTGAATCGTTGGATCATCCTGATTTTTTGACTGAAGCTTCGAGACATATTCTAACCGGAGTTTTTTGCAATCGGAGGGCTGGAGGTCGAGTTTCATGATTCCAAACAGAACTAAATATTTGAAAGGTATAAACCATGGTTTATATACATCTTGACCCCTTTTGGTTCTTAATACATCAAGAGGTTTTGTTACGAGTCTTAATAGGTTGAATATGAACTTAAAGGAAATAAATTTTTATGGTAAGGTGATGGGAACTAAGGACTTAATGATTAAGTTACGAACTAGCTCAAAGCTTAAAGCTTTCTAAATTCAACAATCAGTCACCATGTTTGAAAAATCATATAAAATCGTAGGAACATCCCTTTAAGGTGAATCCATAGTCATATCTTTCAATTTTGGTCTAGTTTATTCCCAATGAACCCCGTGAGCTAAATTCCACTGTAGGGTGTTCGAATCTTAGGATTTGTACACGTTTGTCCAATGTGTTGGACAATCTGGAACCCTATATTGTGAAATTGATAACTCTTTATTGAAGAACTCTTTTCTCTTGAAACCAATTGTAATTGTTTTTTAATAGAGTCTACTTTAACCTCACAAATTTTGATGGTCTAATTCCTTCCATATCTTGAGTTGTGATTGTTTGTTCCCAAACCTATTGAACAAGAATGTCAACAACATCATCAATTTTGTAGGTCTATAAGTAATTCTATGAAAGTCCGAATGACTCGGGGTTAGACATTATGGTTTAGTAAACTTGTCTAGTTAATGTATTATTTTTTCCAACACCCAATTCACATCCTCCTAGGGTGAAAGTTTCAAACTTTACAGCTTGGTCCAAAAGGTGATTGTTTCGAATAGTCTCATTGTAAAATTTGCAGTACATCAATTGGGTATCGTTTGAGAACGTGTCTTATAACCCTAAAAAGCCCTAATTTTGTATTTTAACATAAAGTAATAATACTTGTGGAATTATGGGGTTACGAGGGGTAGAATGTTCCACAAACAGATCATTGCCCAAAAAGAGAAACTAAAATGTATAATACATAAAAGTATTTTAAGTGACGAATTATACTATAATCTAAATAGTGGATATTGGTAATGACTGTAGGTTGATCAGTGAGAGTTTCTCATAGTTCTTACCCATGGAACAGTTCGGATGTTTTGTATCAGATGAGTTACACTAACAAGCATATTATAGTATCGTTGCATAGAATGTGTTATGTGTTATGTGTGATGTTGATGTATGTTTATGGAAATTCAAATGTAATAATACGATATGTATTATGCGTATGTATGCTTTATGTTGACTATGCGTGTATGTAGTATGTATGCGTTTTCCATGAAGTACGGTGGTGAAGTGTTTTGGGTGGTTGGTCACGAAGTACCGATCGGAGAAGCAGCCATTGCGTAGGAGTTGGAACCAACAATATGTGTTTAGTATTACGTGATGATGTTTATGTATGCATGTGAATGAATAAGGATGATACGTGAATGCATGTGATCGTTATAATATGCGAGTACGGTGTATGCTCACCAAGCGTTTCACTTATGTAACGACCCGGCTCTCCAAAGCCTGTCTTTTACAAGATAATATCACCAGGGATCGTCCCATGATCCAAGCCGAGCGTTACCTATACCTGCAAAAACCACATAAATAAAGGGGTAAGCTATAAAGCTTAGTGAGTAATCGAATCACAGTATGGCCTAATTAGCCACACTCGTTTCACAGATTCGTTTCACTACACTTGACCGTCCTACGATCATACTGTGAAACTACCGTATTATCCGACGGAACTCACCTCTCTCGTACATTCTTACTACACTTTCTTCTATTATCTGGTAACATATAATGTTACTCTTTTACTATTTTCTTTTACTGTCTGGTAACTTATGACGTTACCGTACTGTCTGCATTTTTTTTCTATTACTTGGTAATTTATATCGTTACCATACTGTCTGTCTTTCTGTACTTCTTTCTACTTATAGCATTATCGTACTGTCTAACGTTACTTACTTACGGTATCGTATACCGTTCTGTATTTTACTATTATGCCGCCTATTTTTATTATACGGCTACTCATTCGTTACTACTATGTTAAAAGTGTTTATCGGTTCCACACCGGGTTATCTGGCGATACTATTCCTCTTAACCAAATTTATTATTTGGTACTGTCTATACGATCTTGTTTTATGGGATATCTATATCCCCTTTATTTTATTAAATCAATACTGATGCACGTATGGAGCTGGCACACGGTATCTACACATTATCTTTTTATTTCGTATGTCATTCTTGCCGCATGGGCACTACATTACTGGTTAATCACTCTACTTGGCATCACCCCGTGATACACTAATTTTCCTGGCCCAGACTCAAACGAGCCCGTAGCATATCTATTTTTTTTTCGTAACTACTAACTCATAAATCATAACTGTATTATTCAATAATCTCTTTCTACTATAATTTAACACGCGTATAAACTACTAGGGAGATACGGTAGCGATTACTCACCTGAGTTTGGTGCTTTCCCGGAGTCCTGGCACGGTTCCCGTTCCGGTCTCCCGATGGCTCCCGAGCACCACAACGCTAGCTACCGCTGACTCTTTGCTTCTAACCATCATCCCTCAGCGTATTTTTCTTACTAGAACTCTCTTCTATAACGTATAACTGTTTTGTGGGTGTTCTGGGTCGAAATGAGGGCTCTAACCTCGCATTTATAGGCCTCTGGTCGTCCGTCGCGACGCGATCTAGCCCTAGGTCGCGACCCGATCTCTGACGTAAGCGCTTACTTCATCGCGCACTCGACCGACACCACCGACGGTGACAGGCGCGGTGCGCCCACCTTCCAGGCGCGGTGCGCCCAACAAAATTTATAGAATAAACTAGACTCAATTTGCAAACTTTGTGCACTGGTTTCAGGTCAATCCGATTTTTATAGAATTAATTATGATTTTTCTAAGATCGACATACAATGTTGATTTTTATATGAAATTGTAACTGATGTTTTGATCTGAAACATTATCCGGGACACGGGGGTTACAATCCTTCCCTCTTACAGGATTTCGTCCCCGAAATCTTAGTAATCGCTCAAACTAATTCTTACGTACCTGTGTACATTTACTTCTACACACTTAGGTATTTTTTACCATACTACATCTATCATTCCTTGTCTCCTCTTATGGTTTACCCATATTTACTTGACTTATACTTTCAGATGTAATGGTTTTCATACCTTTTACTCATTTTACAACATAGTTTTACGTCTGTTGTATTTTCCACTTATTCCCTACCAGATTACCATGATTCATTCGTGATTCCATTAGCATTAATACATATCCTGTGATTATGACGATACGGGCCCTTATTATCATAATCACCTATACGCATTGATTCTAACGTTACACTAGGTTTCCTGGTTCACTGGTTCCCTTAACTCATATAACACTAATTACTCGTGGTATAGTATACTTGTATTCTTTCTCTTTCTAAACCTCACCAATCTCGTACATAATTCGCTTCCTCGTATACTTACTATTGTGATTTTTACTATCACATAACAACTTTCCAACTGATTTGTTTCAAAATATCATTATATTTTGTTACAGTTGGGTCTTTCATTTTTTTTTAAACAATTACCTTTTTACTCTTTCTAGTCATAAAGTGACTCTATTAAAATTTTAGCATACACTAGTCATGAAAACGACTCTTTTAGAAAAAATCTCTTTTTCACTTCTTGGTCATAAAACGACTCTTTTTAAAAAAAAAAAATTCATATCTTTTGGTCATTACAGGACCCTTAATCTTCTTTGGTTAATAATCCTCATTTTGAAAATAACTCTTTCTTTAATTCTTTCCTTTCTCTTAGCATAAGACCAACTGATACTCATGAAACTCGTTCTACTAGCTCCCCTCGCGGGACAGAACAGATCCGCCCGCTAGGTTATGCACATTCTGTCTCCCCTTTGTGACTTGGAACGGATTCAAGCACAAGGGTATACTAAGCTAGACAACTACTTCGCGAAGGGAGGTACCATCCCAGTAGTGTCTTCTTGGCTTCCTTAATGGCGAAAGCCTGTCCGGACATCTTTCTCTTCTCTTCTCTAGTGTCATTCGTTTCAAATTGGTCTTAGCTAAACTAAAACATCTTTCACACTTATATAGAGCGAATCTCATAGCTTTCAAAACTCTTTTCACACCTCATATCTTTTAAAGCTCTTTTCTGAAACATAGTTCAGACTTGTAAAACATTTTTTTTTTTAGCTCGTATGTTGAGCTACTATTTTAGCTTTTTACAAACTTCTTTCAAATCGTTAGCTCTTACGTAGAGCTACTTTTATTATTACTTTTATATTCTTTCTTACCTTTTCGACTCTTAAATCATGCTTTCAAAAATTTCTTATGGCTAGAAGTCGACTCTTTTCTTTATGGCCTTCTGGCCAAACTTTTACTTTTTTTTCAAAATTGTTTTCTGACTCAAACTACTGCTTGCTTTCTTATTTACTCATTACATTTTTTAATCATGTTCTTTTTATTTCTCAACTCTCTTACATTTCTCTAGTATACTTATTATCTTCTTTGGTACTTTATGTACCATTCTCATGTTTTCTCGTAGTTCTTATTTATCACTTACTTTCTTGTTTATATTTTTAACAAGCTATCTTATCTTCGTTCTTACTATCTTTTTCTCCTTAAATTTCTAAAGAGTTCTTTAATACTTATAGTTACTATGTATAGTTTGCTTTTTATCTTTATCTATTTTCTTATCACAATATTTTTGTGATGTTTACCCATCTCTCTCCTTATCACAATATGTTTGTGATATTTACCTATCATTAGGTAATTTACATATACCTACTGATTTGAGTCTAGGAATCTTTTCTACTGACACCTAGTTCACTCAAATCTCGGCTCTGATACCATTTGTAACGACCCGGCTCTCCAAAGCCTGTCTTTTACAAGATAATATCACCAGGGATCGTCCCATGATCCAAGCCGAGCGTTACCTATACCTGCAAAAACCACATAAATAAAGGGGTAAGCTATAAAGCTTAGTGAGTAATCGAATCACAGTATGGCCTAATTAGCCACACTCGTTTCACAGATTCGTTTCACTACACTTGACCGTCCTACGATCATACTGTGAAACTACCGTATTATCCGACGGAACTCACCTCTCTCGTACATTCTTACTACACTTTCTTCTATTATCTGGTAACATATAATGTTACTCTTTTACTATTTTCTTTTACTGTCTGGTAACTTATGACGTTACCGTACTGTCTGCATTTTTTTTCTATTACTTGGTAATTTATATCGTTACCATACTGTCTGTCTTTCTGTACTTCTTTCTACTTATAGCATTATCGTACTGTCTAACGTTACTTACTTACGGTATCGTATACCGTTCTGTATTTTACTATTATGCCGCCTATTTTTATTATACGGCTACTCATTCGTTACTACTATGTTAAAAGTGTTTATCGGTTCCACACCGGGTTATCTGGCGATACTATTCCTCTTAACCAAATTTATTATTTGGTACTGTCTATACGATCTTGTTTTATGGGATATCTATATCCCCTTTATTTTATTAAATCAATACTGATGCACGTATGGAGCTGGCACACGGTATCTACACATTATCTTTTTATTTCGTATGTCATTCTTGCCGCATGGGCACTACATTACTGGTTAATCACTCTACTTGGCATCACCCCGTGATACACTAATTTTCCTGGCCCAGACTCAAACGAGCCCGTAGCATATCTATTTTTTTTCGTAACTACTAACTCATAAATCATAACTGTATTATTCAATAATCTCTTTCTACTATAATTTAACACGCGTATAAACTACTAGGGAGATACGGTAGCGATTACTCACCTGAGTTTGGTGCTTTCCCGGAGTCCTGGCACGGTTCCCGTTCCGGTCTCCCGATGGCTCCCGAGCACCACAACGCTAGCTACCGCTGACTCTTTGCTTCTAACCATCATCCCTCAGCGTATTTTTCTTACTAGAACTCTCTTCTATAACGTATAACTGTTTTGTGGGTGTTCTGGGTCGAAATGAGGGCTCTAACCTCGCATTTATAGGCCTCTGGTCGTCCGTCGCGACGCGATCTAGCCCTAGGTCGCGACCCGATCTCTGACGTAAGCGCTTACTTCATCGCGCACTCGACCGACACCACCGACGGTGACAGGCGCGGTGCGCCCACCTTCCAGGCGCGGTGCGCCCAACAAAATTTATAGAATAAACTAGACTCAATTTGCAAACTTTGTGCACTGGTTTCAGGTCAATCCGATTTTTATAGAATTAATTATGATTTTTCTAAGATCGACATACAATGTTGATTTTTATATGAAATTGTAACTGATGTTTTGATCTGAAACATTATCCGGGACACGGGGGTTACAACTTACCCCTTGAAGTTTAACAATTTTCATGATGGAACCTCTCATTGCTCTGCGCTCGCATCAAAAAGAAGATGGGACGTTTAATACTATTTTTTAAAAGATTACACTATGTTTTAGACTATGACAAGTCAACCATTGTTAAGTTGGTTTTCAATGTATGATGTCATTTGATGAAAACTGTTTATTTCAGTATCCAACTATGTTTCAATATTAGTTTTGAAAAAAATTGGGGCGTTACATTTATTAACGTCTAGCCTTTTCGCATTTTAACCTAAGTGATTCTAACTTTCAAACTTGTTCATCCTCTGATTAATGGGAAAGTATTGCGAGAATCTGTAGCTTTCTTAAAGTTTTTTATGAAGCGACTCTTTAATTTTCAGGATCTCTTTATCCTACTTCAAACTTGTATTTCCCTCAAATCTTTAGAATATATTTGAAGTTGGTTGAAAAGATGGAAAGTCCTAATCCTTATATGAAAAAATAACTACTTAAATGTGGAATGAGTTGAAGAAATATTGGGCTGATTTCAATCTTCTATTAGATATAGCCGTGGTGTTTGATCCCCGATTTAAGTTCACATTTGTTGAGTTTAGTTATCAAAAGCTTTATGATGAAGGTTCATCACAATTAAAGACGATTGATAATACCCTTTTTTGCACGTTATGAAAAATACATACAAGCTTCAAAAAATGCAACATAATCAACATCATGTCAAGGTTAGCAACGACACTGATTTTCGAAAATGTAATGTAGGGGTGAGCAAAACCGAAACCAAAACAAGACCGCCGGTTTGAGTTTGTATTTTTTTTAAAATAAAAAATTTGGGTTCGATTTAGATTTTTAGCAATGTTTTAAAAACCGATTCAAACCGGCCGGTTGGACCGGGAACCGGAGATGAGAGCGGTTTGATTAGGGCAGTTTTATAATGATTTATTAGACCGAAACGAACCATCCGATTTTGGTAAAAACTAGTTGAACCGGTTTGTAGTAAAAAGGAATGGACCGATTTTGTGTTGGGTTTCGAAAGTCTTTAACCCATTAGCAAACTAAAACCAATTTAGCGCATTAGCAAACTAATATAGTGTTGTAATTTTAGCTTATTATTAGTGTATTACGTGACACTAAAGTTGTTTATTCGATATTGTAGAAAATGAAAGTCACCATGTTTTTATGTTGATGAAGTTGATGGTGAATTTCATTTACTAAGGGATCGTAAGATTGATGCATTCACCATTCCAACGCCTCAATATCCATGATTGGTTTGATTTTGATACGTTAGTATTCATTTGAAACTATATTTTGTTTTGTATTATATGTTATGTTTGTTTTTGATGTATTTGGATTGATGTAAAACTTATAATTATGTAGGTTTTTATGTATTTGGATTGATCTACAGCTTATTGTTATGTGTGTTTTTAATGTTTAAATTTATTGATGATAAATTCTTGGTTTTATAGATATATATGTATACAGAAAAATATAAAACACATAAAAGTTCTGAAAACCGATTTGACCGTACGGTTGAAAAAAAAAATGCCAACAAGACACGTATAAGTTGGTCCACTAATACAACAAAATATTTGTTAATGGAAATTGATAAACAATATGTACATGATGAAGAGTAAATAGATATTACCATTTAAGATAAGCAATCTTTATTACTTCAGAGGTAATATATTGGAAATTTAGCTCTAACTTTTACATAGGCTTAAAAAAAACAAAATTAATAATGTCTGTCATTTATTTTTAAGCCACATAATTTAGGTGATCGGCTCTCAAATGTTTGACGGTTACAAAACATTTATTTTACATGATCAGAACAGAAAACAATTTTAGTAAACAAGATAATAACAAATGTGTTTCTCACACATTAAGGATAATATTTTGAGTTTTGCTAAAGCCACATAGGTAAGATAACCAGCTCTCAAAGATTTTTCCTATTATAAAGCATTACTTTAGGCATTGATAATATAAAATGATTTTATTATAGAAAATAATAGCACAATGATTTTTCACACATTGGATAGGTTGGGTTTTCTACAAAATTCTCATAAACAGAGACCTTTAAACAAGATATGTGTTTGGGTTGTTATATGTAACATGGCCATCTTCATATAAGGTGATACTTATAACTTAATCCGATCAATCACATTTTCCTTTACAAAAATACATGTTTAGACTTGTCATTTAACTTGTACAAGTGTACAACCCACCCATTTCACACATTATTTGTTACTGACGTTTTCAAGTGTTGTAAGAACCCGAATACATAAGAATGTGTGTGACGGCTTATTAGTATATCATGCTTCACAAATCCAAAGTAAACTAAACGATATACAAATCAAATTCAAATTCCCCAAATCACACAAAAACGGTAACACTTGGTTAACAAAACCGAAACATAAACAAAATTCCTTAAAACGATCGTGGTTTAGCGACGATAGTAGAGTGCTTCAAGATATGCAAACTAAATTGTCCCCCTTTCTCGCTCGTATCAATCGTAGACTGTCCCGGTGGTGGCAACAACTCAAAGTTCTGAACCAAACGCCCGATTGTGATACCAAGAATTGGCAACGCCAGAATAATCCCAGGACAGCTCCTGCGTCCGACTCCAAACGGCAAGTATCTGAAATCATTGCCATTAGCCTCAACCTTCGCTTCCTCTTCCAAAAACCTCTCGGGTCTAAACTCCTCGGGTTTTTTCCATTGCTCAGGGTTGTTGGCGAGCCACCATGCATTGACCAATATCTTGCTTTCAGCTGGAATGTCATAGCCCGTGAGCTTGGCATCATGAAGGTTCATGTGGGGGACTAGAAGTGGGATTGCCATGCGGAGACGTAGGGTTTCTTTGACCACTGCTTGGAGGTAAGGCAGGTTCTGGACATCGGGCTCGGTGATTTGTACACCGGGACCGAGTTTTGTGTCGAGCTCGTGCCTTAGCTTTGACTGAATGTCAGGATGGTTCACGAGCTCGGCGATTCCCCATTCGATTGACCATAGAGTTGTTTCGATTGCTGTTTTTATACACAAAGCAGTGAAATGAACATCAAATGGAAGAAATTTGATTTAGACTTTTGCTATGAAATAGTCAAACGGGATCAGAGATTCGGAGCCAAATTCATTGTGGCACTGATTTCGAGACGTGTTAGGTCCAAGGCCACTTGTAAAGTTGTAATAGACAAGTACATATATATCATTATTTCATTAATGTCACATCTAAAAGTTTTTAATAAAAAGCCATCAGCTTTTTGTCATTTTGGGCATCTTGAAAGTGACAATTTTGATTCGAGTTAATATTTAAAAAGTAAAAGAAAAGATAAATTTTAAAATTTACTAGAGATAAGCGGGTGAAACGTATCAGACAAAATGTATTAAATAATTAGTGCAGTATTATGGTTTCCATACACTTCTATACCGTGATATTAATAATAAAAACTCCGAAATTTTGAGAAAAAGTTTTTCTAAGAAAATAATGTTTAATGTTTATAAGGTGATTAACGCATATCAAACGTAATTATGACATTCAGATGGTGAAAGTCTTGAAAGAGACTAGAGGTTAAATAGGCATACCAGCAACATTGATGTTTTCAACAATGTAAAGAACATTGTCTTCGTTGATCTCTCCCTTGTCCTTAGCTTCAAGAATGTGATCAATGGCGCATTTCAGTTGATTGTTGTCCAATTTCTTCGTGCTTCCAAGCTTCCTGTATTACCCACAAAGTTGAACACTAATTACTTCAACGAATCTATAGATGAATGAATCTATGCGAAAAGCAACTAATAATCTATAGATGAGTGTGTTTGCATCGAATTGGATATCAAACTAGATCAAGGGCCCAAAAGTCCAAAACTGAATCATAGTGGTCTGGACTCGGGATTGGAACCGATGAGTGTTTCAGTGAAATCTAATATCAAATTAGATCCCAGATGTGTATTCGATTAAATCTAAAAATTCCCAACATACGAAGCAATTAGAGTTGAAGTAGAAATACTTACTTCCTTTCATCAACAAAGTAGTCCTTGAAGAGCTGAATCCTTTTCTCTTTCACTTCCTTACACAATTTCAAATAGCTTCTCAAAAACGGCCTCAAAATAGGGATGAAATCGCCATAGTTATAGTCAAAGCTCTGTGCCAACCGACTTCTCTCACCGTTCAATGCTTTCAGCTTCAAAAACAACGGATCATCTTCGCTTTCGAATCGCCTATCGAACATGATTCTGAACATGTTGTTATACATCATGAGCTGTAACCGTCTCCGGATCACGACTCCTTCCGTCGCAGACGCTGGATTCTTCTTCACGTCATCCACAACCGCAGCCGCCTCAGCCTCCCACCCGTGCCTGTACTGCTGCACCACTTTGTTGGTGAAAAACGGCACCGTCATGATCCGTCGCATCTTGCGCCAGTGCTCGCCATAGACAGTAAACACCATGTCCTGTCCCTTCCCGGTGAATATATCGAACACGACGTTTCGTGTTCGAGACCCGAACTCAACGCCCTGGGTATGGAGTACCTCTTTCGCGAGTTCAGGCGACGACACTACAACGAGGTTGCGCTGCCCCATGCGAAGGAGGAAGATCTCGCCAAATCTTTTAGCTAGATCAGTTAAGTTCCGGTGGTTGAGATCATCGCCAACTTGGAGCCAGTTCCCGAAAATGGGAACGGGAATGGGTCCAGGAGGAAGCTTAAACTTCTTACCGCGAAGCTTAGAGATGAATATTGCGCCAATTATGGCTGCAAACAGACCAATGAGGGCTTTCTCTACGAGGAGAAGATCCATGGTGGTTCGAGGTGGCCGATGGCGGTGAGTGGTGGTTGTCTTAATCAGACAGAAATGTAGTTATGATTCTGGTGGGGGAGAAAGGTTATTATATAGATGAGAAGACAGAAGGGGTAGGTGGACGTGGAGTTGGTCAGAAGACACGAGGCTGACGGCGTCAGCCAAAATGGACGGTAAATCTCACAAATTCTTTTTCCACTCCATAAAAGTATAAATTTTATTTTTATAACGAGAAAAGCAAATTAACCAAAAAGTCAATGTATACTAATATTTATATTAAATAGATACATTAAAATTAATATATTATTATAAATTTATTATTAAATAGATAATTGGATTACTTAGATAAAATTAATATTTGTAATTTCATTATTTATTTAATTTTAAATATATAATACCAACTATACATCGATTTTTAAAATGCCGTCTTTACTTAAATTTTATCATAAAACGAAAATATATATGTTTAAGGTTTATTATAATTGTTAATTTCAAAAGTTTTGACTAAAATAGACGACATTTATGTTTAATAAATACCTATGGCTTGTGAGTTATTATGAGTATATTTAAAGAAATTGGATGCCAAGTACTTTTGTTTTGGGTGAGGTAATAATTGAAAATAGTTGCTTTAAGAGATAAAATAGAAAAGGAAAACGAGTAGGTGGAAGGAAGCAGGGTTGGATCGGGGTTAGGTAGGACGGCGCCCATTGGTTCACGAGTGGTTTACGTTGGTTCTTTGTTTTGGGTGTGAATTACACACGACGCCTCTACTAAGCTTGGATCGTGACGCCAATTATTTTACTCACGTTTTTGCAGCATATAATACTCAACTACGACTTTAGAAACCAGATCTAAACTTGATCATTTTTTAACATTTCTACAAAGGATCATATCAATTTCTGAAAAGACAAAAAAAGTTATTTGTTTTATAGAAGAGGAATGTTTTGGAAAACCAATATATTGATGCAGGGTATCAAAAAACATACGATTAGAATTCCAACATACATTGTTAGTATAGATGTAAATTAGATATACATAACTTCAATGTTTATTTTAGAGTAAATTACAGTTTTGGTCCCTGTGGTTTGTCCCAGTTTTCATATTGGTCTAACATTGAGAAATCTCACATATTGGCCCCTGTTGTTTGTATTTGCTAACACATTTGGTCCCTCTCTCCGTTAGAGTTAACATTTGCAGTTAAATGGAAGGGTAAAATGACTATTTTGCCATCCATTTATTATTTTATTTATTAAAAAAAACTTTGTATTTCTCTTCCTCTCTCTCTTTACCGATCGTCTCTCCTCTCTCTCTCCTCCCTCTCTTTACCGATCGTCTTCCACAAATCAGATTCAAGATTGACTTCTTTGACAACGAGAGGAGTCACGAGACCATTAATTTCAATATCAGAATGATAGGTAGGGTCCAGTTACTCCACAAACTGTTGTTGCTGGTTGCTGCTGCCATTCCTCCTCGTACTCCGTCTTTCACCCCAACCCGAAACAAATCAAACTCCAAGAACTCTGTTTATTGCATTCATTCTATTTTATTTCAGTTAATAAAGGTAAAGTGAGCTCTTGATTTTCGTCTTTCAATATTCTGATTTTTAGGAAACCCCCAACATCTTGCTATTGATACCAATAAACCCTAGATAAAATTTAAGTTTCTGATGAATGTAGCACATGCTTTAAGCGATTTTGGGAGTATTATCCTCTCTGTTTTTGGTAATCAGATGGATATCGAACTTTGATTTGCGGGGTTTTCTTGTGATTTGATTGATGAGTATGATGCAATTTTTGAGATTACGTAGTCGAAAAGGGAGGAGAACAATATTTACCTCAAGAAAAGCAACCATGACTTGCTTGACCTTGACCAAGACCTCCTAACACACACAAGCACCTCTTTCTTCCTTCCCAAACCCACGACAACAACAGCAAATACAAAAGAGAAAAGAGAGAAGCGGAAAGGATGAGAACACGAGAGAGAGAGAGAGAGAGAGAGAGAGAGAGAGAGAGAGAGAGGGAGGAATGAGGAATATAATTTTTATTTTCCACAAGATTTGAAGCACGAATTCAATCCAATGACTCGGTCGCATGCTTCACAAAACAGGCCTCACACTAAGTCATTCGGTCGCATACATAGACGGTAGAGGAATGAGGAATATAAGTTAAAAATCGTTTGATTATTCATCAAATTTCGTAAATATCCTTCAGTTAAATTGGGGATCTCTTAAATCTTGATAACCATCGTTAGTTAATTCCAGAAAGTAAACTTTGTTTCATCTTTCTTTCATAGATGCGTTTTGATAATTATCTTCTACACACGTCAAAATGAGAAAAGCTCCGATCTTTGATGTGCATGTTTATGCCACCAACGATCTTTGGTGTGAAGAGAGAGAGAGAGAGAGAGAGATCTGAAAGAGGATTGATAGAGAGAGAGAGTTTTTTTTTTTATTTTCAAAAAAAACTAATTAAAAAATAAAAATAAGGGTAAAAATATCATTTCACCCTCATTTAACAGAAAAAACTAACCCTTAACGGAAGGAAAGACCAAATGTGTTAGCAAATGCAAACGATAGGGGCCAATATGTGGGATTTCCCAAGATTGGGCCAATGTGAAAACTGGAGCAAACCATAGGGACCAAAACTGTAATTTACTCTTTATTTTATGATTTTTATGGTATAATTGTCAAGTTACGCATATAGATGTGTTTTTATTTGCGATTGTGCAACTAGTGTACATCAAATTATTAATTACCTCTATTCAAATTTATCAACTTGGACGTGAGTAGGATGAATAGTAACTTTTAAAATATTTGTTAATAAGTTTATAATTCTTCTATTTTTACAAAAAAAGGATCAAATATACTTACTTAAATGTGCTAATTTGGATAAGACGATGCCATGTCGCGATTCATTTTACTTCCCATAATGGTGCCTTAGTGACTTCTCTGATGGATGGAGAGAGTGAGTACATAACATACATGATCATATGGTATTTTATAGTGAATTAGAGGGCATATGAAAAGACCTCAAATTAAATTTTGATCTTTGGTATGTTATGCTCATTTATTTCGTCAGTTACACCTTATGGGAAAGAATATAGAAGCACACAAATTATTCTCTCAAGTTATAGATCAATGTCATATCCATCATACTACATATATTTAGATCTAGGGGCTGAAATGTCATTATGGCAAATTATGGTACAATGAATAATTGTACTCAACATGTAATTATCATTACAAAATAGTCCTAAGGCCACATAGATGAGTTAATCTTCCAACATTCTCCCACTTGTCCAAGTGACTATTTGTATACATGTTTAATTATCTTGGCCAAGGTATATTCATCATGTTAGATATTAACACCAAAAGCATAAAAGTACAGCCTGACATGCCATTTTAGACACGGGACCCCCACCGATCATACTTAGGCGCTTCATATGAAACTTACGATTATTTTAAGTCAAATGACTTTATACTTAAATGGTAATGCATTACATTTGTCTATACAAAAAATTAGTATGCACAAGTTATTAATATAGACAAATTGCATATTATGGAGGAATCGTAATCAAGTACTTGAATAACTTTTAAAGTTTTAGTAAAGCATTATGCTAGAAATATTATATTAAGTCTAGCCATAAACCCATTTTGACGACATATTGAAATATTTTGGGTGCTGGACATTTCGTCATCGGATCCGTTAGCATATTACTAGTGCTGATGTGGTCGATACAAAAAAAAAACATTAACCTCCATTCCTCTCATACGAACAACTATTTTGTATCAAGATAAAGCCTCCTTCCATATTAAGTATTGCTAGTGGAAAAGCTTATAGAGGCAAAGTTATAGCAATAAAATTTCTTTAAATGTCCTTGAAATGGTATTTAGGATCATGAGTGTAGTGATTAAATTTCTCAACAATATTAAGTGGCAAGTTACATTATATATGGCAACATATTTTGCCATCATAGTTGATGTAGCCGTCAACTTTTACTTATGACTCTTCCATGATATTTGACCAACTGATATCATAAAGATGTATCCCCATGATGACTTGTCACCTTTGCATTTTTCAAAGTCATAATCTAAAATCATTTCAATTAATATTGTGTACTCTAGTTTATTTTTAATTACAAGAAAAGGGTTGTATAATATATTTTATAAAAAAAATTGGGACGTTACATTAATGTTGTGAGCACTTGGTTCATGCATTACATATCATTTTCCTTTGCATAATATTAAATATGTTGATTTAAAATTTGAAAGAATAGTTTCAAAATGACGCATTATTGTCAATCTTATAATACAAATGCTTTAAGTCAAAACTTATGTATCTCATGAAACATTGTGTCTTATATACTATATTTTCTTTTTATATGACATGCACCATATAATATGGAGAGAAGTGATAGTTGTAGCTTGCTAAACATGCTTTTTGGAACGTTTTAAAAGACTATACTATTTTGTCATTTGCCATAGTGGAGATAAACCTAGTAGAAAGGCCTTTTGTATGCAATTATAGTTTGTTAACTTTGATGTTTCAGCTATGTATTTTGATTGTTTGTAATTCCATGTGTAACACCTAAATTAGAACTTACTTCTAATTATCGTTATTAATGTATATATTATTATGAATGGTACTATTATTTTCAAAACATAAATATAGAGTGTTACATTTCAAAGCCATCCTTTCATCTACACAAAAGGAAAAGGAAGGAAAACTTTCAAACACAAAAAATAATAATGATGAAATGGAAATCCTGACAAGCATTGCAATATATACATACCATGTGCATTAACATAAAAAACTCACTACTCCTGAATTTATGCAACTTCAACTCATACCAACACAATCCATGCTCATTTATTCAAGCTCACCACCCTTAATATGGTATGGGGAAATATCTATGAATTTCTTCTTTTGCTAACCAACAAAAGATGGCTTGTAGTTAAGATTTCTATTCATACTAGCCCCACGAGTAATCATAAAGACGAAAGAACTTTGTACTAAACCAAAAGAACCGATCTTTCAATTGCTTAATGGAGCCAGGAAGACTACTGGTGATCTTTGAATGCACCAATTTTATGAGAAATTCTAAATTAATCACCAATTTGACTAAAGACGACAACACTCATAGAATAAACAAACAGTTAAGGTTATCTTGTGACTATACAATCATCCACAAAAAATTACATGTAAGTTAAACAATGTGTAATTTATCATAACCTAATACACCTCTACTAAAATAACTATTCAATAGCATGAAATCAAACTATAACAATTTAAATACATACCTACTTTAATGCATGATTTTTTTGTGATCTACAAATTAGGCATTGGCGCCTCGTTACCGGCAAAATATAAAATATCATATTCAGAGATAATATGTTTATTTTTCCCGTCGGCGACATCGAGACACGAAACACATATCTTGATCATCATATTTCAAACAAATAACAAAGCAAAATGGCGAGGAAAAAGAAGAATTTTCAATAAGAATGTGAAAGGAAAAAAGACAAAAGTTTAAAGGATCTTCCTTATATAAAGGAGCGAGGAAGAAGAAGAATTTTCAAGGTGAAAGTAAAAAAGAGAAAAAAAAAGTTTAAAGGATCACCCATATCTATAAGGGTTTAGGCATGGAATTTTGAAAATCATCATAACAAATGTCAAAAACTTGATAAGGATGACAACGCATATAAGACACACTTAATAAATTATGACTTGAAGGAGAATAACACAATATTTTCTATTCTATTGAAACAAGAAATGTGGCATCCTCAGGGCCCTACTATAATAATTATATACTTGTGTGGCCTTTCAACAATGATGATAAAGCATTCACACAAGTTTTAAGCCATTGAAAGTATTAGAAAAAGAATATTGAAGAGATACAAAATCCAAAGCATACTAACAAATAATATTTGAACGTATACTTTGGACTACGGGACTTAGTAGTGGACTTTACCTAACTAGCTACTCTAGCCACTTTGATACTTTATTAGCCAGACTCTACTTTGACATCAGAAAATCTATCATCCTTGCGAACTACACCATATATGGGGAAATAAGCACGATGAAAGCATGTTTAGAAAGCTACAACTTTACCTTGCAGCCAACACCTTCCAACATCTTATGGTGCTCTACCCACTAAATGGAAGAAGTACAATGGACAACTTGTCAAAAGGTACCTCATACCTATTGCAGGTTTTCAAACAAAGAGGCAAAGCTTGCTCCTTGTGCCAATTGCATATATATCACCATTAAGCAAGATTTTAGTAAGCTAAACATTCTCTTTACTTTTCATTCTCCCGTACTTCACATCGAATATTTCAATACTAACTTGGGCATCAGAGTGTAATTTCGGGCTCATCCTAAGTTGCAACTGACCAAAGCATTTCTTAAGTGATATCAGGTTCCGGAGTCCCACGTATCCACCCTACGAGACCCTATTTGGAGCTACTCGTCGAACAAGGTTGCATCAATGTACAATATATTGTGTATCAAGCGTGTAAAGTGATTTTTGTGTTGTGAGTCTTAACTAATATACTTTGTAAATTGTTAGTGTTGTTATGCTATATTAAAATGTTAATGAAATGCGCCTATCAAAATCATGCTTGAAAATAATTAATATGTACGAGAAAATGACTTGGGTAGACAAAATAATAAGATATGTTACTATTTTATAACATTAGCTTTTAAATCAACAATCTACGTTACATTGGTGAACAAGAAAGAGAGAGTATTTTTAATACAATTCTAGTAATCTTAGTTCATTTAATATGTATTTGTTTTTAAATAGAAGTTTTAGAATCTACCTGGTTAGGTACAAAATCGAACTTGACATTTCTAAATGAACAAGTTGAAATTATTCCCAAGAAGTGTTTATTGCAACGTCATAAAGCGGTTCCGATTATATTATATATATTCGTCATGATAATACAAAAGCGCCTGTAGCTCAGTGGATAGAGCGTCTGTTTCCTAAGCAGAAGGTCGTAGGTTCGACCCCTACCTGGCGCGAGGTCTTTTTTTTAAATCATATATACAATATATTGTCCGCTGTATAATATCTTATCGCGTTGCACACCTTTTAGCTTTTGAACAACTTCAACGCTTTATAATATCTTATTCAATTGCACGTTTTAGCTTTTAAATCTCATATATCTAACATAAATATATTGTCCGCTGTATGATATCTTATTACATTCCACGTTTTAGCTTTTGAACAACTTCCAACGCTTTATAATATCTTATTGCACGTTTTAGCTTTTGAACAACTTCAAAAGGTATTGTGCAAGTTCAATGCAGGTCAAAAACCCTTTGTATATGTTTAAATAAATCACCCCTGCATGCCTTTTTGTAATATAAAACAAAAATCCCCTAAGAGAAAGCCAACCATCGATAAAATATCATGAAATGACAAAGACAAGTTTTTGGGTTTTGGGTTTTGGTTTTCGGTTTCCATAGAAACCTGCGGAAAAGAATCTAGAAAGCCCGAAAAAATAGAACAATTGTTTTTGGTTTTTGGTTTCCATAGAAACCTACGGAAAACTCCAAAAAGTCATAAACTTTGGGGGTAAAGAATGCAACTAATACAGAATGAGATTTAGGACACAATACAAAATAAACTAAGATACTTAAATACTTAATATGAAAAGTATTATACTAGTAAACATTGAATAAAATAAAATAATACTAAATACTAACAATGTCACCTTGTGATGCCATAACCGGTTTCTTGTGTTCCAAGAGATCCTGTCGAAGCATTTGATACGCATTCCGATAGTGTTCGAGCGTATAACGCAGCTGCCTTACCGCCTGTCGTTTCTCTTCAGCTCCTTCTTCGATCATCTCTTGTTGCTTCTCAATCAGTTTCTTTAGTTCTCGACTGCGACACCTCAACTCCTCTACAGAATTGATCGACTTTTGATTTTCTAAATGTAGTTTTTCAAGTCGATCGTTCATTTCATCGATTTGATCATCTTTCAAACTCATTTCTTCTTCAAGTTCAGAAACCCTAGACACAAGCCCATCTCTGTCCATCTTTAACTGCTCGAGTTCATCTTCCAGTTCGTTTTTCTTGATTCCAATCCTTTTGAGATCGTGTTCTAAACGTCTACATCGCTCCCATTCTTTGATGTTATTATCTAATCTTCGTTGTTTTGATAGTCTCGTGACCTGTTCTCGAAGCTGCGAGTTTTCTTCTGACAATTCTTGTTTTTCGACCTCTTTCTGACCGGATTCAACCTGATTAGGAAAACGACCATTGGAGTCGAATTCGCGCCTGAATCGTTTAAGTTCTTGCTCCAATGTATCTTCAGCCAGACGATCGTTTACCCGTGGAGTTTCGAAATCATCCAATGATTCATCAGAAAGATCATCACGACGGGGTTCCATGGATTCATATTTTTGGAGTTTGATCCTCAGTTTAGCGATATCTTCTTCTAATAGCCGAATCTTTTCCTTAGCGATCCGTAACTCTTCCTCATAGAACACAATTTCAGAGTTTAAACGGTTCTCTTCATGTTCCATTTGAACCTTCCTAAGCTCAGCCTCCAATTCAACGACCTTCTTACGCAATTGTCTGTAGTTTGATGAACTGGAATAGCCTTGAAAAAGGGAATCGTCTGAATCCGACTCGGAATCAAATGTCGAAGTTTCATATCCTGATTTGTTTCCCAGCATCTCAAAATTTGGAATCTCTGATAAGCGACGAGTTAATCTGCGCTCGGGAGTGAATCTGCGCTCGGGAGACGTCATGGCCGACGGTGGTTCTGAAAAAACATTATGACCGGTAAACATATCGAATGTGCCTGAGTTTTGGGATCGGAGGTCCGGGGGGCGGCTCCTCCTCAACTCTGCCTTGGCTTCATTGTAACGCTCGGCCAATGATCGGAACATTCGGTAAAAGTCTTTGACTTGAGAGACGAGTCTTGGTCTCTTTTGGCAATATATTTCAGCTTTCTTGGCGAATGAGTCTCCTTCTTCTTCAACTAGCTTCAACATTTGTTTGATGCTTCGATCCATTTCTTGAATCAAGAATCTTTTTGTCATTCCACGATTCGACATATTGGCCATGTGGGTGTCTGAAAGAAACAATCATTTTATATGTTTGAATCGAAAGATAAGGCTACAAGGTCCCGAAAAATGGAGACAAAGTAAGATGAACCATGGAAGCCCCTGAACGTGAAGGTGGAGGCATGATTAGCAGCGGACCAGGAGCAAGAAAGCCATTTTGCTCCACAAATCCAAATTAAAATCAATCAAAATGTTTTGGGGTTTCAGCCTTTCAGGTTGAGGCCAGCACATTTTGGAGAACGATTACCCATTCGTTTCGATCCCAAACATAAATTACTCAACGTTACTGATATCCATATATATACGATCACGAATAATAGTATTACATAGAGACGATGGGCAAACGGGCAACAAGCTGCGCCGCTAGCCCTTTTTGAATGGCAAAGCTGATACGCTTAAAAACAAAATCCAAAGATCTAAGGGACATGATGGTACTCTGCATAACCCGTTGAACTCTGTTGAGTAGCTCCACAGCTTCAGGTGCGAGAAAACCAAAGGTATCAAAAGCGAAAGGGATAAACACATGTTGATTTTCACGACATGCCTTATCATGTTTACCCACTTTGCATGCAGCTGCTTTCAAAGCCGCTTGCCTCCCTGTGAAACCTCCACTCCTCAAGTTCACAAGAGGGGAAACCCCGGTAAGGTCCACACATGCATGTTTACCTCCCATCCATCCGAAGATTAAAATGTCAGCAGGCCTGAGAGTAGATCTCCCGTCTGAAGGGTCCGTCAAAAAGTTAACAGGAGCTTCCTTACGAACCGAAACCCCGGCACGTCTGCAGACGTCAAAAAGAACATCCCTAACCATATCATGACGGTATTTGAAACCTGGGAGCTCCCGACAATGAATAGCATGATCCCCAAATGAGTCCAAGCACGCCTTGCGACAAACCGGACATATCTCGTCGCTTGGAAAAAGAGGAATCATAAGGCGGTACCGTAGAATAGCGCGATATTCCACAGGGGACATATGTAGACCGAGCCCGTCAATGGGGATAGCTAGCAAAAAATCTTGTGCATGAGGAGCTCGAAGACACTCCAATACGGCTTTCTGCCTGAACGTCATGAGATAGTCGTTTTCCATATCCTTGACGATCTTACTAAAGAGAGCATTCGCCAATATTTTTTGGGATTTAGGGGGGGCGATGTCCTTATTAGTGAAACCGTTACAGTCAAAATCTGGAATTGTGCCACGCAGACGATCCAAAGCAGAATAATAATCAATATCCATACCACATATGCCACTGTGGCGCAATATGTGGTCTTGTAAGGCCCAAGATTGTGCCCTCGATGCTACAAAAGCGTACGATGAAGCCTCAGTAGCTGAGTACAAACCCAAACCACCAAAACGTATTGGTAAGGAAACCAACCGCCACTGGAAGTCTCCAAAGTAAGGGCCACCACAAACCACAATGTCTTCAATGGAACCACGCAACCCTTTGTCAAAAAACAAAGCCGCCTCCTCCATGTGCACCGGTTGGCAAGTTCTTAAACCAAAGAAAAGTTTAGCAATGCCCATACAAGAACGTAGCAAAAGGAGCTGACTCTGCGGGTCACAAAGCTGGGGAAGAAGGCCCATCAAATCAACAGCCTTGACAGCTCTCTTCAAGGCGAGCCCACTAATGAACCCAGCGTCTCTGCTAACAGCCCCCCCAAGGAGCTTAACTCCCAAAGAAGGTCTACCAATATCTGCTGGGAAACAGCCGTCACGAACTTTCCTACCATCACAAGAGGGCCAAAAAATTTCAGTTTTCTTAATATTCAGCTCCAGACCCAACACTGGACCATCCTCCTGAATAATGTTTAACACATTCGCCACCTCATCGGAGTCTCCAATAACGGTCCCATCATCTAAATACCAAGCATGGAACAGTAGCTTGCAATTGTCTCGAATTTTATGCACAAGAGGGTGTAAAACAAGGGCAAAAAGAAGGGGTCCCAATGGATCACCTTGTTGAACCCCAGAGGTGGACCATATATGGGTGTCACCTATATAAAGCCTGGATGCCCTCCCATATAAGAAATCGACCCACAAGGAAATAGAAGGGCACATCCTTCTAACCTCGCGGAGTAAGACGGATCTATCCACCATGTTAAAAGCATTCGAGAAATCCACCGCAAGCAGGGTAAGGGACCCATTATCGTGGTGTTTACACAACACCCGATTCGCACAATGCAAAACAGCCTCAGCACCCCCGGACACGCCGACCCCAAATTGAAAATCGTTAAGGTATTTAACCATATCTTTCCCAACTCCCTTCATAGCCACCTTCGAAACCAACCGCCTCCATATAGTACCAACTGCAATTGGCCGGATCCCGTTGTCTGGTTTAATAAGAGGCGTTAGAGGTGCAGAAGCAACAAACTCTGCCAAAACAGACGGACATCTTCCCCCTAACCATAAATTAACAACTGAGGTTATGGCCCGTATGAGATCTGTGGCTAAAGCTGAACCCTCTCCGCATAGGGCATCTAAAATATGTTGGGCCCTCAAGCCATCTCTACCACAAGAAGTCCCTTTAGGGAAAGATTTAATGCAACCAAGAACACTATCGAAATCGGCTACAAGGGGAGGCTCTGAGTAAAAGGAGTCCGGCATAGAAGGGGGTGGTTTTAGAGGATGCTTATCCTCTAAGGCTTTAATGGTATCACCATTGTAAGGCGCAACACCAGAGGAGCATAAAACTTTAACAGCGGCAGTGAAATGACCATCTGCAACTTTACGGAGACATTGTCTAATGTTGGTCTTAGCCATTGTGTTAGGCCGTGTGTTGTCCCCGCCCTGGCTCATGTGCCCACCCCCGTAGTTGTTGAAAATGTTGTTTAAAAGGGTGGGGAGACCGTCCTCTTTCCCCCATGTAGCCAAGGACTTCAAGATGCAACTTTGTTGAATGGATTTTCTGTTCCCAGATCTGCTTTCTTGACTGTTGTTGGGCCTAAACACCTGCAGCGTGCAACGCGGTAGAAGGAACAACCTAACCCAGGCATCAACAGAGTTAGGCTGGGCAATCACCTTGTAAATTGCTGATTTAAAAGCCTGCGAGAAAGCTAAACGACAACTGTGAGGGATACTTTTGACTGTAGTGATAGGCGTTTTAAAGACACGTTCAAGAAGCTCAACATCCATAACCCATTCCTCTGAAACATTTGGCACATTATTCTGAGCATCCGGCTTAACAATACCGATAATGTGTGTAGTCGCACTAATGTCCCCTTTAATAAAACGAACAAGACCATTCGGATGATGACATAGCCGACTAACCGCATGTAGAGACATACAATCCCCACACAACCATTGACCGAGAGACAACAACGTTTTTTCCACCTCCATAAATAAACCATGATCCGTTGACAAAGCGTCACGCAAGACCCGTTTGCGGTCATCATTTAAAAGATGTTGACTTTTAAGGTGAGAAATCATACGGGAGTTTCCTTTATTACCCCCTTCACCTATTCGGCAACAATGGAAACTTCTAAACGGGCACGGACAAAAACTATCAAAAACAATAGAAGAAGAAGAAGAAGCCATGCCTCGAGATGAAGCAATAACATGGGGGCTGAAATAAATATAGGAAAAAGAAAACAAAGGACACCAACACAATGTTGGGTTCTACAGAAGGAGAGTAGCCCCAGCACCCAAGTTACATCATCCAAGAAATAAACAAAGAACCAGGACTGATGTACCAAAAATAAAGATCCAGCAAAAGAAAATATGACTCTGGCATTTTATCAAACACATCGAGGGCAAACAAATAAAAACAGAAACCGCAGTGTAATTAGGCACTTCTTTACGCTACCTGTGAATGGAAAACACAAAAGAATAGCAAAGCAGGAAAAACACAATCTAACAGAAGATATCACTGAGGAAATAAAAAGGAAAATTCAAAGAAACAGCAAACCGAGTGACAGAAGACGAGGATGTGGAGAAGAAAGCAGATAAACAGACAACAATGCAAGAATCGGACCAGGCTTCATTCCTTTGAATTAAACACCCGGACAAATTATACTTTTATCACACAGGCTTCGTTTGGTGTTTGGTGTAGAAATTGCAGAAACCGCAGGCTTAATCGGAGCCTGAAATCGGAGATGTTCATCTTCTAGACTCATGATATTAGCTGAAATTCAAATCGTAGCCTGAAACCGGATGCAAGGTTTGATTGAAATTCAAATCGGAATTTGCAATAATGTTAAAAAGAGTTTATTTCATAAAACACCTTATGTTTCCAACTTTTCCATTTTAGACCTAAAGTTTTTTTTTCTTCGACATAAACCCAACTTTAACCATTTCCTTGCTATTTCATTAAGGTAGCCGATGACCATTTCACGCACGCTCCTTCACTTGCAACCCAACGGACAAAACCTTTGTACTCTACAAGGATTGGTAACGAAGAAGCAAGAATGTAAGCAACCTTCTTGCAAATCATAAGTAAGCAGACCTAGAAATCGGGTACCAATGTTTTGGGTTTTTGAAATGTTGAAGAAGAGGCATCTTTCAGCAAGGTAAGGAAGAAAGGTAAGAAAGTCAAGCCTGCTAATGAAGTCGAATCTAGAGATGACTTTCTGTTGCCAAAAATGGCCATGCATTACGACAGGGAAGGGGTGATAGTTGTAACCTTCTATTCTATTAAAGATTCATTTCTTATCAACCTGCGTCCAGAATAATCTGAGTTTTTGGATGATAGAGATGAAAATGTTGATGATGATGAGAACTTAGTCCATCTTGATGATGATGAGAACGAAATTACTAGTTCAATTGTTGTTCATGATCCCACCACAGAGTGGAATGTCATGAAACCTAAGTATGGAGAGAAGTATGAAAGTTTTGAGCAACCAAGACTCTGCTTTGTTAACTATGATGTGGGTACCCCCCCCCCCCCCCAAAGATTTGAGAAGCTTGAAATTACCATGTTAGTTGCTAGATGTGGTAGAGATGTAGACAAAAAAGTTTCCATTTCGGTTGTATGCATCATGGATGAATACAGAAAGAGCAGCCTAGGTAAAATCCCTAAAACATAAGCACTTATGTTCAAAAACCTTCAATTTCAGACACCTTATATCCCCTAAACGGGTTGCTACTCATCTTGTGAACGAGATTCTTTTGAAACCATCTACCAAACTCACAAAATTGAAAAAATTCATACCAAAAAAGTTTCATTTTTCCATAACTACTAGTAAATGTCATACAGGAAGATGGAAGGCAGTGGTAAGGATTGAAGGAAATGTTAGTGATAAGGGATGTCAATACATATATTCAACCACGGTAGTACTGTGCAAATGAGTGTCAACCTTAATGTTGATGGAAAACATTATATATATATATATATATATATATATATATATATATATATATATATATATATATATATATATATATATATATATATATATATATATATATATATATATATATATATAAGTTGAATACTCATATAGTCATCAAGAATCTAATTTATATAACATCGTTGAAACACGATTAATACTGAAACGTCCCAAATTCCAGAGTAAAATTTTCATTTTTAAAGGCAGCTCGAATACGTAAAACGGGTTAGAAATTCAAACCATTTGGTCCAAGTTCAGTATTTAAAACATTTAACACCATAATGATTAAATCAAATATAAAACATTAAGCAGCAGAAAAATTGAACGCCAGGATGTCGAATGCGATACAATCGTGCCGCGCTCTAAATCTTTATTTAGAATAGTACCTGAAAAATATTTAAGGTGAAAGAGTAAGCACAAAGCTTAGTGAGTTCCCTAATGTACAACACAATCCATCTTCATACACATAAGGCACATACAACATCTAGGTACAACCCTAACATGGAAATGCACCTTCTTTCATTCAACACATTCGGGTGCCTAGAACGACCTGTCATGCATCATCCTTTTATCATGCAGCACCTTCGTGTTGGCCAGCACGACCGGTCAAACATCATGCTAGCCTAGAGACCTGACTCAATCCTAAATCGGCACTGGCCTATCCCAATATCAACAAAGCCGTAAGAACGAATCATACGACTACACATAAACACTTATAGTCCTAACAAACAAACATATCATCATTCTATATTGTACCACCTACTCATGCAACTTCACACATATTATAGTGAGGAGACTTACATAATCTGTAAAATCAAGCCACACGCTTTCGATATCCTCACACGCTAAGCAACACGAACTCCTAACGTATCATAAAGTTGTAAATAAAAATCTGAAAGACCCAAAACCGATCCCACGGTCCAAACTCCTAATCCACCCAAGTTGACCCAAATGTAACACCCCAATTTTTACACAATTTTTTTTTTTTTTTACAAACTTTTATTACAACTCTTGCAAACAAACCATGTATTTTTATTACAAACGGGGTATCACGTATTTGCATCACAACCATGGTTCAAACCTGTTTATTATACATTTTACACAATAACAGATGCTACGGTCCCACACCCGACTCTTTTAACGCCCTTCCTGCTTACCTGAGTACATAACATTTAAAACAAATACGTGAGACATAATGTCTCGTGAGCATTATGGGTTTAGACCCAAAGCAGTTTACCAATTATATCATTATTCCTTAAATTTCCAATTTTACATTTCCTGTGAGCGCCCCCACATGTATTCCTTATTTCGTGATGGTACATTCCTATGAGCGCACCCGTAGGTTTTATACGAGACGCACCCGTATAACCGCTTCCTCAATAGTATGAAACGGATTCATCTATCAAGGTAAGACAACTACTTCGCGACGGGAGGTACCATCCCAGTAGTGTCTTTTTGCCACCCCTACCGCAGCAGGCCGTGGTCTTTATCCGGATACTTCTCAATTCATCAATAGGGCTCAATCACTTTATACCTTTCTTGTATTCCTCATTTATCTTTTGTATACATTATACTCACTATGTCATAGGAATCATTTCCAAATTTCACAAAACCATTTCCAGTTTCATTAAATCATTTCCATTTTCGTTAAATCATTTCAATTCCATAAAAACCATTTTGACTCCCAAAACATTCTTTTATAAAATTTATTTTGCTATGTACTCGAAAATCCACATAACACTCACCTCGAGTCACCTAGGAATCAGTTAGTCTTTTGCACCTCTTTTTCCTTCGCTCGGTTCACCGTATTTGAACCACCACCTATTATTTACAAGATATACGTTTATATTCAATTTATATATATATATATATATATATATATATATATATATATATATATATATATATATATATATATATATATATATATATATATATATAACAACTAACTTTACAGCACAAGAGTGCTATATTATGCAACTACAATTCATTAACCAGGCTACAACTTTTATTAACTAACTTCCTTCAATTTATAACGTTGTCCCGAAATACGCGTATTTTACTATAGTACTCTCGGGAGGGCGTATTTCGGTTCTGACAGTTTTCCATGAAGTCTCACACTATAATAGACGTGTGTTTCAAATTTGGAGTTCATTGGACAAGTCTAGCTCAAACTCCAAAAATCAAGAAAAACTTACAATTTTGGTCACTGCCGCTACAGTGGTTTTTCCGCAAGGTCGGATTGCGAATTTGAAAATTTCTTATATGTTTTCATACCATTTTAAGGCTATGGCAAAAATTTCAGACCAAACGGACATGCTTAGCTATGGTTTCTATCTTTAAAAATTGGACAGAACCAAGCTGCATTTCTGCCGCGAGATCGGGTCGCGATCTACCCTTGGGTCGGGTCGCGATCCGTAGTCGGGTCATGATCTACCCTTGGGTCGGGTTGCGATCCATAGTCTGTTGCCATTTTTGACGATTTTTCAGCCACAACTTCCACTATTTCCCTGCATTAAGTCCTTAATACCTAACTTAATCATTTTAGAATCATTCCAGGGCAACAATCTTAAATTTTTATCAAGTTTTAACTTGCGAAAATCATAATTTCTTACCAATTCATATGAAACCCGTTTTTACCCATTTTCACCAAAAATACCAATTTTTGAGTTTAATCACTTAGGATGATCTTAATACATCCTAAATGATCCTTAGAGCCTAACAAAACATTAGGAATCAGTTTTTAATCTCAAAACTCATTTCTAGGGTTCTTGAGGAAATTTCTCAATTCCTCCTTCTTTTAACCGATTCCAGAAGTGGAATTGAGTTCTTAATGGTGTTAAGAGCATGTTTTCAAGGTTAGAAGCTCAACACACACCCCATACCACTTCTGTAACCCGTTTTTGCACAACCCCAAAACCCCAAAATGCTTAAATTAAGTTGTAAGGGTGAAATTCTTACCCCAAATGGTTTGGAAATCAAAACCTTGAAGCTAATTGCTGATTTCTGCTCAAACTCCCCAACACCTTCGTGAACCTGCTAACTCCTTGCTCTCTCCCGATGTTTCTATAAGTTTCTAGGAAGTGGGAGATTTTCCCACTATTTATACTTCCTAGTTTTTCACTTCTAACCCTTTAGTTCTTTTTCTACCAATTTGGCACCATAACTTAGTTTTTATTACATCATACTTTTAATTTTTACATTAATATCCCTAGTTACAAAATATTTTACATTAAGGTCTAAAATATGGCAAAAGACCAATTTGCCCTTATTCCAAAATTTTACTATTTCACCCGATTATTTTACATTTTATTACATATTTTTACGGGTTCTTACACCAAAAGTCAAGTTGTCAAAGTCAAAGGTCAACATTCAACACCGAGATAGCGCCGCTATCTCCCAAAATCAGATCGGAGCCTTCGCGATAGATAGCGGCGCTATCTATGAAATTTTCAAAACTTCATTAACCACTTAAACCATTTAGACGGGGGCTAATACTCTCCAGAACTCATCTAATAGGTCTGAAACTTCATAAAAATTGAAACTTTCCTGACATGCATGTCAAATCCCATACTTAGGTTAAAACTTAAAAGTAGGGGTGCAAATGAGCCGAGCCGGCTCGTGAGCTACCCGGGATCGGCTCGTTAAAAGCTCGACTCGAGACCGATTTTAAACGAGCCCGTGCCGAGCTCGAGCTTAATATAAGGCTTGTTTAATAAACGAGCTCGAGCAGAGCCTATGTCACAAGCTCGATTAGGCTCACGTGCCTATATATAATATAAATTTTATTTTATTTTTATATATATTAAAATTAAAACATATTTAGTCATTTACTACTCATTTATGGAATTAGGGTTAATGTCAAAGCAAGTTCTAAATTTTATTTTCCGCGCATTTTGTTTGTTTAGATTTTAAGTTACTAAGTATGTTGTTATTTTCCTGCATTAGAGCAAGTTCTAAATTTTATTTTCCAAGACTATAAGAACAAGCTTATATATACAAAAGATAAGAGCTTTCTACTCACAATGGTCCAGAATATGTAGATCTTGTTGATTGCTCCTTGAAAAACACCTTCTAGCACCACCACACACCTTCCTCCCCTTCAAGCAAGCTTTAATAATGGATAAAAGAGCCAAAAACACCAAGAAGAGGCTAGGGTTTCATGAGAGATGTTTCTGGGGGTGGAAGAAGGAGAAATAATGGCTGCCTAAGGTTTAGAGCCCTTAAATATTGCCCAAAATCTGAGATCTAGGGTTTGGTGCATTTTGCAGCCGATAACGTTGCTATCCCTTAATATAGCGTCGTTATCTCCACAATCATGAAAAACACATGATTACAAGATAGCCGTGCTATCTCAATAGATAGCGTCGCTATCTCCCATTTTTCTTAAAACCAACTTCTTTAAACTTCAAAGTTCAAACAATTCACATAATGCACAAATTTAACAAAATTGAAAATTGATAAAATTTATATAATCAAATAACCTAGTGACAGTGACAATGTAATTAGTTAACTAAAATCGATACTACAAAACATATCAATGTTCAAACATCTACAACATACTTTTATTATTACATATAATGTAACAACCCTGAAAAATATGTATTATCTTTCAATACTTCAAAAAGCGTCATGTTATTTTTTTGTCAACTAAAACCACTATATGTTATGATTTTAGTTAAATTAATGTTTTGCACTTGTGTAATACAAGAAAACTGGTTGCATAACCTATAATGGAACCGAAATAATTACATGACATTGAAACTGAAGTGCTATTCTAAAAAAGTTCTACCATCTTGCCAAAAACTTTAATACTATTAATTTTCAGAAACTGTAATTACTATTTTACATAAGCTTTATTGTAATACCGTGTTATTAAATTTGAGAAATT
>CM042012.1:10587500-10761641 GCA_023525715.1 Cichorium intybus | reverse complement strand
TTTAAGGCGCATGCGTCATGGTCGTAAATAGCGACGCCGACTCATGGGGTTAGCGGCACTATTCGCCGCTATTGCAAAACCCTAGATTCTGGGCCTTGAGCCTTATTTAAAACACAAAACCTTAGGAGGTCGTCTTCTACCAGCCTCCTTTGCTCTGAAACGAAAACCCTAAATCTCCATTGTGTTGTAACTCCATTATTGGGTCTTGGAAGCTTGTTTAAGGAAAGAATAGGGAAGTTTAGTGTTTAAGGAAGCTACTACAAGAAGGATCTAGCTTGCTCTCTTGTTTCTGGACCATTGTAAGTGATAAAAATATCTACTTTATGGCTTTCCTTCATGTGAATGTGAGTCTAGGTTTAGTTTTGGTCATTTTAGGTCCATGGTTGATAAGTTCACGGAGTTTGGGGAACTCCATAGATCTATGGCAAATTGCCTTCATTTTTGGAACACTCGAGCCTCTAAAAAGGGCCATGCTCAAGTCCCCTTGAGCTCATGGAAGCTTGGTTAAGCATTTGGACCCCTCTTTTGACCTATATCCTAAGAATAGACATGTATGGTCATACATGGCCATAAAGTTCGTATTTTTATGGGTCTATGGACTAAATGGATGAGTTCTAGAAGACATTGGCAATTGACTTAACATATTAAATGTTGAACAAGGAAGTTAGGACCTTCGGGGTTAGCGTCACTAACCATAGGTGATAGCGACGCTACACTTGGCAAGAACCCGCATCTGAAGACGTCCTTAGCGACGCTATCTACCACTGCCTGGTAGCGGCGCTAAGTGTGATCTTGGTTTTGACTTAATCGTTCAGTTTGCCTTTTGGTCAAACTTTAAGAAATTTGAGGGTCGGCCTCAAGGTTGACCTAGGAAAGGTTAGGTCATTGATTTGTGCCTGCTTGTGATTTAGGAGGTTCGGGTGGACCGACTACCGATGACCTTTCTTAAATTCGAGAGGTTTACGATTTAGGTGAGTCTTCACACCTTACTTGTCATGATATTACATGCCTAGGAGAATGTTGTTAATGTGACACCCCATTTCTACTGTTTGCAAATACTATGGTTTTTCGTATAAATATTTGAATACAAAAATACGGTTTAACAAAAACCGATTATTTACATATTTAAAACTGTGGGTGTTACAAATCCATACCAAACTAACCATAGTAAGCAAGAAAAGGATTAAACCTTGTGTCCAAGATAGGAGCTATGTGGGCTCCACTCCAGCTAAACTTCATCCAATTATAGCATAGCATTTAACCTGGAATACATGGCATAAAAATAGAATACGTAAGACAAAAATTGTCTCGTGAGTTACATGAGTTTTAGACTCAAACTTTTAACTTCTTTTCCAACCTTTATATATAAAACTTATGACATAAAACATCTTTCAAAGTTTTATAATAATGTCATACCATAGCTCTTTACTTTTAAAAATCATTACATATCATACCTTGCAAAAATATCTTCATTCAAAACTTTATATTAGCAACATACTATAACTCTTTACTTCTCAAAAATCATTTTGTGACATACTTTACTAAATAACAACTTTCTTACTTTCTTTGACTGGTTTTATAAGCTTGCTGGATTTTTATACTTAGGGATTTAATCACTATAAGTGATACCCCAAGTCTCTATGGCTAGAAAGAACGGATCAATCCTCACCATAGAAGTGCTGAGGCGATCTACTTCGCGACAGGGATTTTCCCCAGTAGACCCCTGACCTAACCCGGGAAGGTTGGAACATAGTTCCCTTACTAACGCTGCTTGCTACAATTACCAGTCATACAAAACATTTGAACATTACTTTCATACATATAACTTGTGGCTAAGTGCCAAGCTTCATTACTTTCTATCTTTATGGCTAGATGCCAAATTTGTAACTTTCATCTTTCTTAAACCATATGTTTAAAACATGTCTATATAACATTTTAGGCTTAATGTCAAGTCATACTTGAAAACATATACAATTTGTAACCGAAACATACTTCTTAAACATATTGTGGCTATATGCCTATCCATACTTTCAAACATGTATAACTTATATTCAAAACATATATACCTTTATATAATTGGTTCATAGACCAAAATATACTTTCACATAATTGGCTCATAGGCTAAAACATAACTTCAAATATAGCATTATACTTTCACAAACAAGTTAGAAATAATACTCTTGCATATAATTTCACATATAGAAATTTTATAAAAAAAATCTTGAAAATACTTACTTGCCATGTACCCCAAAATGGGTAAAATACTGCATGTACTCACCTCGAGTCGGCAATGTAGAAATCCGTGCGGCAACTCCGCAAATCCAACCAAGCTTAAAACCGCACACCTTATACTCCTATAAAGTATATTAAGTTAATTATTACCAAGTACACTAATTAACGTTACTATAAATAGATACTTATAGCGTTGCTTATAGTTTAAATGTTTATAACTTTCGACATGCACGTTGTCTCGACATATACCCCCACCCTCTTTTATTCAATTTTACTCAACAAATAAGTTATTATATGATTCAATTAATTTTAAGTAAACCCAAGCCCACATCATGACACCCAAAACCAAAAACTAAGATGATTATCATAAGAGAAGAAACCAACAGCAAGGCTGATTTCTGGACCCTCAACAAGATTTGCAATATTAGACCAAGGAAAGATTGAAAATAAAATCCAATAAAAATCATGGGTAAACTAGACTCAAGGAAAATGTCACAGGGCCTGACCTCATGTCATTTTCACCTTTCAAGAATAAATGAAAAATCTCCAAAGTTGACTGATGCAATCAGTCCACATACTGAACCACACCTTAAAGAAATAATAATAGATCAAAATGGGTTAAGAAATGAATTCTAAAATTTGGTGAGGACAAACTAGACTTCAACAGGGAACTAAGGCAACTGACCTTGACCCCAAACCATTTTTGTACATTTATATATGAATTTACCAATGCATAATTATCTGTACAGGACAGTCCTGGACCAGTTGGTGCAAATTGCAACTTCCCCCCAACTTTCGTATGGAATCAGACCCTAGGAAAAATCATGAGTAAAATCGACTCAACAATAGAGATCTGAGAGTTGGAACCAACTCAAAATACGTTTTCAAACTCAAGATACAAAATTCAAAATACAGAACAAATCAGAAACGATAGTGCTGATGAGAAAAACATTGGTCTGTGATATTTCCCAATTACCATAAACTTGGGAACGGAATCAGACATCCATCTTTTCCAGATATCAAATTTACTTAAATACAATGATTCTAGGAGGCGGAATCATGTAAAAAGCTTTCTCCAAACTCCTTTTATAAAATAAACAAAACAGCATGACTAATCTGAACGGAATTAGAGCAGTACGCAAAGATGAGTAATTACTCCGTACCTCTGGTCTTCAAAACGGATAATGGTCTACTGTAGAAAGTTGCTCAACTCAATTTGTGAACCGTGTGCACCGGTACTAACCTTATTTGACCTCTGGAACTCCAGATATGATTTTCTCAAGAAGGAAGACTCAGCAGAGGAATCTGTCAGAAACCCTAAGTCATGTTGCGAAATTCATAACTCCACTTCTAGACATTGAAATCGAAAATCCTTCAATCAGAACCTTCATTTATATCTTGGGAACCTTCAGTTAAAATTTCGTGGCGATCCAACATCTGAATCTACGGGAAATGATCAAACACTGGGGGTGGGTCTTCAAAAACGGGAATAGAGAGGGTTAGGGTTTCCATGAGAGCCAAGAGGCTCTTGATCTTTCTTTTCCCCATCCAAAAACGCAGCAGCCCCCAAAAGAAAAAGAATTATATGTACTATGGTTAAATTGCAAAAATGGTCCCTCTATTTTGGTCCTATAATTTTAGTTAACCCAAAACCCCCAAATACAACTTATTAAGTATACAAATATGATATAATCCTCCTCTCAACTTATAAATTAGATTAGAGTTATTATTTCGTCATTATTATTATTATTAGTCGTAATAATCAATGTTTGATTCCACGATTCGCTTCCAATATAAAATCTATTTCCTTTATTTTAAAATACGATACTAAATAATTGGAAATATTTATAATTGCTAACGCCAAAAATGGGGTGTTACAGTTAATATATTATATAATGAATGTTTGCATTAAGGATTGTTGCTTTGTTAATATTATGTGGGCGGATTGGGGTCAGCCCGATGGATGGATCGGGGTGAGTCCGAGAGTCCACGGATGTACAAGTACCAGAGGATCGGGGTCAGCCCACGAGTCCCTAGTTGAAGTCAGAACGGGGGCAGCTCGTGAGCTTGGTCGTTCGGGGAGAGCCAGGAGACTGTTCTCTTGTTATATTTTACTTGTTAGAACATACGGTAATTTAGGTCGTAGTTTAAATGTTTTAGGTACCTCTGATGATAAAGGGAAGGGCTCGTCATGACTTTACAGCATCGGCATCCACATTTTAGACTTCCGTTGTTGATTTACTTCTAATATGTTTTGAGACTAAATGTTATGAACAATTTGAATGCTTTTATGAATTCCCGATGGTTTGAAACTAACACTAAACATTTTTAAAAGAAAAATTGTTAGCTTGAATTTTGGGACATTACAAGTCTCTTTTTAGAATCCCGCATCTTGAAATTCTTCAAGACGTTATCTGCATATGTACTCTGACTTACTCTAATTAATCGCTTGAACCTATCTATATAGATCTTCATTTCCAATGTATATGTTATGTCTTATAGTACATAGCAAAACAGTTCCCAAGCCAAGTTTTTACACTTTGGAAAGCTGAGATATCAATTTCTATGAGTAGTATGTTACCGACATATAGTACTCGAAAAACTACAATACTCCTAATACTTCTAAAATATACACATGACTCATATTCGCTCCTCATAAAGCCAAACTCCTTGACTTTATTTCTCATCGAAGTCAAGATTCCAATCGTGAGATGCTTGTTTAATTTATAAATTGACTTTTGAAGCTTACACACCATATTAGGATACATGGAGTATAGAAAACCCTTTGATTGCCATATAAACATCCTTTGTTAGTTCCCATTTAGGAAAACGATTTTTACATCCATTTTCCAGATTTCATAGTCATGAAATGTTGTTATTGCTAGCGATATCTTAATATATTTAATAATTTTCACTAGTTAAAATGTTTCTTCATAATCAATTCCTTGAGCATGAGTATAACCTTTTGCAAATAGTCATGTTTTATTGGTGTGTACATTTCCATTGCACCTTTACCAGCTTGACGATTTTCCTCCGTAACTTTGATTATTTCCGATCTAGAATTTCCTCTGGTTGCTCCACATACCTCGACTTTTCATCTAATTCCACATCCTCCAATTATAACTTTTAAGGATACTTACTACTAAATGAACAACACAAAATCGACACTTGATTGATCTTCACCTTGACCTTCTTCTTGCAACATCTACTCTTTTGTTGTCACATTATTTCCCCTCGGTTTCTCTTTTTTTCGTTGCTCTCTTCCATCATTGTCACACGCCCTCTCTTTCCCGCTCTTATCTTACTCTCGGTTTCAAACAAAGTCATGAAGTGAAAAATGAGGCTAGGGTTTGAATACTTCTAAGTGTATGTAGTTAGGGAGAAACGATAGGAGCTTTTGGGATCTAAACCTTGATTCACAAAAAGGACCTAAGGAAAATCTTGTAGCAAAGCTTCACGGCCCAAAACAATTCATGCACAAGTTTGGCCTATTAACCATATACACCCCACGAGTTTTCTCTATTGTCAATTATTACCCCATAGCCAATATATCTTCCATTTTAGTTTAAAATACTTTTATATTTATTCCTCTAACTATTTCTTAATATTTATACATAATCACATTCACTTAATTTTATTATTATTAAATTAGCGTTCCCCTAAAGTAGGTTTAAGATTATTAATAAATAATTAACTTGAAACAGGGCATTTCCAATGGCGATTCCACATTTTGAAGTTAAGGGTGTCCATGGACACCCCTAACATTTTAAATTTCTTCACAAATTATATTGTAATTTTAGGTGGACACATGTTGTAAATTGTTGATGGACACCTATGATATTCAAAAAAAGAAAAGAAAATGGACATTTATGAGTCATACAAAAAAGAAACTTATAATAATTTGATGTATTATTTGACTCGTGTATTTATAAGATAATGAAACAAAAATATAAAATAAACATGTCTAAATACTATATCCTAATTATGAATGCTGATTAACAATTAAGTAAATCATATTTTTAAATTTTGATCCTTTCAATTTGTAAAATAAAAGATGGAATGAAAATAAAAGAAGATTAAAATTTGAAAAATGCTAAAATCTTTAAAAAAAAAACATAAATCGCATGTTTTTGGTCTTTGAAGAACACCGAAAGCTTCCTGGCAATTCTACCTATCTCCATAGCTCGTTGCCCATATACACAGCTCACTAGACATATTCAGCCACCGGCCGATCGACTACATATCCACTCTCTCCGACAACTGAAATCCCAAACTTATAACGAATTTTTTTTATCTGTCAAATTTTTCATCTCATTAAAGTTGGAGACTCTTAAATGTGAATTTTAGATTCGCCATGGGCATTTCATTATTTCTCCCTTTAAGAAAATCCGACCATTGATGAAGTAGAAGATTGCAAGAAAACAAACCTACGAGAAGACAACAATAGAAAATCCCATAAATACATGCATACTTGATTGAGCTATTCCACATGAAGGTTACAAGACGAGCCATGCATTCTAAGACCATGTTTATGAGTTCAAGCTAGTGGCGTAGGCTTTAAGAGCCAGGGGAGGCATGTCCCCCAACTTTTTTTTGCCTAAGAACATGAACATGTTATCCTATTAAAAAACTTTGTATACCAAAAAGTTAATATTTTTAGAAGAAATATAACACGACACTTCCATATTTTGAGAGAGAATGGTTAAAATTATTTTATCACTATAAAAATTAACAAAAATTAGTGATCTAAATCTAAACATCAAAACTTAACAAATCATATATAATCACCATTTAAAATTTTCTGACTCAAAAAAGCCCATAAATTCTCCAAAATATAAACTTTTATGGTTACATAAATAAAATACTATAAAGCTACAAGGTAAAAACTAAAAACCCTAAACGGCTAGTCGCACCTCTCCACTCGCCGGTCGCCGCTTTAGAGATGACTCTAGTCGCTGTCGGAAAACTTTGCTCCCTGTTGCGCCTGTGTGTATGATCGAGTGCACCTCTCGCCCATCTCAAATATCTTGTCGTCTACTCATTGTATGTGTATTACTCCATCTCTCACTCTCTAAGGCCCTCCGGTATGCCCCTGCGAGCCCTAGCCCGACGACCCCGACGCCCGCGGTGAACACCCCCCCCCCTTGCGAGCCCGTCACACCTTGCACCCGCGCGAGGTTTGAACGTTGTGCGACGTTGAAGGTTTTGAACGTTGGCAACGGCTATATAGCCGTTATTTATTAAATTTTTTTTAAAAAACTTTATATATAAACAAACACACATTCAACATATTATACTCTTTTATTATACACATTCAATATATTATACACATTCAAACTCTCCAAACTTTCTCCAAAAAATTTCCAATGGCTCCCAAACAAGCATCCCAACGAAAGTCAAAAACCGCGAAGAACATTTTCCCGCAATCATCACCGGAACCCGCTCCGTACATTCCGCAAATGGAGCGAGCGTTTTTTTTCCCCACCTCAATTCCAATACCAATCGATGCCCCCACAATTCCAATACCCGCAATCTCCCTTCAACCCGTTTTTCGGGACACCTACCCGGGGACCTTCCGCGGCTTTTACGGAGCCACAACCACAACATATCGACACTTCCGATTCGAGCGACGATGCGGTGCCGGAGACACAACCGGAGGATTTAGAAGAATCCGAGCCCGAAGAAATCCCGCTTCAACGAAAAAGCCGAAAGAAACCCACCGGTCCCGCTCCCGCTCAAGCGTGGACCGAAGATGAAGAGGTTATGCTAGCGCGTGCTTGGGTTGTCGTTTCCGAGGATTGCGAAGCCGGAAACGCTCAATCAAAAGCACATTTTTGGTAGACTATTCGCGTACTTTTTCACAAAAATTTGAGACGTGAATTTTATCGTTCCAAAGATACGTTGACGACTAAATTTTGAGTCGTTAACGAGTACGCGAATAAGTTCAACGGGTTGTTCGTTAACTTTATGGGGCAACGCGAATCCGGCGAGAGCGATCAAGACATCCTCAAAAAAGCTCTTGCGGTTTACCAATACGACAACAAGGGTAAACCGTTTCGCCATATGGCTTTTTGGGATGTGGTCCGCCAATATCCGATGTGGAAGGGGGTCGGCACCGATCCGACACCGACACATGGGTCAAAACGGTCAAAAACATCCGAGACGCAATACACGACGTCTTCGGATGCACATATCGGGGCCGACGTCAACGAAATTCTCGATGATTTTGAAAGACTGATGGGTCGAAATCGGGCGAAAGCGAAAGGAAAGGCCGCCGCGTCTTCGAGTTCGGTGAACGACGACAAAATGGATGACGTTAACGAAAAATTCGATCAATTTTTGTCGACCATTTCGGGCCACATCGAATCCACCGAAGAGGAACGATTGGCGAGAAAAACGTCCCGCGAGAACAAGGACCGGGCGCTTGACATGCTAGTCTTGATGCAACCCACCGAGCATCTCACCGGGGCCGCTCTCGAGTTGCCGTTAAAGTTGAAAAACGACATCGTCAAAAAATACGGGATGTAGTTTTTTAGTTTTTTATTTTAGTTTAACGTAATGTTTGTCGTTTTTTATTTTTAGTTTAATGTAACTTGTCGTTTTTTATTTTTAGTTGTAATTCTAAATTTATGTTTAATTTAGTTTAATTTTAATTTAGTTTATGAATTTATTTATTGTGTTTTAATTCTATTTTTAATTCCTTTTTTAAATTAAAAAGTGAGAGGTAGTGAAAGGTGAGCATTATCGGGGGTAAATCGAGGAGAGAGAAATGCTGACTGGATGCTGATGTGATAGGCAAAAAGTGAGAGGAGGAGAGAGGGCATACCTGAAGGCCTAACGTCTCTCGGTTTGCTTTTGCTTCTTTATTTGAGTGTTTTTTATATTTGTCTTGAGATAAGCAATTGGTTTATGGTGTGTCCAATGTTTTCTCGATGTTAAGATTGCTAAAAGCTTTTATTATTGTCAGGTTTTGCTTTTCTACTTTTATTGAATATATTAGATAATTTATAGCTCAGGGTCTTGTTTGGTTAATGACTCAATATGTTAGAAAAAATAAAAGATATATACTAGTTTTTATTTTGTTTTTTAGATAAATGTATGTATATGAGATAATATGACTTAGTTTTTAATTTTATTTAACTTTTTTCATATGTTAGGGTCTATAGTATTTATCATATACTTGTAATGTAACTTTTGATGTGTTTTCTTAGGGTTTTAGATTTAGCTTCCTTTTGAACATTTGTGTTGCAAAATGAACTAATCAATAATATGGATTAATATATGTTGATTGATTTCCAAAACCTTATAGAGAATAATTGTGAAATGATTTTGCTTCTTTTTTCTAATAACATCGTATTAAACAAAAATATAAATTAACTTCTGTAAAATCCAACCAATATGTATTTTACTTTTTTGGCATCTCGACCCCTCTAGTTTTGGTATCCGTGTTCCGCACCTCGTTCAAGCCCACCTTCAAAATCTCTAAGCTTCCTTTAGCATATAATGTGGATGTTGTATGGCTGCTTAAGTAAGTTTTTCGAGGTTTTTTGAGATTCATTTCATATTACCTCTTAAATTTGAAAATACATTTTATGATTTTGTTTCTCTTTCCCCTTCATGTTAACTTTTGATCAACGTATTCTAGATTTCAAATAAAAAAACAAGGCCATGTGTACCCATGATGAAGTGGTAGGGTGAGGGTAGTTGCCAGAAAAGTTGGAAGCATTGAACACCATCGGTATAAGGCCGATCGATGTGGTAGCAAGCAAAGGTTGTAACACCCGGTTTCTCATACAAAGTATGTGACATCCGCCTAAAATGGATTCGGGTCAACCCAACCCAATTGGAAATCTAATAAACCCTAATCGAGATTACTTGACGCTAATAGGATCAAAACTCATACACTACGTTATAAATTGATGTTAATAACAATATAGCATTGTATAATGTTATAACTATAATCAAATTAAATTATGATACCATATTATAATCAAATAAAAGTATAATTCTCTAATTAAATTAAAAGAATCAAACTTGAATGCTATAATTAAACTTCAAATCAAAGTAGATTGTTATAATCAAATAATAACCTATTTCTTTATAAAACTCTATTTTTATAAACACTACATTAAATTTTATAAAACTCTTAAGATGCTTGTGCTAGTGGAAAATTATAAAGACCACCAAAAGTCAAAAGATATTCTCATGGTCTCCCACTCACACCTCCCATCATCTTTCCTTTCCTTTTCCTCTCACCACATTATTCTCATCACCACTCAAACCCTCTCTATTCTTTCTCTCACTCTCAATCTCGAAATTTCTCCAAGAAAGCTTCATTTTACAGCCAAGAACAATCCCTCATACTCAAATCTTCATCCCTCTTGAAGCATTCCTCAATGTATGTTGTTAAAAGTTTCAAATTCATACATAAAACAAATTAAATCCACCAAAATATCTAAAACTCATTTTATGTATAAACCTGATTTTTCTCAGAATCTCATTAATAAAATAAGAAGTTCTGGAAAGTTTCAGAAATTAACTCATTTTTATCGAATTATTATAATTATTGCACTAAAATAGGGCAATAATTCATATAAAATACTTTTTGTATTCAATAAATTCTGAGAAAATTATGGGATGACCCATAAACTGAGAAAACATAATTTATGAAGTTTCAGGAATTTATATTACAGTTTTATGGTTATTTTGTATTTTATTTTGTTAAAGCTAAATAATTAGAAAAATATAGTTATGTATGTAAAAAACACGATTTTATATTTTTCGCACCTTAATAACATTATAAAGACCCCATGCAAAAATTTACAGAGTTTTGTAAGAATGTTTTCTTATTTTTCCAAATTTAATGATTGTTTAATGGATTAAATTGTTAATAAATAGCTATACAAGTCGGAAAATTATAAACCCTTGTCACAATATCATATATGACACATTAATCATAGATAAAAAGTTTAATGAATTTTCATTAATAGTTTACTATTATTTATGATTTTATTGATTAGTTAATAATGAAAAACATAATAAATACTTCCCATTGTCCAAAATATCCAAACTATTTACAGTAGGCTCAATATAATGTTAGAAAACTATGGTTAATTTTCCAGAATTTTTGGGAATCATTTATTATTTTTCCCGAAATTTGTTGTGGTTTAATTATTAAAATACTAAATAAATACTAAAGCAGTTAATAAAAATATGAAAATTTTACAGTAATTACTATTTTATGAAATAATGATTTTCTGATAATTTCAGAATGTTTCATTACTGTTTAGTATTTAAAACCATTTTCCTAAATATCTAAGCATGTAAAAATGCATTTTTAATGATTATTTCATATAAATAATTGTTTATAATATATAAAATCTGTAAATACTTATAATTTGACTAGTTATTATTTTAATAAGAAATTATTAAAATCTTGCCTAAAGTGAAAATATAAATTAATTAAGCAAAGTAATTAATTCAATTTAAAATTCATTTAACATATGAATACATTAATATTCAAAACAAAATTTGGATTATTGTTAATTCATCTAATATAAGAATATATGTCTAATTATTTTTATTAATACTATATTTCCGTTTATCGATTCCTAAGCCAAAACTATTAATTATATTAGGTTCTACGTCATTTTGACCCGAGCCGTCTTTCGTACGACACGCGTATTCCGTTTGGACTAATGTGAGTAATCTACCCCATATTTTATAATTTTAAATACTTTTGGGGTGTATCATGTGGTTTTAATATGTTCCAACTTCATTTTATTATTTTTTCACCATTGAGACATTGTTGGGACATTTATATGTGAATCATTATTTGTATAATTATTGTTTGTTTACGCTACATGTACTTGTAGTGCATTACCATTTTTAGTCTAATCTCCATGACTATGCCCGTATTCTTGAGGTACGTTATGGACAATAATAGCGCTATTGGGTTGACCACCCCGCCTTGGGACGCTAAGGTGATTGATTGCACGTGGTTGAGTGTGTATGATGATTAGATGCTCCATCCTATATATATATACATATATATGTATATATAGGGTGAGGACTTATTGTTGTTGTTATCATTTGTTAATCAATTTTTGATTTATAAACTGTTATCTCAATAACACTTGCTTGCCAACTTCAAAAGAAAACAAATTTCAAATTATTCAAACTCACAATTTTCTTTAATAAAACTAGATTACTCACCAACTCTCGTAGTTGACCTGTTTTTACCCATGATGCAGATTTGAAGAATGAAGTTGATGAAAAGTAGGGTGTACCTTAGAAACCCACAAGACTATTTAAATTTGATGTAATAAATTTTGTTTGTATTTGAATTTGTATTTGTATGTTGTGGATCTTGTTTGCCTACTTAGTACTTAATTGAATCTAATCATATTATAACATAGTTGTCATGAGACTTTGAACAATATATCACTCCTTGATCAATTCCGCCAAGGATCGGGGTGTGACAGATTGGTATCAGAGCCCTTGACTATAGGGAATTAGGTTAATTGCCTTGACCTAGTCTATAGCCTCTAGGGTCCTCTCGTATGCTAGTTTATAAAATGCACACACAACTGCATGCAATTCGCACTTAGAAAATCCTAGGAATACCTTTGTGTGCTAATTGCTCCCTTATGTGCTTACGTATTACTCATGACACTTATATGTGTGCATACACTTGTAAATTTTCTCTTCTTTCTCTGAAAATCACCCACATACTCAAGTGGTTTCAAAAAAAAAAAAAAAAATTTATACGTATATAATCCTTAGAACTCATAGGAAATTCCAAGTCATCCACTCTAGTTGGGTAGGATCATAGTAATGGACGCGTAGTAACTGGAAGGGGGAGGTGCCGGTAGCCCGAAAGTCCTGACTAGGTAAGCATTCGTATACATCCCAATCAACCGAGGGACCAGTTTGCGTACCTGGGGACCAAAGGCGAGAGTTCCCAAACCTATAGGCCAAAGCGCGTCATTCACATTACTTTTGAGCCATCAAAATACCCGACCTTATCAAACGTATCCGAAAGGATACACTCTAAAATGGCCAACTCATTGGACTATTAAGTTCCCTAATGGTCCTAGAAGTGGGAAAACATGTGAAAACTTAGTATTATGGGGGCACACGCAAATGCTACATGATTCACATTTAATACCCATGGAAAGCCCAGAAGGTGCCCAATACAATGATATTTTTATAAAGTATAAGTACAAGTACATACATACTAGAACAGTGTCATAACCAAAACAATACAAGAGTAATAAGATGAGTTGAACACTACGAGTAGGCCTAGATAGTTATGTAATCATATCTAGGATAAATAGAGCCTGATCAACTCTATTGGTCCAAGGTATGACTAACATGTGTTTAGGAATAATTGTAGTGAACAACAAGTCTAAAAAAAAAACTTATCAATAACCATATACAAATAAACTCTAAAACAGAATACAAATCTAAAATACTATAGGAGTATTTTATAATACTATAGAACCATACATCTAGACATTTTATGTACATGTTATACCCCTACCCTTACACAGTCGATAATATCTGACCAATAACTATTATCGAAAACCTACAATCATTCCATCTTTAATCTCAATAGCACAAGAATGCCACCTTGTCAAAGTAACCAACATACCATCACACCATCAGCAGATCGACCGATGACTCCACTGGTGGACACCGTTGTATTTCATGTCGTTGTGGCAGCCGCCATGACAAACATTAGCATTAATGGCATAAACGGAAACAGGAACGGTACCAACGGTTTCATTAGACTAATGTTGGAATTCAATCTGAACGCCGAAAGCAGGCTATATCACCTGTTAAGTCTTCTGTTTTCTCTTCACTTATGATCTTGAGAAAGTCAGGGTTAAAACCACTCATATCAGAATTAGAAGGTACTTGACTTGGACCTTCCTGAAGAATAGGAATGGTCATACCTTCTATCATAGGATGTGAAATTTCATCATTTACATTCTCAAGTAAATCAAGATTCATATATTCCTGATCTAAGAAACTCCAATCTTCATCAAAAGGTACTTGACTTGGACATTCCTGAAGAATAGGAACAACCATACTTTCTATTATAGGATCTGAGCCTTCATCATTTACATGCCCAAGTAAATCAACATCTATAGCAGAACCGGATGGCAAAGATTGCTGCTGTGCATGGGTCCCTGATGAAGTTTCCTCCATCTCCTCGGCCTTTCGTTTCCTGTAAACATCTCTAAAGACAGCTTGCCTAAATTTCTTTGTGGTATCAGTCGTCTTCGAACTGGAACCCTCGAATATTGCTTTTTTCTCATTTTCTATACCAAGTATTACGTCTGCTTCATTAGCAATATTATTCAATTCCTGTTACATAAATACCTTCAGTCAATACAATCTCATGGTACTAAAATTTTGAAAAAAAAAAATGCAATTTTTAACCTGAGTATTGTTAATAAGAGTTTCTAGACTCTTAAGCTGTCTTCGAGGCCATTTTGGTATGCCTAACTCCCTACAACGATTCTTCAACTGGGTTGATCCAACGTTGAGTTCCTTTGCAGCTTCCAAAAGAGGCTTGTTAAAGTGCTGAGTTATTGCTTCCTTACTTAATGGCTGTCTAGAACCACTTCCACTGCCAACTACTGTGGTTCTTGGACTCAAAGAATCAAATCCGGTTGTGCTATTGTCATTATGGATCAATTGAGCATGATCCTGACCAAAGATAAACTTTGGTGCAATAACATTAGTATCTGATGTCGGCAGTAACTGTTGATTTTCAGCTATGAACCCAGGGTTTTGAAATCCCTCTAGCTTTCTTTGAATCATCTGAAGGTGATTCTGGTATTGAAAACCTCCCTCAAACTCAGGATTCATTCCAACACTGTCGTTATGAATCACCTGTAGTTGATTGTCATTCTGTATGCTAGCCATGAATCCTTGATTCATGGGGATAATCTCACTGTTCGTTAAGTGCTCGTCCATGAATGGATTGTAATCCGTTAAACTATCCATTAGTGGATCTTAAAAAAAAAAAAAAAAAAAAAAAAAAAAAAACAAATGTTAGATGATAAAAACCAAACTGACATAAAAGTACTAGAATTCAACCTAGAAGTAAGTTTTGAGATTGCTCATAAGCAAAGCCCAAAGATGAAGGCCCTAGATCTTCTGAGATTATATTCATCGGAGGAAAACGAAAAGACTTTTAAAAACCTTTCGATTACCCTAGGTGCTATTTTTTCAACATTAACTGTTTAACTTGATAAGGACAGGAAAACGAAAAGACTTAAAAAAAAAACCTTTCGACTACCCAAAGTGCTATTTTTTCAACATTCACTGCTTAACTCCGATAAGGACAGGGAAAACGAAAAGACTCTTTATAAAAAAAAATTATATCTCCTGAAAGTGGAAATAATTCAAAGAACATTTAATTAAATAATATCATAATAATGGATTAGAACCTACTCACCTGGCGTATATACAGCTCGTGGTCCACCTGTATCTTGCATATTTTATTCCTCTTATGCGTATCAGCTATAAAATGACATTACAAACATACATACACATACATACATACATATACATACATAAATACATACATACATATACATACATAAATACATACATACAGTACCGCCTATCATCCTCAGACCGATGGTCAATCTGAGAGGACAATTCAAACACTCGAAGACATGTTGAGGGCGTGTGTCTTAGATTTCGGAGGAAAATGGGACTCTCATTTACCGTTGGTGGAATTCTCCTATAATAACAGTTATCATTCAAGCATCGGGATGCCACCATTTGAGGCATTGTATGGCCGTAAATGCCGATCTCCTATTTGCTGGCATGAAATTGGGGAGTCTCACGTAATTCGCGCAACCGTGGATTCTCCAATCGTTGGTCCTGAGCTTATCCAGGAAACAACCGACAAAATCACTCAGATTCGCAATAACCTTCTCACAGCTCGTAGCAGACAAAAGAGTAATGCCGACACGCGACGCAAACCGCTTGAATTTATCGTGGGTGACATGGTCATGTTAAAAGTGTCCCCATGGAAAGGTGTAGTTCGATTTGGACGCAAGGGTAAATTGGCACCACGCTACGTAGGCCCGTTTAAGATCCTGAAAAGGATCGGACCAGTAGCCTATGAGTTGGATCTACCCACAGAGCTTCAGAAAGTTCACCCACTATTTCATATAGCTAACCCCAAAAAGTGTTTAGCAGACGAGAACCCTCATGTTCCTCTCGAGGATATCCAAATTGACGAGACAATGCAATTTATTGAGAAACCCTTGGAAATTGCCGACCGGAAGGAAAAGCAACACAAAAGAAGTCGCATTCTCCTGGTCAAGGTCAGGTGGCAGTCGGCACGTGGACCCGAGTATACATGGGAGTGTGAGGATCACATGCGTACCAAATACCCGCATCTTTTCTCTTAAGGTACTTTCTTATTAAATTTTGGGACGAAATTTCCTAAAGTAGGGGAGACTGTGACATCCGCCTAAAATGGATTCGGGTCAACCCAACCCAATTGGAAATCTAATAAACCCTAATCGAGATTACTTGACGCTAATAGGATCAAAACTCATACACTACGTTATAAATTGATGTTAATAACAATATAGCATTGTATAATGTTATAACTATAATCAAATTAAATTATGATACCATATTATAATCAAATAAAAGTATAATTCTCTAATTAAATTAAAAGAATCAAACTTGAATGCTATAATTAAACTTCAAATCAAAGTAGATTGTTATAATCAAATAATAACCTATTTCTTTATAAAACTCTATTTTTATAAACACTACATTAAATTTTATAAAACTCTTAAGATGCTTGTGCTAGTGGAAAATTATAAAGACCACCAAAAGTCAAAAGATATTCCCATGGTCTCCCACTCACACCTCCCATCATCTTTCCTTTCCTTTTCCTCTCACCACATTATTCTCATCACCACTCAAACCCTCTCTATTCTTTCTCTCACTCTCAATCTCGAAATTTCTCCAAGAAAGCTTCATTTTCCAGCCAAGAACAATCCCTCATACTCAAATCTTCATCCCTCTTGAAGCATTCCTCAAGGTATGTTGTTAAAAGTTTTAAATTCATACATAAAACAAATTAAATCCACCAAAATATCTAAAACTCATTTTATGTATAAACCTGATTTTTCTCAGAATCTCATTAATAAAATAAGAAGTTCTGGAAAGTTTCAGAAATTAACTCATTTTTATCGAATTATTATAATTATTGCACTAAAATAGGGCAATAATTCATATAAAATACTTTTTGTATTCAATAAATTCTGAGAAAATTATGGGATGACCCATAAACTGAGAAAACATAATTTATGAAGTTTCAGGAATTTATATTACAGTTTTATGGTTATTTTGTATTTTATTTTGTTAAAGCTAAATAATTAGAAAAATATAGTTATGTATGTAAAAAACACGATTTTATATTTTTCGCACCTTAATAACATTATAAAGACCCCATGAAAAAATTTACAGAGTTTTGTAAGAATGTTTTCTTATTTTTCCAAATTTAATGATTGTTTAATGGATTAAATTGTTAATAAATAGCTATACAAGTCGGAAAATTATAAACCCTTGTCACAATATCATATATGACACATTAATCATAGATAAAAAGTTTAATGAATTTTCATTAATAGTTTACTATTATTTATGATTTTATTGATTAGTTAATAATGAAAAACATAATAAATACTTCCCATTGTCCAAAATATCCAAAATATTTACAGTAGGCTCAATATAATGTTAGAAAACTATGGTTAATTTTCCAGAATTTTTGGGAATCATTTATTATTTTTCCCGAAATTTGTTGTGGTTTAATTATTAAAATACTAAATAAATACTAAAGCAGTTAATAAAAATATGAAAATTTTACAGTAATTACTATTTTATGAAATAATGATTTTCTGATAATTTCAGAATGTTTCATTACTGTTTAGTATTTAAAACCATTTTCCTAAATATCTAAGCATGTAAAAATGCATTTTTAATGATTATTTCATATAAATAATTGTTTATAATATATAAAATCTGTAAATACTTATAATTTGACTAGTTATTATTTTAATAAGAAATTATTAAAATCTTGCCTAAAGTGAAAATATAAATTAATTAAGCAAAGTAATTAATTCAATTTAAAATTCATTTAACATATGAATACATTAATATTCAAAACAAAATTTGGATTATTGTTAATTCATCTAATATAAGAATATATGTCTAATTATTTTTATTAATACTATATTTCCGTTTATCGATTCCTAAGCCAAAACTATTAATTATATTAGGTTCTACGTCATTTTGACCCGAGCCGTCTTTCGTACGACACGCGTATTCCGTTTGGACTAATGTGAGTAATCTACCCCATATTTTATAATTTTAAATACTTTTGGGGTGTATCATGTGGTTTTAATATGTTCCAACTTCATTTTATTATTTTTTCACCATTGAGACATTGTTGGGACATTTATATGTGAATCATTATTTGTATAATTATTGTTTGTTTACGCTACATGTACTTGTAGTGCATTACCATTTTTAGTCTAATCTCCATGACTATGCCCGTATTCTTGAGGTACGTTATGGACAATAATAGCGCTATTGGGTTGACCACCCCGCCTTGGGACGCTAAGGTGATTGATTGCACGTGGTTGAGTGTGTATGATGATTAGATGCTCCATCCTATATATATATACATATATATGTATATATAGGGTGAGGACTTATTGTTGTTGTTATCATTTGTTAATCAATTTTTGATTTATAAACTGTTATCTCAATAACACTTGCTTGCCAACTTCAAAAGAAAACAAATTTCAAATTATTCAAACTCACAATTTTCTTTAATAAAACTAGATTACTCACCAACTCTCGTAGTTGACCTGTTTTTACCCATGATGCAGATTTGAAGAATGAAGTTGATGAAAAGTAGGGTGTACCTTAGAAACCCACAAGACTATTTAAATTTGATGTAATAAATTTTGTTTGTATTTGAATTTGTATTTGTATGTTGTGGATCTTGTTTGCCTACTTAGTACTTAATTGAATCTAATCATATTATAACATAGTTGTCATGAGACTTTGAACAATATATCACTCCTTGATCAATTCCGCCAAGGATCGGGGTGTGACAAAGTACACCAAAAAAATTTTCAACAATTTACACATCAAAATGGGTATACTTGTAATCAAAGCACGGATCAAGATGTTATCATCACAATAATTACATAAAAGGTCCTTACAATCTTAAACAGGCATTACAAATAAATCTACTTCAATTAAAAGGACAGGCTCTAAGTTGCCCATCTTTCTTTATCACATGCCTTCCCCTATCACTGCTACAGATACCTGCAAAACGACAAATAACTCAAGTGTAAGCTATTAAAGCTTAGTGAGTAATCTCAATCATATTTCACAATCTTTCTCAATAAACACTCTCATCTTCCTCTCTTGCTATCCTCATTAGCAAGATCCTTATTCTCTTAAATCGGAACCTGCAAACATATTAGCTTTACAAACACTAGCTAACTGTTAGCAATATCAACTCAATCATAAGTACCACAATTAATAATACTCGTAAACTCGATTGCCATTTCACGTATACTCATTTTTAACAATCTATTAAACTCAATAGCCCTCATGGCGATACTATTCCACACACAACTATATAATATAATCATATCATCAATTACTCTAATTATACAATCAATATGAAATTTTAACTCGGCCACTGTTACATACTTGTATCAGTTTACTCAATCAAAGGTTACAATAATAACCACAGCATAGCACACTCATATGTGAACTCAATTACAACATTTCTCATATGTTATAATAATCATATATATATATATATATATATATATATATATATATATATAAACTCTGCATAAAACAAGTGTAACTCGACTCAGGTACTAGAAAGTACTCACCTGATATCAACTTAGTATATGAAATTCCCAAGTTACATGTATCGGGTTCCTGTTCATTAGACTCAATTATATTGCCATAGTATGAATCCATTCTCAAACATCCATGATCATCTCAACGACATCCAACTCATAAGATGTATAAATCATAAGCAGGAAAAGGAGTACAACGGGAAATATCACTCCATATTTACCGAAACCCCTAATTCTGCGGTTCTACTCATTCAACCGTAGAAACTCGATGATAATCTCACCAATAACTCCAAAGGTATCCACTAGCAACCTACTAACATCATATATAACAATATATAGCAAAATCACGAAATCTAAAGTTAGGGTTTCAAAACCCCCAAAACGAAGAAATCACTCACCTCGATGAATTAGGAATCAAGAGCGCGTTTGCGGGATTAGATTCGAGTCTCTTTATGTTTCCCCACGAATCTCTAGCTTCAATTTGACAGAAAATCGCCTCTATTTGCTCTGAAATCGAATTGGGGTCTGTTTTTCCCGAAATGAGGTTTTCTGCACATTTAAAGGATATGCACGCGTAACACGGTCGTGTAAAATTTAACACGCCCGTGTGATGCTACAGTGCCCGTGTAAAATTTAACACGCACGTGTTTTGCTACAGTAACCAGCAAACACCAAATTACCGCAGGTTACACGACCCGTGTAACATTTACACGACCCGTGTAAGCTATTTTTGGCATTTTTAAGGCTCAAACTTCTTCCAAATGGGTTTCTAATCACCCAAACTCATACATCAACTTAACTAATCTTAATCACACCAAGATTAGTACATAAGAAAGGTTTTAACCTCTTCTCCCAAATCAAACAACTCATCACTCAAAGGTAATCATAAAAGATTGCCACACAACTCTTAATAACTCAAAGCTAGAACCATACTAATTATAAGGTAATAACTCTACTTACCTTAGTAAGCACCTCAAAATGAAAATGGGTCTTACAAAGGTGCGGTCTCCCACTTTTGTTGAGGGGTACATTGACCCCCTAGTGAGGGGTGCTCTCACTTTTCTCCCCACAAGGGAGCCGACGGCGCATGAGAAAGTGTATCTCAAAGCAATGTGACTTGTACAATAAGCTTACTTAATTGTATGAAAACCAAAGGGAAGTGAGAGGTAACCATTTCCAATGGTGATGTGAGGAGTGATGGGTGATGATTGCACGCTGATGTGACAGGAAAAAAATGAGAGCTGGTGAGAGCCCACACCGGAAGGCCTAATGATACCGTTCCCCATTCCAAAACCATTCAAATAAGTAATAACTAATAACAATAATGTGTTCATAGTTTAAAGAACCCTATTGACTATTAATTTAAACATACACATAGTTTAGACAAAGTATATGACTATTATTTCTTAAATGGGGACTACAGGAGATGAATAACAAAAAAGATGATTACAACATAATCATTTATATATTTAACGGTTGAATTGTTAAATTAAACAGTCTAAAGACAAAACAACAATTTATACGTGAAAAAAAAAATGAAGCTAATAAAACATATCCAGAAAAGATATTAAACCATAACCACTAGACCATTTTTTGTAGTTTATCTTAACTTCGCATGCAAATGATCGACTAGTTAGATTGGTTTATTTGTGACTTAGGATAATCCACCAAGTGTGGAATAGTGGGTGGCGGCTGTGGGTGTTGACAACCACAGTTGGAGTTAGGCATTGGTTACTTTCATATCCGGTTGGTAACCAACCCGCGGGATCCACCTCCTTCAGAAAAGCCGAAAGCAAAATTTCCATTTACACCCCTTTACTTTTATTAACATTTAGAGTAAATTACACTTTTGGTCCCTGTGGTTGGACAAAACTTATAGATAGGTCCTAACTATCCATTTTTCACATTGAAGGTAACTAAGGTTTGCATAAATTACCAAATAGAGCACTGGGGCATATAAAAAGACTAAAATGCCCTTTTTATTTTTTTCTTTTTCTTTAAATTTGTTATTTATTTTATTAATAAAAAAATGTCCCACCCCCCCCCCCCTCTCTCTCTCTCTCTCTCTCTCTCTCTTATGCTGTGTTCCCGAGTCTCAGTTAACGATAGAAAGGAAAAGAAATGGATGGAACTGCAACGAAAAGAGAAAGTTTTTATGTTCCCAAGTTTTTTTTACGGAAGGAAGTGGAAAGAAGAGAAAGGAATGTGAGGGTTAATATTCTCTCGTAACTTTCCTTCCGATTTGGAAGGATTTGGAAGGAAAGGAAATTACTGGTAAAAATAACACTTAATTATAACTTTCCTTTCCCTTCCTTTCTACTCGGGAACACATAAAACGTTTCTTTCATTTAATTTTTCTTTCGACTCGGGAACACGAAAATATAACTTTTATTTCCTTTCCTTCCCTTCTTTTCTCTCCTTCTTTTCTTTTCTTTTCTTTTCTCTCCATGCTAAAACTCGGGAACTAAGCATAAATGTCAACCCATTTGGGTTTTACTGGTTTTCGTTGTAATGCTGATGATGCTTGGTTTGAATGGAATGCGCATCAATGGAGATGTAGGAGCTCCAATGGTGAAAACAGAGCAAGAAGCTCTTTACATTCGTCTAATGCATAAGAACCAACAAGGGCACTACTAACCGAGATATAGCAATATTATAGTTTTGCTCCAAATTAGTCCATAAACCACACCAGGAGAACCAAAGTTTGAAGCGGTTGATTTTTGTTCGTCTAATTCCTTTCTCCAAGATGAGAAATCGAGATTTTTTATCTCACTTTTTTCTTCGAGAATTTTGTTGAGACCCAGTAATACGATATTGATATCACCACAGACAAAGACATGGGGTTGCTTGTTCTTACCGATTTCTACAGAATCGATGTCGATGTGAACGATTTTGGCTCTGCTTGCAAACGCTTCAAGCTTCCCTGTTACAAGCCCTGTCATTCATCTCCGCCGACGGAAGACTCTACGGATGTTACTGAGCCGTGGCGGCGGCGGTGAAAGCCGCCAGTTGCCGCCACCTGATGAGTTTGTAGATCGGAGAGGAAGCGATGTTGATTCGTCGGAGGATGGGAAGGATAACGGCACGAGACGAATTGGTGGAGTGGCGATGACGATGGTCTGATTGCCCTGCCCGGTGGTTGTAACGCCAAGACACGCTTTATTATATAATTATAATAAAAGGGTAAATTGGTCATTTTACCTTGGAAGGGTAAAATGGTCTTTTGGACAGAAAAGTATTTGGTTTGAAATAATATTTTGAGTTTTGGACTTAAAATGTTATAAAAACTGATTTTTGGTCGTTTTACCGAAAAAGGGTATTTTGGTCATTTGACCAAGTCAACGACCAATTATGTAAAAATATTGTTGGTTGTGGCCAAAATGTAAGAAATGGAAGTTTTATTGTAATAAAACTTGATTTGGTGGACAAAGTTCAAGAAATAGAACTTTAGGACCAAAAATGTAAATTTTTGGAGTATAAATAATAGAGAGTTTGACTCTCCTCTTTGACCAGCTCATTGTGCAGCAACGGGAGAAGGTTTCAAGGTGCGATTTCTGCAGGAGATCATGAAATTGAAGCAAGAACTAGGAACAATTGTTGGAATGGGTGATTTCCAAGCAATTAAGGTTAGTTTTAACCAAGTTCTTGAGGTATTTTTGGTTTGGTTTTATAGAAACTGAAATTTGTACATTTCAGTTGTGATTATGTGGTTAAATTGGTTTATTACTTCCATTGAGTCATGCTAGAAAGGACTTAACTCAAGAAAATGGAAGTAGGTTGTTATTAGTGATGAATTTGAAGTTTGGGGTTGTTAGAACTAAGAACCCTAATTCTTCATTTTGATTGATTTGGTTGTTTTGGATGGTTGAAAACCTTGCTAAAGTACAAGGTTTTAGCCTAGAAACAAACCCCAATCGATTAAGGACATGATTAAGGACTTAATGAGCCAAAACTGCTTGCTACAGTGCATAAATCGCGGCTGGACAGGAGACACCTGCAGGCGATAGGCGCGGTGCGCCCAAACCCCTGGCGGGGTGCGCCCAGGCGCAGTGCGCCCATGTCTGGGCGGGGTGCGCCCCTCAGGCAGGGACTTTGAAATACTAACTTTTGCTTGGCTTGTCCGTTTTAGCTCAAATTTGGACCATAGGCTCGTTATGGTCTGAAAAGTTTGGGAAATTTTTTAGATTGAGTTTTCGACCCCTCAGGGGCACTGTAGATCGATTCCAATGCCTCGGTGAATAGTAAAATTCATAAAAAGTTAGTAAACGGAAAGTTTATTAACTAGGCATTGTTTGTAATGATATTGTATTGAACTCTAGTGTATTAGAGTCAATGTAGATGATCATTAACCTATTGTCATTTGGTATATAAATGGATAAATAGGTATGGGACAAAATGGTTGTGGTGCACGTAAAGGCAAGAAACAACCGGGAATTTAATGCAGCTAGCATCCAGGTGAGTAATCTCACTAATACCATATGTGATATATGATGATTGAGTTGTTACAGGTTGAAACTGATTGTGGGACGAAATTGATGGTTCAAAGATACGTTTGATACGACAATACCAGATAAGCCGTGAGTCTATGATAGACAAGAACGGAGCTGTGAGTCAAACTTTTATGACAAGACCGGAACCAGCCGTGAGTCAATAAAATGAAATGACAAGACCGGAACCAGCCGTGAGTCAATGAAACTTATATAGACAAGACCGGAACCAGCCGTGAGTCTAGGCAACAGCGGGATTTTCCTGTGAGCCACATATTTCAGGCAACAGCGGGCTAACCCGTGAGCCATAATTAATTCTGGATTTTTATCCAATGGGTGCGGCCTTCGGGCTATGATTCTGGTGCGGCCTTCGGGCTATGTCTCCGATGTGGTCTTCGTGCGAGGACTCCGGTGCGGCCTTCGGGCTATGTCTCCGATGCGGCCTTCGGGCTATGATATTTGGTGCAGCCTGTTTGGCTATGATTTTGTTACAGGTACATGGTGCAGCCTGTTTGGCTATGATTTTGTTACAGGTACATGGTGCAGCCTGTTTGGCTATGATTTTGCTACAGGTACATGGTGCGGCCTTTTGGCTATGATATCGGGTTATCAAACCCAGCTGGTGCAGCCTGCGGGCTATGAATTGTATATTGGTAATGTTTTGGAGCAGCTTAAATAGCTATGACACAGGGTGCGGCTGTTAGCCATGATACATGATGCAGTCCGATGTGACTAAGAGATATGGGACAGAAATAGTTGTATATGATTATACGTGCAAATAACTGACGTGGATTGATAAATGCAGGTTATTATGTTATAGTCTGTAAGACTATAATTTAGGATGTGAAATCCTAAGAGATATTCGGTCAGCCAGTAAGGCTAGGAGTTTGGATTCGATATCCAGACAAATACATGATTGTATTTAATACGTGTTATTTGTAGATTTGATTACTCACTGAGCTTTGTAGCTCATACCGTTTGTTACTGTCCCTGCAGGTTAGCATGATACTGGTAGGGGACAAGATAGAGTCCGTGACTCGTGAAGTAGGACTCTTAGATGCTGTTAGTAGCAGCCCGGCTTTAAAGGAGACATGGTATTTTTATACTCTCCTTGATACACTTGTACCCGTTTTTATTAAAATATACCCCTTGTTATGGTTTTATGTATTGAAACCTGTGTTTTAAATGAAAAATTTTTCAGGGGTGTTTTTGTTGAAAAGCCGGGTGTTACAGTGGTTCAAGAGGGTTTACGCATTTGCCGGGGACGTTACGGCAGCGGTTAGTTCGACGAGCATGGAGACCTATACTGGTTACAATTCCTGAGTAAATTTTGATGTATTTTTTGGAAAAATGTAGACATAATTTCCATAAATATTTACAATAACAGAGTATTTATTGTGAAGATGATTTACATTTTTATATAATCAAAGTAATTACAGAACATATGAACTTCTTGTACCCAGTTTTATATTTCTTGAATGTTCAACTTGAAAACTGAATTTTCACCTTTTGTATGGTTCATCAATTGTACAAATTCTGGATATGATAGAAATCTAGTGTCCAAGATTTCCCAAAAATTTTCTTTTTGTATGCTTGTATCTTTGTTTTGTGAAGAACACTGGTTTTGATTTCTTGTTTGTTGAAGAACACGATGTTGAAATAGAATTTGGTTTGGATTTGACCTGGATTTTTTATCTTGTCAATATCATGAGTTGTTCTTTCAGTACCCCACTCACTCACACACACACTCTATATATATATATATATATATATATATATATATATATATATATATATATATATATATATATATATATATATATATATATATATATATATATATATATATATATATATATATATATATATATATATATATATATATATATATATATATATATATATATATAGTGTGTGAGTGAGTGGGGGTGGCGTGGGGTGTGTTAGGTTTTTTTTATTAATTGATTATATAATATGTATAAAATAAAAAAAAGAAATTAGAAAGAGCATTTAGGTCTTTTTACTTGACTCAAGGACGTATTTGTTAGTTTTCGGAAACCTTTGTGACCTTAAACGTTGGATTTGGATAGTTAGGACCTATCTGTTAGTTTTGTCAAACCATAGGGACCAAAAGTGTAATTTACTCTAACATTTATCTTGTAACCTTTTGAAAGCCGTAAGCAAATAACAAAATTTCCATTTACACCCCTTTACTTTTATTAACATTTATCTTGTAACATTTTGTCTTAGGGTGATTCTGTACATACCCACTACTATCTAATTATACCTCTCCTGATTTGATTTTTTGTTTTTTTGTTCTTTTTTTCTTTTGTCTATTTTGTTTGTTTGTTATCTTTTTCTTTTTATTTTATTTTATTAATAGTATTTTATTTATTATTATTATTATTAATTATACCAAGATTAGTACATAAGAGGGATTCCAACCCCTTTTCGCTCATCAACAACTCAAAACTCGAAATAAATCACAAGAATCGCCATACCTTTACGCTAACAAACTCATAGCTAGAATCACACCGACTATAAGGTAATAACTTTACTTACCTTATAAAGCATCTCAATTTAAAAATGGGTCTTACATTATCTCATAACGAGTTAGTTAAAAACTAGTAACACTAAGGGGTTAAAAGAGAAAATATATGAATTCAAGTTGGATAAGGATAAGATTTATCTAGTCCAAGATAAGGACTAGATAAATTAGGGTTTTGACCAAACCTAGCCGATCTAGATGATTTTTACGACTATTTTTCTCCCTCCTTTCTCTCTTTCACCTTCTCTCCTCCTCAAGCCTCCCCTTCACTAATTTGAAGTTCCAAAAGGTCGAAGCCCTAATTAGTTTAGGTTTTTTTTATACAAGGTGGTGAAGGGTTCGTGTTCAAGCTTGTTAAGGTGGAGATAAGACTATCTAAGCTTGCATAATCATTGTATTGGGAATGACTCTGAGAGAGGGATTCTACTTTGGGTCCTAGATCATCGAGACAACAAAAAGAAACCAGAACCCTAGATCTTAAAGGTATGATTTCATTTGTTCTTAATATCTCTGTGTTGTATCTAGTCATGAACCTGTGATCCACGTGGATTATGGTTTTTCTTTGTAGCTTCTGCTGAGTTTGTGTTTTGTTAAATCACACCATAATCAAATAGTTTTCTTTGTACTTGATGTATCATATGCCTTGAGCATGATGAGTTGACATTAGGCTAATCTTGACGAAAGTCATTAAATGGAAGTTAAGATCAATCTTAAATCTTTAAGAAAAACATAAGTAATTTTCTTGGTCAATTATATGAAAAGCTTAATGTAAAGTATTACTATGATGCTAGCTTTCAAACTAACATAGACGATTCCCGTACGCAGTGAGGATCCACTCTTTTACCTAACGAGACATCACAATTAATAGAGTCTCATCAGAAAGGGCAAGATAGTTAATCCATTCACTAAGCCATTGTCTCAGACCAATATGCCCATGGTCACAACAAGATAGGTGATATATATATATATATATATATATATATATATATATATATATATATATATATATATATATATATATATATATATATATATATATATCACGTGCCTTTGGCGTTACATGTAATAATTGATTTATGCATAAAATGACAAAAGGAGAAAGTTAAGAGACTAGTTTATTAACTTATTATTAACACCCAGTTTCTCATACAAAATACACCCAAATTTTTTTCCACAATTATACATCAAAATGGGTATATTTGTACTCAAACCAAGGATCAAGATGTTATCAACATGAATATTTACACAAAAAAGTTCTTACAAATTTTAACCAGGCATTAGAATTTAAATTTAATTCAACTAAAGGACAGACTCTAAGTTGTCCATCTCTCTCTATCACATGCCTTCCCCTATCACTGCTACAGATACCTGCAAAACAACATACAACTCAAGTGTAAGCTTATAAAAAGCTTAGTGAGTAATCCCCTGCTCAACATCAATACAATATGTGTTAATATAGATATATATATATATATATATATATATATATATATATATATATATATATATATATATATATATATATATATATATATATATATATATATATATATATATATATATATATATATATATATATATATATATATATATATATATATATATATATATATATATATATATATATGTAACACCCGGCTTTTAAAACAAAAACACCCCTGAAAAATTTTCATTTAAAACGAAGGTTTCATTACATAAAACCATAACATAAGGGGTATATTTTATTAAAAACGGGTACAAGTGTATCAAGGAGAGTATATAATACCATAATCTCCTTTGAAGCCGGGCTGCTACAACAGCATCTATGAGTCCCACTGCTTAGTCACGGACTCTATCTTTTCCCCTATCAGTAACATGCTAACCTGCAGGGACATTAACAAATAACGTGAGCTATAAAACTCAGTGAGTAATCATATCTGCAAATAACATGTATAAGAAATACATTCATATATAGATCACTATATATGACAAATATCTTTCTAACCATCTTTTCAAATCAAATTCCACTTTAGTCTCTTCCGACTAACAATATATATCTATCTGGATATCGGATCCAAACTACTAGCCTTACCGGCTGATCATATATCTCTTAGGATTTCGCATCCTGCTTCATAGCCTTACCGGCTGGAAAGTAATATCATGTGATTATCAAATCACTTTATCACATCTAATCTGTTATTTGCATACCGATCATATCAATTCTGTTTGCCATCAAGGCCATATGTTTATAAAAGAGAATAATCATACAAATTCTCGATTACCATTTCTGTCCCCTGTTTCTTAGTCATATTTGACTATACCATATATCATGACTATATAAGTCGTATCATCTGCCATGGCTATACAAGCCGCACCAAAGCAATTTCAGCATATAAATCATAGCTCGAAGGCCGCACCAGTTTGGGTTCAACGACCCGGTATCATAGCCATAAGGCCGCACCATTTGGATATAACATCCAGTATCATAGCCACAAGTGGCCACACCATCTATTAACAGCTTATTTCACAATCAATTATGGCTCACGGGTTTACCCGCTATTGCCTAGACTCACGGCTCCATTCTTGTCATCGCAATGACTCACGGCTTATCCGGTATTGCCTTATTAAAGTGGACTGACAGCTCCGTTCTTGTCTATCGCAGACTAACGGCTTATCTGGTATTGTCGCATTACTGACTCACAGCTCTGTTATTGTCTATCATAGACTCACGGCTTATCTGGTATTGTCATATCCCTGTTTATCTATTTATTGACTCACAGCTCCGTTCTTGTCTTTCTCAGACTCACGGCTTATCTGGTATTGTCTTTTCAAATGTATCTTTGAACCATCAATTCCGTCCCCCAAAACAGTTTCAACCTGTAATAGGTCAATCAACACATATCATATATGATATAAGTGAGATTACTCACCTGGATGCTAGCTGCATTTAAATCCCGGTTGTTTCTTCCCTTTGCGTGCACCACAACCATTTTGTCCCATACCTATATATTCATTTATATACCAAATGATAATAGGTTAATAATCATTTCAGTTGACTCTAACACATAAGAGTCCAATATTATGCAACTATAAATCATCCCTAGATGATAAACTTTCCATTTATCATCTTTTCACAAGTTTTACTATTCACCGAGACATTCGTATTGATCTACAGTGCCCCCAAGGAGTCGAAAACTCAATTTAATAATTTGCCCAGACTTTCCAAACCATCAGGGACTTATGGTTCAAGTTTGATGTAAATCGGACAAGCCAAACAAAAGTTAGCATTTTGAACCCCCTGTCTGGTGGGCGCACTGCGCCAGGTATTGGGCGCACCCCGCCCTGAACCTGGGCGCACTGCGCCTGGCGCCTGGGCAGTCCCCTGATCAGTCGCGATTTGTGCACTGTAGCACGCAGTTTTGGGCCTATTAAGTCCTTAATCCAGTTCTTAATCGTTTGGGGTTTATTTCTAGGCTAAAACCTTACATTAAAACAAGGTTTTCAACCATTACAAACAACTCAATCAATCAAAAGGAAGAATTAGGGTTCTTAGTTCCAAAACCCCAAAACTTCAAATTCATCACAAATAGCAATCTACTTCCAAAATCTTGGATTAAGTCCATTTAGCATGACTTAATGGAAGTATTAAACCATTTAAACCACATAATCATAACTGAAATTTGCAGATTTCAGTTTCTATAAAACTCATTAAGAACTTCTTCAAGAACTTGACTAAAAAGGCAATCTACTTACCTTATTTGCTTGGAAATCACCATCTTCCAACAATTGATCCAAGTTCTTTCTTCAAGCTTCAAAGATCTTCCAGAAATCGCACCCAAAATCCTTCCCGTAAGCTGAAAAATGGACAGCCACAATAGGAGAGTCAACTTTCCTATTTATACTTCCAAGTTTTGCAAATTTAGTCCCTAAGTTCATTTTCTTGAACTTTTGGCACTATAATCAAATTTCATGACAAAAACTAGTTTTTATAACATTTTAAGTCCAAAACTCAAAATATTATTTCAAACCAAATTCTTTTCTGTCCAAAAGACCAAATTACCCTTTTGTGGTAAAATGACCAATTTACCCCTTTTTGCTAGAATTAACCTTCAAATACTTATCACAAGTATTTGGTGTTACAATATATATATATATATATATATATATATATATATATATATATATATATATATATATATATATGGTATCAACCAAATCTTAGAACAGATTTCACTAATCTTTTTCATTACATAATCTCTTTATTAACCGCTCTTGCTAATCTCAATAATAAGTATATATATATATATATATATATATATATATATATATATATATATATATATATATATATATATATATATATATATATATATATATATATATCATCTTTATCTCAAAAACCTGCAACCACATTAGCTTTACAAACATCAGCTAATTATTAGCAAACATCAACTCAATAATAAGTGCCACAACTGACATTGCTTATAACTCTCTCCTGAACATTCGCTTGAACTCATTATACATTCAACCATGGTCCGTCTCAACAACCCTCACTGATTGTATAATTTGACTCAAATCTCTGTAACACAACCACTCAAAACTCAATAACACAACCCTCATGGTTGTATAATCAACATGTATATCTAACTCAATTATCATTACTCATAGATAACAATTTACTCCACCAGAGGTTACAATCATAACAACAACATAACACAAGCACATATATACTACATGTATATATATATATATATATATATATATATATATATATATATATATATATATATATATCAGATATAACTCTACTCAAGTATTAGAGAATACTCACCTGTTATCGGCTTAATACATGGAACTCCCAAACCACGCGCACCGGACTCCTGTTCACTAGACTTGGTCGTATCAATACAGTATAAATCAATTCTCCAACATCCACAATTATCTCAACAACATCTAACTCAAAAGATGTAGTAATTGAAAGAGGAAAAAGGAGTATAAACGGTAAATATCAACTTTATATTTACCGAAACCCTTAAATACGCGGTTCTACTCATTCAACCGTAGGAACTCGACAGTAATCACGCCAATAGCTCAAAAGACATCCGCTAACAATCTACTAACAACATATTTAACAAATTATAGCTAAATCACAAAAATTGAAGCTAGGGTTTCAAAACCCCTAAAACGAAGAAATCACTCACCTCGACAAATTCGAAGGCAAGACCACGTTTACGGGGTTAGATCCGTATCACTTAACGCTTTCCTACGAATCTCCGGCTTTAATTTGACCCAAAATCGCCTCCCTAAGCTCTGAAAATCGATTTTGGGGTTTTCTTCTTCAAAAATGAAGTTTTTTCACTTAAATGAGTTTGCTGCGTAGTTAAATGATCTGCAGCTGAAACCCGACCCGGGTTGCTTTTACGACTTTTATTCCGTTTGTTCAATAGACACAGCACGACCTGGGTTTCAGAACACGACCCATGTTGGTTCTTTTTGGCATTTTTCAAACTCAAACTTCTCCCAAAATGCCCTCTAACCATGCTAACGCATATAACAACTTAACTAATCTTAATTATACCAAGATTAGTACATAAGAGGGATTCCAACCCCTTCTCGCTCATCAATAACTCAAAACTCGAAATAAATCACAAGAATCGCCATACCTTTACGCTAGCAAACTCATAGCTAGAATCACACCGACTATAAGGTAATAACTTTACTTACCTTATAAAGCATCTCAATTTAAAAATGGGTCTTACATTATCTCATAACGAGTTAGTTAAAAACTAGTAAAACTAAGGGGTTAAAAGAGAAAATATATGAATTCAAGTTGGATATGGATAAGATTTATCTAGTCCAAGATAAGGACTAGATAAATTAGGGTTTTGACCAAACCTAGCCGATCTAGATGATTTTTACGACTATTTTTCTCCCTCCTTTCTCTCTTTCACCTTCTCTCCTCCTCAAGCCTCCCCCTCACTAATTTGAAGTTCCAAAAGGTCGAAGCCCTAATTAGTTTAGGTTTTTTATACAAGGTGGTGAAGGGTTCGTGTTCAATCTTGTTAAGGTGGAGATAAGACTATCTAAGCTTGCATAATCATTGTATTGGGAATGACTCTGAAAGAGGGATTCTACTTTGGGTCCTAGATCATCGAGACAACAAAAAGAAACCAGAACCCTAGATCTTAAAGGTATGATTTCATTTGTTCTTAATATCTCTGTGTTGTATCTAGTCATGAACCTGTGATCCACTTGGATTATGGTTTTCTTTGTAGCTTCTGCTGAGTTTGTGTTTTGTTAAATCACACCATAATCAAATAGTTATTAACCGAATTGTACAATGAAAAATTAAAGATAAATAAAATAGACAAAAAATAGAAATTGAGCATCACAAAATATGCCAAAACACATCATCTTTGTTAATATAAGACGTGATAACTAGAAAAAACAGAGAGCCAAAAAGTAACCTTGATGGATCATCAAATATTTTGTAATTAAAAAATGACAATTTTTATCATAATTTTCACAATCAAATTTTATCAAATTCAACTTTAATGATGTGCTTGGTAAATAATTAACAAAACATTATTATATTGATAACTATATATTGTTATGTTATAACAATTTTAATATCTCACAAATCATCAAATAAAGATCTGGTGGACTATTCGAATTATGTAAATCATTCAATTTTTTTTATAATTAATTCATCAAGTCATTTTTTCTATTGACAATCAAATAAATCTTTATAAACATGGATAGCCTTATGATTGTATAATTTGAAGCAGGCTTATTTTAGAGTATTTTTACATGCTTAATAAAATGATATCAATTTAAGAGATGTTTGAGATTGCTTATTAAAAGTCCTTATTGACTTATTGGGGTGACAAATGTCTTAACATTGCGACGCCTGAAGAACGTCGTGGCAGGCCTACATACTAGTCACAGCAAGGTTATAATAACTCACATGAACGACAACGAATATCCTTAGTTTGGGGAAAAACGTATTCAAATGGTTTTATATAAATATAAAACTACATGTTGCTCTACACAAAATATAAGTATGGTTTTAACTTATACATACGGGTTTTATGGGATTAAAACCACATTTTATCAAGATATAAATATAAGTACGGTTTTACTTATACATACGAGTTTTATGGTATTAAAACTACATTCTAACAAGTTACAAATATAAGTACGGTTTTACTTATACATATGAGTTTTATGGTATTAAAACTACATTCTAACAAGTTACAAATATAAGTATGGTTTTACTTATACACACTGGTTTTTATGGAAATTAAAACTACATTTTATCAAGATATAAATAAAAGTACGATTTTACCTACGTAAAGGTTTCACGGAATTAGATCTACAATTAATCTACGAATAAACATGTATTTACATGGTTTCGTACAAGAATAAGACTATGTAATACTATTTTCAAGTATAGAAACACGTATATATTTTCGATCTTCGGGTTTTAAGACTACGACTCACTTATATGAAAATATTGGATTTTCTGGTTTCAAACACTATCTCTTTACAAGGAAAAAGGGATTATGGATTTTCTCAATACAAAAGTCTTATGAACTCACCAACGTAATATTGACACTCTTTCAAATTACTTGTATTCTCAGGTAACAATTAGTCAGGTCAGACTAACCTTTTGGAATGGGACGCAAAGACGTCTCTTTTACTTATTTCATTATCATACTGTAATTGGGTTGAAACAATACCGTTTGAACAATGTAACCTTCCAATTATAATGTATGATGGTTGTTATCTACTTATGTTTCAATGTATGCAATGTGTTGTGATGCTATGTCCCGTTCCGTCCTCAGACGATTCCGCCATCGTGGTTTGGGGGTGTGACAGAATATGATGGTGAGCATTAAATGCAACTCCCTGATAGTGTTTTATTTTTATAATAAAACACTATCATTTAAAGACTATTTTATCGCATAAATATGCTCAGAGGCACACAAAAACTATATTTTTGTGCAAAGTAAAAGAATCTAGAAACCGCCTCAAAACATGCAAAATGCTTCTTCATAACAGATATGGTTCAGACAGACCCGTCTAACCTACCTCATCTGTTAAAATCAAACAATCACATTTTATAAGAATGCATGTTTTCACAACAAAAAGGCAAAAGCTCACATTCCAACGGCAGCTCCTGATGCACACCACAGACTCCCAACAGTCTGGCGGTGATAATAGATCTACTGTCGGGTCATTACTAACCCAAGCCAGCCATTTGTTTTCACATAGAAAACATCTCACAAATCACGGGGAAATCCTATTAAGATATCATCAATTCTCTCAATAGAATTATGATTAATTTGTCTACCGTCCCCAGACATCCTCACAAAATTGCAAGCTAAACGAGAGAATATCTCATTTTTCATACACTGCACATCACAGCCCACTGCTGTGTTGCAGATGCAAATCTGCCAGAACTATGGTTTTACCATAAGAAATCCTGATAAGCTCAACATCAAAACAGGCTTATATTAACAGGTGGCTGAACATGAATTACGATTCATGTTTAACTTAAACAGAGTTCTCCGGAGCTGCTGGTGTGAGGACAATAAGAGGGATTTGTGTGTTAACATTTATGGTTTATTTTCAGGAACAAGACCCAAGAACTATAAAAGAACAAACCCGAGGAAGTGACGCTCAAAACCGAAGAGTAAAAAGGCGAAATACACATAAAAATACAGCAATCGCGACTTGACCAGCCCTGTGTCGCGACGTGAAGAAAATCAAGACAGAAGAAAAAAGGCTACAGCAATCGCGCCGCGACGGAGACTATGGTCGCGACGCGAAGCTCTTGGACGCGACCATACCTACTCCTTGAACGCGAGACTACCAACAACCGCACTAGCCAGACCAGTGGCCGACCAAAAGCAACGACCAACGCATCCTCGCGCCGCGACGGCACCCTTGGTCGCGACGCGAGCACTGTGCTCAGCTAGTATAAATAGAGACCTTCTATGCACGGATTTAAACACCAATTCACTCTATGTGTAATAAGGATACTCAAACACTCTCTATCAGTTAGAATAGCTTGAAACATCTCTTAGCTAGTTGTTTAGAATCAAAATATCATCCCTCTCGGTGGTAATTCTTGTTGTAATTCAAGATAATTTGGAAGATAACCGCATCAAGTCACATGTCAAGGAACACCAAGACCATCTCTACGATCATCACGCGAATGGAAGGCTAATCTCTTCAGATTACTTCCGGTAATGTTATCCAACTCTTAGTATAGCATGTTTTTACTTTGATTCCGACAAGTGTTTTACTATTGTAAATTCTTAAACTCCTATCTCTTTGAATACAACTAGTGAATCATTTGTGTTTACTTCTACTTATTACCATATTCTCAAGACATAGTATTACCAACATATTATTCGTGCCTATCTTGCCTAAATAGCGAGCTAAGACGGATAATCAGTTAATATACTTTGTGCCCAATTAATATGTTAAGAAGTTGTAATGTTACTATCATCTAGATAAAACATAATATTGCTATACCATTGTTTGTGCCTAATCTACCTAATTGTTAGACAAAGACAAATAATTGATTCAACATGTTATGTATTTACCTATGTAATAGTAATTGTCAGTAAACTGTAATTATGTTAAAGTAATTATATCGGAATCATTGTAATAATACATGTGAAACTAATTGTTGATAACTAAACCGGAAGTAATTCTTTCTTTAATCTCAAGTTACAATCTCAATATTTTTACCATTACCGTTAAAATTTTACTTTACAACTCATTACAAGTTAACCACTAAATCCTTGGACTCGACCCCGCTTGCCCTATCTACATAGTAAAAGTGGGTTATAAATTGTTTTTGACGCGTGTGACGATAGCGTTGTCACTCCCTAAACCTTTGTTGAGTTTCTGGGGAAATAAAATGTCACTTACATCATTTGATTCTTGAGATTGAACAACAAATTGATAGACTTGAGATCTGGAAAGCAACCAAGCATAAGCCCATATTCAAGAACTTGATTCATATGTGTGTTTCATCGTCTTTGGAAATGAGGCAAAACAAGAAGGAAAATGGAGGTAGAGCTGGCTAGGTTTCCAGTGGGGTTAGAGAGAGAGAGAGAGAGAGAGAGAGAGAGAGAGAGAGAGAGAGAGAGAGAGAGAGAGAGTAAGGGGTGGGGTGGGGTTGATTATTTTTTCTTTTTTTTTTAATTTTAAAATTGTATAAAATGTTAAAAGAAAAAAGAAAAAAGAAAATGTAAATGTAAGAAAATCATTTTACTTGATATAGAGACCACCGATGAACGTTTTGAAAACCACATGAACCTTCTGTGTTTGTTATGGAAACAACAGAGACCATCCATATCAATCTTTTAATAGTTTGACAAAAATTGCAACCTTAGGCAAACCACATTGACCAATAATATAATTTACTCTTATAACAATATAGTTTTCGTTATATATTTTATCATATTAATTATTAGGATATTAGACAAAAGGGGCTCCAAATCATTTTATGCAACGCAATATGTTTTAACCAATAAAAATAATACGCATTTAACATGAACTGAATTTGGCCTAAAACGCAGCTTACTTCGTTTACCCTTTAATTTTGGAGGTTTCAAATTGATCCCAATTAGAATTACGATGATTGGAGGCACAAAGATACCCATTCCACTTAGAGGCCTACAAAAACCACCAAATGAACGGGAGAAATATATCTTTTCCCTTTTCAAAGATTCTAGGCTTCACTTCCAAGCAATGAAAATCCACGTATCGTATATAAAATCCACCGTGGACCCCGTACTTCCATTATTCTATATTCTTCCACAACACTATAACTAATTACCCCTAAGTCAACCTATTATTGAAATATATTATAATACACTTTAGTTGGAATAATTAATATTGTCATTTGGTTAGGGTGGGGGAGTAGTTCCCTCTCATCCCATCGAACTCACTCGTTACGTCAATTTCTCTCTATTCTCTCACTTCCATCTTTCCATATATTTCACTATCTTTCACTCATAGAAGCAGTTCTCACTGAACCCACCGAACTCACGATGCCACATCAGCTTTTTAATATTAAAAATAAATAAATAATACTAAAAATAAGAATTTATAAAAGACACACACACAGGGCCGGTCTATTGGTTTTCAATGCCCCGAGCGAAATATTAAATTAGTGCCCTTGTATATAAAAAATATATTGGTTCCATATATATTACTCCTTTAATGATATTTCTAATTTATGTGTGCTATACCCTTTTCTTAGCCATGACTATTTGTATTTTTTCCAAGAAAATAACAATCAATGGCTCTTAAAATTTTCACAAACCACTGATCATTCAAGTTTTCCCTAAACAAAATATTGAGTCATTAATCGTTCCTATTGACTATACTATAATTCAAGCTCTGCTTATAAAGTCAAGCAGGCCCTATATATGAGTTTCATTCCTTACAGATTTTAGAATGAGAAAGTACGATGCTTTAATGGTAAACAAGCAATGTTTATCATTTCTAAAGTAATAATATTTTGGAAATAATATTATGTTCCTGATGCATGGAACAAAATCCATTGAGCATTATGGCAAGTTCCATCTAAAATTAGAAATTTGGGAACTCTAACTGGTATATTATTTGGTTTGTTTCATTGTGAAAGTTATGATCTTACCAGAAGCACTAAAAAATGGAATTTCTGTTGAGTTCTTGATTAAGGAAACAAGCTTATTGCTGCCTCACAAAATCTATTACATACATAATAAAGTTGTTCAAAGGGGTTTAAGGGTAAAAATGGAAGAAACATGTTGGGATCAATAGAAAATATGTTAGACTCGATTAATATCATGTGACATCTTAACCCGCCTTCACCAAGTCTGTTATTTCTTTTCTTAATTTTAATCGCCAAATTACCTTATTTCCCTCCTTGAGTCCTTTCAATAGGAAACCATTCCCATTACGGATTGCCAAGCCAACAGATCGATTCTGCAAGAGCATGAATTTGATGAAAAGAAAAGTAATCCATATAATTACAAGTATAGGAGAGAAATCATATTAGGAGGAATCAGAATAGCTAATAAAAGAAATCAGAAATTTCAATTTATAAACTTACATTTAAATACTTAGTTCTCGGCTTCACCCCTGAAATCAGAAAGCTTCTTGACTCAAGAAATCAGTAATCGAAATGCTTCTCTCCAGACATCGAAATTCAGAACCGCTAAAGAAGATAATATTGAATCTGAAAAGAAGAATGGAGAATGAATCAGAAAATAAAATCGTTTTACCACATGAGTGCTGTAGATTTATTGGCATCATCAACACGGTAGCCATTGATCTCTTCCTCATCTCCTCAGTCTTCGTTCTTCAACAGACGAGCTGGCCTCATCTTCTTCAACGAATAAACACGAAAGCCTGAAAGGGAAGTGGATTTTTTGGATATCGAGATCGAAAACTGAGACGTCGTGACTCGTGAATCAGATCACGAACCCACTCCTCAACCCTTGACCTTCCATCTATCGCGAACCCGCGGTTGCGGGCCAATAACCTATCCGGTACCGGCGGTTCCCTACCGAACCCACTCTCCATCTATGGTGAACCCGCTACTACTCCGTCCACCCTTAGAGTTGATAAAATAATATTTAACTCGTTAAAATGAACAAAATAAGTGTGGTAAAACATGACCATCTATTAAAATAAAAAATAAACATTGTAAGATTATTTTTTCTTGTAAGATAATGATGTATTTTTAAAAAAAAATCGTATTTTTCAGTTTTTTAAAGATTTTTATAGTGGAAATTGCGGCTTATTTACAAAATAATTTCGTCAAAAGCAAAATATTTGATTGAATTCCATTTGCAAATGAGTTGCTTGTGTGATATTTGTTTAAGTGCAATTATTTCGTTATAAATTCCACTTATTTTAATAATTTTTTAGATTAACCAATAAAAAATAGTTCTTGTAACAAGTCAAAATATAGATACATGTCAGTTAGATTATTTTAAATATTTTTATCCAATTTATAAGTAATTGATACCGCAATATATATATATATATATATATATATATATATATATATATATATATATATATATATATATATATATATATATATATATATATATATATATATATATGTTCATATGTGGAGACCAAATATTGTGTGAATGTGTGAGACAATATCAGCCAATCAAATTTAAAAGACATTTTTGACAATTCAATTTTCCTGATTATTTAATTCCTTAATTACAGTTCGATAAATATGGTAACAACCCCTATAATATTGGAAAGAGCCCTAAAAAAGCTAACCCTAGATGTTTACAGCCACCCACATTTGATCAGCCGTTCTAATACCTAGAGAGGGGGAGAACGAATTCAGGAGAGCAGCAAGGCAGCGTCGGAAGCAAGGCAGCGACGGAAGCAACAGTCGGGTGGTGTGTATGTGGCAGTGGTAGCGACCAGAACCTTTGGTCGGAGCTGTGTGCAGCGAATCTGTGGTAAAACTCTTTCCGATCTCTACTTTCTCTGTTCTTTTTCCTGATCCCGTCTCCTTCTTCTGGCTCGACATCACCATTATAAACGGCCACAATTGAAAACAATGTTTGGAATGGATGCACTTTGTAGTGATAAAACAGGATCACTCAAGCTCTACAATCTTTTCGTTGATAAAAATCTGATCAAGGTATTTACTAAAGTCTAAAAGTGTCCATAAAGAACGGGTGTTGTATTTTTGCTGCTACGACTTCAATGATTGAAAAAAAAGACGCCATTAATGCCGCCCTTTGTTAAAACCCTAGCCTACTTGAAAGGTATAATTTCTTCCATAAATGTTTGATATAATTTAGCAACCCACAAATGTTTGATTTATATAATTTATCTGTTTCATTGAGTGGTTTGTATTTAGAATTCTAAGTGTTAAATTGATATAAACTCAGATTTTTTAACGTTGCCACTCGTGTATATTTAAGTTGCTTTGAGGTTTGCTATAACTACAATTTTAATTAGCACCAAGCTTAACTTCACGAACAATATAATTTCTTCCCATCAAACATTTTTTAATATATTGCTTCAATTGGTGAATTAGCACATCGTCCTGACAATATTTAACCAAATGTTTTTATTAAATACTAACATCTAAAATATTTTTAAAAGAATGATTTTATAATTAACCTGATCAAGCATCAAAGTAGTATGATAAACTACATCTTTGAGAAGTAAAAGCTTTTTGTGGAAAGACGTAACAAGACTATCCAACCATAAATTTGTTATATTTTAATAATATTGTTTATTTTTCAATGTGTTAAAATTTGTTAAAATTTCAGCAAGAAGATTGGGATAATGAGGAAGATGGTGAATGGATAGTGCCAACTATCATCAACAAATTCTTTTAGAATGTATCAGCACATGAGTATATTCTTTCAGAATTTAGCAGAATTTGAAGATTGAGCTAACAAAATAAGCAATATTCTTTCGGAATGAATATGGTGATACAATAGTTTATGCTTCATTCTCACAGGATGTGTACATTGTCATTTATGTTTTTATACTTGATATTGAATTTTTATATATTTTTCAAGAATATTGTATATATTATTGTTTAGTATTGAATGTTGACAATATTCTTTAAGAATATTGTATATGTTCTTGTTTATATTATAAGCGGTCCTAATATTCTTTTAGAATGAAATTGTGTTTTTAAAAAATGATTAAATGATGACATGTATTCTTCGTAATATGATTAAATACCTGCGTTTTTAATTTCTATCCAAGTATTTTAACCTAAATTCTGTAAGAATACGAACAAACACATTGTTAAAGAATTAATCTGGTTGTAAATAAAAAATGATACAAATAGGTAATAATTATAAAAATGGAAAATACAATCATGCAAGATAACAAATTAAATTCTAATTCCTAAATATCCGCACATTCCAAAATTTGTCATGGGTAAATTTGACTAACTTACCCTTATTGATTTTATTTAATTAAAAATAATTAATTTTTATTCAATTAATTACGATCATGTCATCATCATCTAAACCGTTCATTTTTTTCATCTAATGACTGATATTTTTTCACACGATCACACAATATTTGTGTTCCACATTTGATACTAACTATATATATATATATATATATATATATATATATATATATATATATATATATATATATATATATATATATATATACATATATATATATATATATATATATATATATATATATATATATATATATACGTATATATATATATATATATATATATATATATATATATATATATATATATATATATATATATATATATATATATATATATATATATATGATCTTTTGAGAACCAACTTTACCCCGAGAACTCTCAAACCGATATTTTTTTTCAAAAACCGACCACATAAGCCTCTAAAACGCTCAAATTGGTGTCGGGCGCTGAAAAAAATTTCCGAAAGAACAACTTTTTTTTTCTTGAAAAAAAAGTTGCACATGTGCAAAAAAAATTTTGCACATGTGCAAACTTTTTTATACGTATATATTTTTTCAAGTTTTTTTAAGGATGTTTTTCTAACATATATTTAAGGCGTTCTGTAAAATTTTTTTTGATAAAAAGTGTACGTATAAAAAAGATTGCACATGTGCAAAATTTTATTTTGCACATGTGCAAATTTTTTCAAAAAAAAAGTCGTTTTTTCGAATTTTTTTTTCGAAAATGTTTAAATATGTGCGTTTTAGAGGCATATGGGGTCGGTTTTTTGAAAAAAAATATCGGTTTGGGAGTTCTCGGGGGACTTGTATTTCTCAAAAGATCCAAACTATATATATATATATATATATATATATATATATATATATATATATATATATATATATATATATATATATATATATATATATATATATATATATATATATATATATATATATATATAATCCATCTTATAGTAAAAACAATTTACAAGATTATATGTATTCAGAATACATATTTGGGCTTTGAAATATCCGACGAATTTATTTTTGAACTAAATATTTTTGTAAATTACTTGATCCGTAACAAATAAAGTAAATTTCTTGAATATGTTCATAAATAAAGTGTACGTTCTTTAACAATATTATTTTTAGTTTGGGTAATACAAAATACAAGTTTTAGTATTTGTAATACAAACATAGAACTTTAAATCTTACTTTTAATTACAAAAATTATATGACTGATAATCACACAAACAAAATTAATTTTAATTTGAACATTTTTTAGGGCGATACCGAAATGTTCTATCCAACTGAAATGAAAGTGCAATGACAACGAGGGTTGTAGTCTTGTAGAGTAAAAGACAAATATACTCTAATTATATAAATTATTTACAAATTTTTAAAAAAAGACCCCAATAACATCAAATTGTAATGACTCTTACTAGGTTACGATTTTCGTAAATGGACAGTAAGTTTTTCATCTGTGTAGGTTACGATTTTCCATAATTGGATGCCATTGGTAATATCGGGTTAAATTAAAATAAAAATACATTTTAAACATTGATTTCAAGATTGGTTGATGCAATTTTTTTAACCTAAACTCATTTGATAATTACTATACTACCCTTTAAGTTCCAAAAAAAAAAAATCCAAAATGACCCTTCAAATTGTATTTAAAGCATTTTATTAAAAACATGGTTTTTTTAAAAAGTATTTTATTAAAAGTTTTGTCGTTAATAAAAATAAATTCTAAAAATATCATTCTGTAATAAAAAACTTAAATACAATATCTGAGGGGTTATTGGGGACTTTTTTTTAAAACCGAAGAGACAATATGGTAACTATAAAATGAGTTTGAGAGAAAAAAAATTGCCTATATGTACGTTGAAACTCGCGCCTCCGGGTAGAGGAGCAGCACCGTATTTTCACTACAACAAGTCAACAACCTTGAAATATGTCTAAGAAGACTTCCGATATGAAAAGAGAATTTTCATCCAAAAAACTCATAAATTTGAAAAAGCTATAATAGAAGGTTTTTAAGTTAAGTTTTTTTTATATAGCTTATTAATTAATAAGTTATTGACTTAAGCTTTTTCATATTTTGATGGTCTCATATATTATTAACAAATAAAAAATAGACAATGCATATAATAGTCTTATAAAAAAGCTATTGAAAAACCTCTCCTATAATGAATATAACTTAAGCTTTTTAATATGAGTTTTTTTAATGAAAAAGTTTCTATAAAAACTCTTCATATCGTGGATGCTCTAAAATGTATTTCTATGAATTTTAGCACAATTATCAGTCACATCCTATTAAGAAAAATCACAGCTCATTTACGGAAAAACCAATTTGTGTCAGCCAATGTTTTAAAACCCGGGTTTTTAGTTGACCTGGTGTGGTGACCGGGTCATGGGTCAACCGGTTCAATTATCGAGTCAACCCGGTTTTTACAATTCCCATATATTTTATATTTTTCAGCATAATTATATATTTATAAAACATAAACAACGTAATTTCATATTTTTGGTACCAAAAAGATATTTTGTCAAATTTTTATAAATTTTTTTACTAAATTTGATGAATTAACGGTTGACTAATCTTAAAAGTTTGAGTCCTGAACTATTTAACCAAGTTTTTAAAGTCCAAATTCTAACTTTTTGTTTAAACCATCGGGTCAACCCGGTTCCGGGTTACCGGTCCAACCGGTTTTTTTGAGAAAACCGGCCGGTTCAATCATTAGCAAAAAGTGGTTATAATTGACCCGCTCTATTAATCGAGTCACGGTCCAACTGGTTCGACCGACCGGGTCACCTCGAGTTTTAAAACATTGGTGTCAGCAATTTTGATGTCTATTAGGGGGTTTCTTCAATTTCTTTAAGGAATTTATATGAGTAGACTAAATATGTCCTTTTCTTAACTTTATACGTATGTGCCAAAAGACAAGGCGTTATAACTTACACTTATCTGCTCAAGAAAAAATTAATACAAAAGTATATAAAAAGAAAATAGTTGTTGTGAATTGTGATGCATTATTAAAAGTATTCTTGATTGAAAAGTTAGAGTTGTCAATATCCTAACCAAATCAATGTCCTTACGATGACTATTTATGTTACCATTCTGTATATCATTATGAATAAGATTTCATGTAAATTAATGTACAGCTTCATATGATTACATAAAGCCTGGAGTTAGTGAAATCCAATAGTTTTTTTGGATTAATTATTAGAGTATAAGCCAAAGAACTTGTAGTTCAGCGGCACCGGAGTATGTACGGCCTCCTTGAGGTCTTGGGTTCAAATCCCACTAGGGGATTAGGTGGTTTAGATTAGGATATAGTTTAGATGTATTATTTGTCGGTTCAAAAAAAAAAATTTATTAGAGTATAAATTATAAACTTCCAATACAAATATACAATGATATTTTGCCGGGTGAAATCTGTAAGAACCCGTAAAAATATGTAATAAAATGTAAAATAATCGGGTGAAATAGTAAAATTGTGGAAAAAGGGCAAATTGGTCTCTTTGCCATGTCTTGGACCTTGATGTAAAATAAATGAGTTATGGGGGTAACAGTGTGAGAAGAAGGAAGTGGGTGTAATAATGGTGAGTTCTAATGTTACAAGTATGAAGAATGGAAGTTTGGGGGTTATTTTGTCATTCTTGCAAAGTAGGAAAATATATAAATGGGAAAAATATATCATAATCATCATAATTTAGAGGAGAAGTTCTGGGAAGTTCTGGAGACAACGGGTGCACGAACTCGAGAAGAGAAGCAAGGATTTGAGGCTAGGAATTGAAGGTTCCACTTGGAATTTGGTGGATTCAAGCTTATAAGGTAAGATTTCTATGATCCAAACTCATAGATTCAAGTTGTGGTGGTTAGTTTGCAAATTGAAATTAAAGATGAGAGCAATCCAACGAATTCATATGTCTCATTTAGCTCAAATCAACACAATTAATAGCTTTCTAACCATAAATTGTGGTGGAATGCATGAAAATGGAATTTGAGCTTAAGAACCCTAGAAATGGGTTTGTTAGATTAAAACTGATTTTAATGGTTTTGCTGGGCTCTAAGGATCATTTGGAATGCATTAAAACATTCCTAAGTGATTAATTTCAAAAATTGGTATTTTTGGTGAAAATGGGTAAAAACGGGTTTGATATGAATTAGTAAGAAATTATGATTTTCACAAGTTAAAACTTGATGAAAATTTAAGTTTATTGCCCTGGAATGATTCTAAAATGATTAAGTTAGGTATTAAGGACTTAATGCAGGGAAAGAGTGGAAGTTGTGACTGAAAAATCGTCAAAAATGACAACAGACTATGGATCGCGACCCGACCCAAGGGTAGATCGCGACCCGACTACGGATCGCGACCCGACCCAAGGGTAGATCGCGACCCGATCTCGCGGCAGAAATGCAGCTTGGTTCTGTCCAATTTTTAAAGATAGAAACCATAGCTAGGCATGTCCGTTTGGTCTGAAATTTTTGCCATAGCCTTAAAATGGTATGAAAACATATAATAAATTTTCAAATTCGCAATCCGACCTTGCGGAAAAACCACTGTAGCGGCAGTGACCAAAATTGTAAGTTTTTCTTGATTTTTGGAGTTTGAGCTAGACTTGTCCAATGAACTCCAAATTTGAAACACACGTCTATTATAGTGTGAGACTTCATGGAAAACTGTCGGAACCGAAATACGCCCTCCCGAGAGTACTGTAGTAAAATACGCGTATTTCGGGACAACATTATAAATTGAAGGAAGTTGGTTAATAAAGGTTGTAGCCTGGTTAATGAATTGTAGTTGCATAATATAGCACTCTTGTGCTGTAAAGTTAGTGTTATATATATATATATATATATATATATATATATATATATATATATATATATATATATATATATATATATAAAAAATTGAATATAAACGTATATCTTGTAAATAATAGGTGGTGGTTCAAATACGGTGAACCGAGCGAAGGAAAAAGAGGTGCAAAAGACTAACTGATTCCTAGGTGACTCGAGGTGAGTGTTATGTGGATTTTCGAGTACATAGCAAAATAAATTTTATTAAAGAATGTTTTGGGAGTCAAAATGGTTTTATGGAATTGAAATGATTTAACAAAAATGGTAATGATTTAATGAAACTGGAAATGGTTTTGTGAAATTTCGAAATGATTCCTATGACATAGTGAGTATAATGTATACAAAAGATAAATGAGGAATACAAGAAAGGAATAAAGTGATTGAGCCCTATTGATGAATTGAGAAGTATCCGGATAAAGACCACGGCCTGCTGCGGTAGGGGTGGCAAAAAGACACTACTGGGATGGTACCTCCCGTCGCGAAGTAGTTGTCTTACCTTGATAGATGAATCCGTTTCATACTATTGAGGAAGCGGTTATACGGGTGCGTCTCGTATAAAACCTACGGGTGCGCTCGCAGGAATGTACCATCACGAAATAAGGAATACCTGTGGGTGCGCTCACTGGAAATGTAAAATTGGAAATTTAAGGAATAATGATATAATTGGTAAACTGTTTTGGGTCTAAACCCATAATGCTCACGAGACATTATGTCTCACGTATTTGTTTTAAATGCTATGTACTCAGGTAAGCAGGAAGGGCGTTAAAAGAGTCGGGTGTGGGACCGTAGCATCTGTTATTGTGTAAAATGTATAATAAACAGGTTTGAACCGTGGTTGTGATGCAAATACGTGATACCCCGTTTGTAATAAAAATACATGGTTTGTTTGCAAAAGTTGTAATAAAGGTTTGTAAAAAAAAAAAAATTTGTGTAAAAATTGGGGTGTTACAAAATCTTTCAATAGTCATTCCCTATTATATGAGCAAATTCTATAAATTTTTATAACACATATGATTCTATATATATATATATATATATATATATATATATATATATATATATATATATATATATATATATATATATATATATATATATATATATATATATATATATATATATATATATATATATATATATATATATATAAGATTAGAAAAACCACCTCCACATTATTAAGACGATATCTGTATAAACCGAGTTATTATATATATATAGATTAAAAGACAACATATCTTCTAGAAGGTTATGGGGTGTTGGGGGGTTAAGGGGGGTGCTTATGTTTCTGACGAGTAGTCTCACTCCACCTGCCATCTTCTCTTTTGCCTCCACCAGCGCAGCTACGTGTTGCTTCCACAGATCCGACTCCCACCTTTGCCATCGTCAGCTTGATTTCAAGAAACATTTAAGTCGAAGACTTCTTGCTCCTCTGTCGACAACTGCTGTCCATCCTTTGCCATAGCCGGTCGGAGCTTTTAACCGACAGATTCTAGCCGTCGGCCGATGATTTCCCCCTTTCTTTGGCCGCACCACTCTTCGAAGTTCACCGCCGCTGCACGCGTAAGTCTTTTTTCCCCGATTGGTTCGAGTAAACCCTCCCAACCTTGGACTTCACTGGTTCATACTTCTTCATCGCCCATCGTAAGGTTAGTTTTAACCTCTATAATTTTTTTCTTCTCTTATCGATTATTTATTTCCATTCTCTTCATCGGCCATCATCAAGGTTAGTCGATTTTACTTTAGCTTATAACTTCATTGGGGGTTTTGATTATATTTCTATTAGGTTTTAGATGTTATCGAAACTTGACGTATTGTAGAACAGTCGAAACAGTAATAAGTTTTATACTTCTGTTTATTTGGTATGAAACTACTATACACTCATACACACACTGCAATCAGAGATTGATAAAAGGATGCCCATTTTTGCTTTCTGACCTAATCCCAAAGTTTGACACTCTTTTGTCTTGGCCAATGGCCATACCATCTTAAAATTATAATTTTCTGCAATTTGTACATCACATGAGTTGATTGCTTTTGTTTTGCAAACTTTGTGATCAATGGCTTGTGCACATGTGATGTGTTTTTGGTTCATTTACTCTGAGAGATTTTATAAGTCCAGTCTTTTGTATATGCTTAAACCTGATGGAATCTCTGTTATATTTATTGCTATATGTAAGGAGTACAAGTGTACAACCGAATTTTCTATTTCGAATATCCAATTGTGTAACACCCGGCTTTTAAAACAAAACACCCCTGAAAAAGTTTTCATTTAAAACCAATGTTTTAATACATAAAACTATAACAAAGGGGTATATTTTAATAAAATCGGGTACAAGTGTATCAAGGAGAATATATAATACCATAATCTCCTTTGAAGCCGGGCTGCTACTGACAACATCTACGAGTCCCACTCCGAAGTCACAGACTCTATTTTGTCCCCTATCAGTATCATGCTAACCTGCAGGGACATTAACAAACGGTATGAGCTACAAAGCTCAGTGAGTAATCAAGCCTGCAAATAACATGTATAACAATACAATCATATACTGTCTGGATTTCGGATCCAAACTACTAGCCTTACTGGCTAACCATATATATTCTAGGATTTCACATCCTATTCTGTAGCCCTACAGGCTGAATCATAGTGACCTGTAATTAACAAACCACGTTAGTTATTTGCATCTTTAGTCATATATAATCATTTCTGTCCCATTTTTCTTAGTCACAATGGACCGCATCATATATCATGGCTATATAAGCCGCACGCTGTGTCATAGCTATATAAGCTGCACCAAAACATTATCAGTATATAATTCATAGCCCGCAGGCCGCACCAGCTGGGTTTAGTAACTCGATATCATAGCCAATAGGCCGCACCATGTACCTGTAACAAAATCATAGCCAAAAAGGCCGCACCAAATATCATAGCCCGAAGGCCACATCGGAGACATAGCCCAAAGGCCGCATCGGGATCATAGCCCGAAGGCCGCACCAAATCATAGCCCGAAGGCCGCACCCACTGGATATAGCATCCAGAATTAGTTATGGCTCACGGGAAAATCCCGCTGTTGCCTAGACTCACGGCTGGTCCCGGTCTTGTCTATAAAAGAAAATATATGGCTCACAGGAAAATCCCGCTGTTGCCTAGACTCACGGCTGGTCCCGGTCTTGTCTATAAAAGAAAATATATGGCTCACAGGAAAATCCCGCTGTTGCCTAGACTCACGGCTGGTCCCGGTCTTGTCTATATAAGTTTTATTGACTCACAGCTCCGTTCTTGTCATCGCAATGACTCACGGCTTATCTGGTATTGTCTATTACATATATTTTTACACTTGTTATTTTCGTCCCTCGAAGCCATTTCAACCTGTAACAAATCAATCATCATATATCACATATGATATCAGTGAGATTACTCACCTGGATGCTAGCTGCATTTAAATCCCGGTTGTTTCTTGCCTTTGCGTGCACCACAACCATTTTGTCCCGCACCTATATAATCATTTATATACCAAATGATAATAGGTTAATAGCCATTCCAATTAACTCTAATACAATAGAGTTTAATACCATATCGCTATAAACAATGCCTAGTTAATAAACTTTCCGTTTACTAACTTTTTATGAATTTTACTATTCACCGAGGCATTCGAGTCGGTCCACAGTGCCCCCGAGGGGTCGAAAACTCAACTTAATAATTTTCCCAAACTTTTCAGACCATAACGAGCCTATGGTCCAAATTTGAGCTAAAACGGACAAGCCAAACGAAAGTTAGCGAGTCGGAAGTCCCCTGCCTGGCCCCTGCTTGGAGGCGCACTGCGCCAGGAATCAGGCGCACTGCGCCTGGGCGCACCCCGCCCTGATCCTGGGCGCACTGCGCCCTGCGCCTGGGCAGGCCCCCTGGACAGTCGCGATTTATGCACTGTAGCAAGCAGTTTTGGACCATTAAGTCCTTAATCAGGTCCTTAATCGATTGGGGTTTGTTTCTAGGCTAAAACCTTATACTTTAACAAGGTTTTCAACCATCCAAAACAACCAAATCAATCAAAATGAAGAATTAGGGTTCTTAGTTCTAACAACCCCAAACTTCAAATTCATCACTAATAACAACCTACTTCCATTTTCTTGAGTTAAGTCCTTTCTAGCATGACTCAATGGAAGTAATAAACCAATATAACCACATAATCACAACTGAAATTCATAAATTTCAGTTTCTATAAAACCTTTATAGAACACCATCAAGAACTTGGTTAAAACTAACCTTAATTGCTTGGAAATCACCCATTCCAACAATTGTTCCTAGTTCTTGCTTCAATTTCATGATCTCCTGCAGAAATCGCACCTTGAAACCTTCTCCCGTTGCTGCACAATGAGCTGGTCAAAGAGGAGAGTCAAACTCTCTATATTTATACTCCAAAAATTTACATTTTTGGTCCTAAAGTTCCATTTCTTGAACTTTGTCCACAAAATCAAGTTTTATTACAATAAAACTTCCATTTCTTACATTTTGGCCACAACCAACAATATTTTTCATATTTGGTCTTTCACATGGTCAAATGACCAAAATACCCTTTTTCGGTAAAACGACCAATATCAGTTTTTATAACATTTTAAGTCCAAAACTCAAAATATTATTTCAAACCAAATACTTTTCTGTCCAAAAGACCAATTTACCCTTCCAAGGTAAAATGACCTTTTTACCCTTTTTATTATATTTATAAAAAGAGTATCTTGGCGTTACAAATTCTCCCCTCCTTCAAAAGATTTCGTCCCCGAAATCATACAAGGAGTTGAGGGTATATCTTCCTCGTTTCGTTTTCGGTCTTCCACATCATGTCGGAATCTAAATGGTATTGCCTAAGCACTTAACCATACAAGTCTTCTCATCTCATGGTTACCTCACCACTCGCATATCATTCCTCCGGTTGTCCCTGGTACCTTATCTGTGTATCAATCTTCATTTCAACCTGAGGGACACGTTAGAATTCATCATCCTATTTTCTCCAGAATTGAGATCCATAGAAAACTTCATAATTTCTTGAAGGTCATCACAAAACTTCGATCAGTACACCAAAATTCTTACTCTTTGGGACGTATGAAAAGGTACGATAAATGAGAACTTAACCTTCTTTTCGTCCCAGACAGATTTTTAACCTTTCCAAAGGTTTACTCTTCGCACTAACATATTCCTTTACTTGGAATTTCAAAGGTTTTTACTTAGTGGTCCACAAACCACTTTTGCAAATTTCTTAACCAATCTTCACATTCGTTCGTACTCATCAAGTCTTTTCCTCAGTTTGTGCAAGAATCTAGGATCTAGCCAACGACTTTACTACATCTTCAATCCAATAATCGAATGATATCACGATATTCCATACTATACTTCATACGAATCATCAGTCTACAAGTATGTACGCTGTTATTTCTTGCAATTTCTATCAGAGATAGAAAATTTCCTCATCTTCTACTAGGGTCTTCTGTGCAATTTCTAAGCACATCTTCTAAAGTCTGCATCATTTGGTCACTTTGTTCATCAATATACACTATTTGCAGAGACTTTATCGCAAAGTCTATAACAATGTTGTCCCATTTCTTCACTGGGGCCAACAACTGTTCAATTTCTTCGCACGTTTCTAACGGTTTGACTTTACTTCACGTACAAGTCAGATACTTTTCATGTGTCTTTCAATGTCTTTCTTCTGTCCCGGCCACCAACACATAGGTTTTATCGACCTATCCAGTCTGGTATTGCCCCGGGTATACCGCATATCTAATGTAAAATACATCTTTTCAAGATGATTTTCATGTTTCACTTTGCTTTGGAACTCACATCCATAACCCCACGGGTTTTCAATTGTCGTGAGTTTCTAGCCAACTTCTTTCAATGACTAATCCTTCATTCATTTTTCACGTTTTCAGACTTGCACACATCTTTCTGTGCTACCCGAATCAATTCAGGTTATCAATTCGCCACATTCATACATGTGGATGTAACCTTCAAAGGTTACTCTTTTCAATTCAAGGCATCTATAGCCACAACTGTTCTTTTCGAGATGGTACAGAATTTCATACCCGAAATCTCTAAGTAACCCATCTATCTTTGTTATCTCATATATAGCTTCTTTTCTGATCAATAAAGCATTTCAAGCTCTAATGATCCACATAAACAATAAGCTTTACACCATATGCATAGTCTCTCCAAAGCTTAATATCAAAATCATAGTTGCTACTGCAACATCTTGCATCTACGATCGAATCTGGATGCATTTCTATGATCCAATTTATCCGCTTAGCATCAAAGCTAACATCAGAATTTCACATAAGGTTTATCCCAAACCTTTACAAGATACCTGTGGTCTTTCTACCACTCAAACTTTATACTTTTCTTAGTTAACTTTAGTCAACTAAACAATAATCAAGGAGCAGCTTTCTACAACTCTCCTAAATTAACCCGCCAATCCAAGGAAACTACTACTAATTTCAGTCAGATTCCAAGGCGGTTCCCTTTCTATCACAGTATCATTTTCACTGGATATACTTTATCATCTCTGGCTTTATTAACATGCCAAAGAATATAAAACTTCTTTTTGCCAAATTTCATACTTGGAGAATTTTACAAATCACTTAACTCAGTGAATTAACTCCAATATCTGGTACAAGTGTACCTCATATACGATCTGGTTTCGAGAATATCAGATTCTCATCAGTCAATGCACACATGCATCAACTTGTCTTTCTTCTTTTCAAACAAGGTAGGGCTCCATACGATGACACATACGGTCATAAGAGACCCCAAAACAACATTTTCTTTTAGTTGTTTTCCAACTCTGCCATCTCTACAGATGCAAATCAATACAGAGACCGTATACCAAAACGGCTCCCAAAATTAGCTTTATCATAAACTCTTCTCGCCAATCAGGCAAAAATCCTGGAAGTTCTTTTCAGATGAAACATCCAAGAATTTATTCAAAGTAGTACATTACTAGCACTGCTTTATCTAACTTGGCCAATACCATGTATGCCAACTACAACATCATTCCTTTACTAACTCTTATCCGAGTTTAAGCAAAGGAAATAACCGGTATTCTCAACAACGGTTATTTACCATGGATTTCCATCCATTTCATTTCTGATTTAAGAACCATAATGTTCTTATTTCGACAATTCATGTTAGCATAATTCTTTGCTAATCTATTTATGTGCACAATTGCTCCATATTCACTGGTAGTTATCAGCTTTAGATTCATAAGGAAAATGGTCCCGTAAATCCTAGGCAAACTACCTTCCAGGTGTTCAATATCTAGAACATACATGCTATCTGCTATAGCTGCTACCAAAATTTCATCCAAAATCGTTGATGAAATATTCCAACAAGACATCAAGTCATTGATCCAAAGCATAGCTTTCTGGATCAAATATAACATACACGAGTTATATTTAAAACAGTTACAGCGGAGATCATATCAGTCTCCTCACAAGCTTCTTCCACAATCTACTGGAATGCTCAAGGTACCACTGGTCCTTTTAACCATTCATTTCTTCTTTCTTTCCTGGGTTCATCACCCGTTACTCCACGTCTAGCATGTGAGTATTTCATAAGGAAGTGATCTATAGTTCCACGCTGGAACCACTTCCGTCCCATACATCAAACTCGAGCAATTTGCTCCCATTTCTGCAGTTTCAGCATGTCAACGGTAGAGTCTCAACTCTAAAATATTCTATGTGCTTTTCCTGCACTTCTTATACAAATCATCTTTTCATTCCGGTCCCTTCCCTTTAAGGTTAGACCTAATTCGTGTTAACTTCTTCTGAGAAGTCCACTAATATTTCTACTTTTCTTGTAGTCTCAACTACTGTTCTTTCACCTTGAATATCAACCAAGGTGAGCAACCGATTTCTTTTTCTGACCACTACAGCTACTACTTCTTGTCATGTGGATTTTTCTGCTTTTCGTCCCCTTTTTGCTCCACGTACAACGGAGTCCTGAGAAGGGTTGGTCCATTTCCTAGAGCTTCGCGCCCTAAATGTCTCCCAAGGAGTTTTACAATTCATACTTCCTATACGTCGGAAGTTAGCAACAGTTAGGTTATATATGTATAATAACAGCTATATACACCTAACTATGCATCGTGTCTACTATCTCAGGGTTTAAGTCCAGGAATCTACTCTATAGACACCTAGTTCACTTAAACCTCGGCTCTGATACCAACTTGTAACACCCGGCTTTTAAAACAAAACACCCCTGAAAAATTTTTCATTTAAAACCAATGTTTTAATACATAAAACTATAACAAAGGGGTATATTTTAATAAAATCGGGTACAAGTGTATCAAGGAGAATATATAATACCATAATCTCCTTTGAAGCCGGGCTGCTACTGACAACATCTACGAGTCCCACTCCGAAGTCACAGACTCTATTTTGTCCCCTATCAGTATCATGCTAACCTGCAGGGACATTAACAAACGGTATGAGCTACAAAGCTCAGTGAGTAATCAAGCCTGCAAATAACATGTATAACAATACAATCATATACTGTCTGGATTTCGGATCCAAACTACTAGCCTTACTGGCTAACCATATATATTCTAGGATTTCACATCCTATTCTGTAGCCCTACAGGCTGAATCATAGTGACCTGTAATTAACAAACCACGTTAGTTATTTGCATCTTTAGTCATATATAATCATTTCTGTCCCATTTTTCTTAGTCACAATGGACCGCATCATATATCATGGCTATATAAGCCGCACGCTGTGTCATAGCTATATAAGCTGCACCAAAACATTATCAGTATATAATTCATAGCCCGCAGGCCGCACCAGCTGGGTTTAGTAACTCGATATCATAGCCAATAGGCCGCACCATGTACCTGTAACAAAATCATAGCCAAAAAGGCCGCACCAAATATCATAGCCCGAAGGCCACATCGGAGACATAGCCCAAAGGCCGCATCGGGATCATAGCCCGAAGGCCGCACCAAATCATAGCCCGAAGGCCGCACCCACTGGATATAGCATCCAGAATTAGTTATGGCTCACGGGAAAATCCCGCTGTTGCCTAGACTCACGGCTGGTCCCGGTCTTGTCTATAAAAGAAAATATATGGCTCACAGGAAAATCCCGCTGTTGCCTAGACTCACGGCTGGTCCCGGTCTTGTCTATAAAAGAAAATATATGGCTCACAGGAAAATCCCGCTGTTGCCTAGACTCACGGCTGGTCCCGGTCTTGTCTATAAAAGAAAATATATGGCTCACAGGAAAATCCCGCTGTTGCCTAGACTCACGGCTGGTCCCGGTCTTGTCTATATAAGTTTTATTGACTCACAGCTCCGTTCTTGTCATCGCAATGACTCACGGCTTATCTGGTATTGTCTATTACATATATTTTTACACTTGTTATTTTCGTCCCTCGAAGCCATTTCAACCTGTAACAAATCAATCATCATATATCACATATGATATCAGTGAGATTACTCACCTGGATGCTAGCTGCATTTAAATCCCGGTTGTTTCTTGCCTTTGCGTGCACCACAACCATTTTGTCCCGCACCTATATAATCATTTATATACCAAATGATAATAGGTTAATAGCCATTCCAATTAACTCTAATACAATAGAGTTTAATACCATATCGCTATAAACAATGCCTAGTTAATAAACTTTCCGTTTACTAACTTTTTATGAATTTTACTATTCACCGAGGCATTCGAGTCGGTCCACAGTGCCCCCGAGGGGTCGAAAACTCAACTTAATAATTTTCCCAAACTTTTCAGACCATAACGAGCCTATGGTCCAAATTTGAGCTAAAACGGACAAGCCAAACGAAAGTTAGCGAGTCGGAAGTCCCCTGCCTGGCCCCTGCTTGGAGGCGCACTGCGCCAGGAATCAGGCGCACTGCGCCTGGGCGCACCCTGCCCTGATCCTGGGTGCACTGCGCCCTGCGCCTGGGCAGGCCCCCTGGACAGTCGCGATTTATGCACTGTAGCAAGCAGTTTTGGACCATTAAGTCCTTAATCAGGTCCTTAATCGATTGGGGTTTGTTTCTAGGCTAAAACCTTATACTTTAACAAGGTTTTCAACCATCCAAAACAACCAAATCAATCAAAATGAAGAATTAGGGTTCTTAGTTCTAACAACCCCAAACTTCAAATTCATCACTAATAACAACCTACTTCCATTTTCTTGAGTTAAGTCCTTTCTAGCATGACTCAATGGAAGTAATAAACCAATATAACCACATAATCACAACTGAAATTCATAAATTTCAGTTTCTATAAAACCTTTATAGAACACCATCAAGAACTTGGTTAAAACTAACCTTAATTGCTTGGAAATCACCCATTCCAACAATTGTTCCTAGTTCTTGCTTCAATTTCATGATCTCCTGCAGAAATCGCACCTTGAAACCTTCTCCCGTTGCTGCACAATGAGCTGGTCAAAGAGGAGAGTCAAACTCTCTATATTTATACTCCAAAAATTTACATTTTTGGTCCTAAAGTTCCATTTCTTGAACTTTGTCCACAAAATCAAGTTTTATTACAATAAAACTTCCATTTCTTACATTTTGGCCACAACCAACAATATTTTTCATATTTGGTCTTTCACATGGTCAAATGACCAAAATACCCTTTTTCGGTAAAACGACCAATATCAGTTTTTATAACATTTTAAGTCCAAAACTCAAAATATTATTTCAAACCAAATACTTTTCTGTCCAAAAGACCAATTTACCCTTCCAAGGTAAAATGACCTTTTTACCCTTTTTATTATATTTATAAAAAGAGTATCTTGGCGTTACAAATTGTGACATGGTAATAGTGTTATTAGGTACATAATATTACTGTTTCACATTAGCAGGAAGCCAGGTATTGCTACGAATCAATCCCAATTACTGCACCATGGATGCATCGTTCATTTTGTTATTACTCTTGCATTATGCTGTCATCTCTTTTCTTCATTTCTTATAAGCACCCCATTTTGCCCTCATGAGAATTTGATATCAGCTTAATGCAGGTTGAAATTGTTGCTCAGTTTGGAGTCATTTTTCTTCTTTTTTGCATTGGGCCTGGAGTTCGATTTCCTACCCTTACCCCTACCCACCCCACCACCTCACCCCATATAAAATGAATACAGAAAAAGCTTTTAGTTATGTTTTTAATAAAATTCTCACTGTTTTATAATTGCAGCTTCGAGTTTTGCGAGTTGTTGCTGTATTAGGATGTCTACTCCAGATATTTCATTTCATGTGTTTGTCTGGAGTAATTGCTATGGTACGTATCTATTTAACTGAATTTCAATGGGTTTTTGTTAAATTATTCAAGTCATTTATTTGAATTAGGACATTGCAAGAAACAGCAACGCACTTTTCTATTTTTAACAGTATTGGCTATGTACTCTTTTTGCCCATAATAGCAATACATTTACATTTCTATACCCATTTTGGCAAATGCACCATATAATAGCAACTTACTTTCATTTCTTTACACATATAGCAACGTACTTACGATTCCATACCCATAATAGCAACATACTTGCATTTGTTTAGTGATAATAACAATATGTAACGAATAAAGTACATTACACATATTGGTAGTGAAACATAAGTACGTTGTTATTATGAGTAGAATAGTATAACTACGTTGCTATTATAGGTAAAAAAAGCACGTTGCTATTATGGCTAAAAGAAGATTAATGTGTGGTTATCATATGGGTAAAAAAATTAAAGTACATTACTCATATTGGTAGTGGGAGTAAAGTATGTTGATATTCTCCACAATTTCCCCTTTGACTTATGCACTTGATTCTTTTGAAGTTATGTGGTGGTGAAGCTTCTGAAGGTGTATTTGTTGGTGCCTTCCTTTCTATGTCTTCAACAGCAGTGGTACTACATAAACACATAATTACATTATTCAAATAATTTGTTAAATTTTTAGCACCTTTAAAACCGTTTTCTTGGTATACTACAGGTTTTGAAGTTTTTAATGGAAAAAACCTAGTATTAGCACTCTTTACGGGCAAGTTACTGTTGGTACCCTCATTTTGCAGGTAAACTTTTTGTTTTTTTTTTTCACTCACATTTATTGTCAAATTAAATTAGTGACAATTCTAGACCTTTTATTTTTGTGCCAGATTGTGCGTTTGGTTTGGTTTATTATTTGCACTGCTTCCAATCCTCAGGGGTACTTTTGGAATTCTTTAAGGCATGTTATCTATGACAAAAACGTAAGTAAATAAACGATTCCCTTATTCACATATTGACAAAATGCTATTACTGAGTAAATGACAATAATTGTCCCCTTGCTATAGTGGAAATTACAAGTTTAGTCCAATTTTGGATTTTTGCTGAACCTGTAATTTCCAGTCTATTCCACAGGACCATTTTTGTAACTTACTCTATTCTTAATATACAAAATTGTACTAAGCTCATATTAAACCAAATTAAATTGTCATATTAAACCAAATTAAACTTTATAATTACTTTTTGTTATCAGGTTGGGAACTTTTTATTCACATTCTTGGTGGTTCTATTAGTATTATCATGCACTTGTATACATTGGTTTCTTAATCTTATGATAAACCTATCATCCCAGATACTAAATTTGTCTTTATTTTAATTTCTAAATAACCGGATCTCTTTATTTTAATTCATATCTTTTAATATTACATCATTGAAATAGTATGGAGAGTTGATAGGGTAGTCCGTAAAAGACCCGAGTACCCAAAAACATAGTCCGGTACGCACGGTGAAAACCTAGTTACTATTAACATACTAAGTATTTAATGCAACACACAAAATTGCTGAGACGGGATCAGCTACTCTCTCACCCATTATAATACAATATATCCGCACATCCATCGGCTACATAGATTTACCTTTATACCCATGCTAGTGTAAATTACTAATGTTTTGTTTTTTCATAGTTTGCTCAGAAAAATTATTAATAGTTTCAACGAACGTCGACAAGGAAATCATCGATGTCGAAATCGCCAAACTCCTCGGTGTAGTACTTCGTCGGAACTGCAAAATCCGGCAAATTAATCGGCAGGTCTATGTCGAAACCAAAAGCGTCCACGTCACCGTACCGCAAGCCAGCAAAGGGCGGTAACTCGTCGTCAAAAGGAAGGACAGACGTCGGCGACAAGATGGCGTCGTGGACCTGTCCGTCGTCATCGCCGCCGGTGGTTGTGGTGACTTTGGGTTTTTTACCTTCAACGATGACGGTTTCGGTTACCGAAACTGTGGGGAAGTTCGTAACGGCGTTATGACCTTTCAACATAACGGCGGCCTTGTCGTATACCGTCGCCGCTTCCTCAGGGGTATCAAACGTCCCTAACCAAACACGCTTCCTTCTACCTGGATCACGGATCTCCGCCGCCCATCGACCCCACGGCCGCCGCCGCACACCTCTGTACTTCTTCTCCATCGATCCGGTGCTCCTCCTCACGTGCCTCCTGTTTCTGCTTCGATCTCGTTTGAATTTCGAAGATGGCGGGTTAACGTTGATTTCAAACACATGTTTCTTCACTCTCTTCATCACTCCTTCATCATCATCACCAGATGAATCGGTGGCGTACGGATCCATCAGCCTGATCCTAACCACCCTCCTCTGCTTCATCGCCAGAGGCTCCCCGGGCGGCTCTTCCTGAACGTACTTATTGGTTCTCACCACATGCTCCGAGAACTTCACCGGTGATAGTACGGACGACGGACTTTTCAACTCCATATCAAACAGCGATCAAAAAACCCAAAAGAGGCAGCAAAATTCAAACAAAGAATACCAATTATAACTCAATACAAAGGTTTTTGTAGAAGGGTTTCTTTAAAAAACGACAGAAATCGAAAGGGGTCCAGTTGCAAGGAAAAACTGTGCAATATCAACTGCTCCCGAGTGAATTTTGGCGGGAATTTTCCCTCTCTTTTCTTCCTTCCGGTATGATCCAGAGGAGAGAGAGGGAGGAAACGAAGAGGATTTTGGGGGAGAATGTGTATATAAAGGGAAAGAAGAAAGGTTTGGAGCAAAGGAGACTCCACTGGACTACAGTCCACTCAAGTAGAATACACAGAGTGGGAAACACGCAGTAAAGAAATAACATTTCGATTTTGGCCCTTATTCTACCGGCTACTTTATGAAATATCCGCAATTGGAGCTTGACTTTGCACTTCGGTTACCTAAATGCATCCCCTCTTGTTTAGCCTTTCAAGAAAATTCTTTTACTTTTCCAATTTGGGGGTTGTGAATAGTGGATTTAGATCACATGTGATCATGTTTATATTTATATGCATGATTGATTTCTTGTTTGTTTTTTACTGATAATATATTTCTGTCTAGTAAGTGTGGTTTGTTCATGGTAATAATTAATTTATGTGTCGTTTTGAGATATTTCTGTTGGATGAGACATAATTATTTGATAAATGCTATGAACGAATATTAAAAATTACAAAAAAAACAATGTACTCGTAAATATTTTAGGAAACATGTAACGTGATGAAATAAATTTAATGAAAAATGATATATCTAATAGAAACAGAAATTGATAATTACTACACAACTGCTGAAATTGATATATAACAAATTTACCACATAGATAATAAAAGTCGAGATGTAAAATACAATATAAACCGATAGAATCAAGATCTAAAAACTTGCAGGATAACAAATAAAGCTCGAAATTCTATATATATAAGATTAGAGTCCTCAACTTCAAAAAAGATGGACAACTCTGTAAATATATGTGGAACCCAAGAGTGTCTATCCAAAAGAGTCCTTGTGGGGAGACTCCAACATATATACAAACTTATAGGACCGTGTCGCACCAATGTAAGATACATTAACACTCCCCCTCAGAGACGTAGGCTCGATAAGGTTACCGGGTGCAGGACGTCGGCTCTGATACCATGTAAATATATGTTGAGCCCAAGAGTGTCTCTCCAAAAGATCCATTGTGAAGAGAGGGGAGACTTCAACATATATACAAATTTATAGGACCGTGTCGCACCAATGTGTGATACACTAACAAACTCACCATACCATTAGGCTAAATGCCTTTTGCTTTAGTATCTACATCTTTGATTATCAATATAGATAAGGGTTAAGCTACCTTAATTTTAGTAAGTGAGATCTTTTGTTAGGTGTTGCTAAATACGCTCTACTCTATCATTCATTAATATAAACATTCATAATTATTATATGTTGATGTCTATTAATAATTCAATAACTTTTAAAGAGTACACCGGTAAAAAATAGTCAAAATATAAAGTAAAGTGTATTTGAAAAATAGAATGAGGTATAAAAAAAATCTTTTTTTTATTGTATTTATGTCCATCTAATAATAAAGATGCCGAAGACACCTGCATAGTACGTATCATATACTCCTAGAATAGCTTGATTATCCGGTTACGTATTAATTGTGTCGTAGAATTGTTATGAAAAATATTTGCCTCTAGAATAGAATTGGTGCTACAACGATTGATTTTGATGGAAATAGTGACTGATTTGTATATTTTCAATGTAATACACTTATTTTGACTCATAATTATTTGAAAATATATTTTTCATAAAGTGTATAAGTTTTCATTTAAATTTCTTAATATATCGGTGCAATGCTAATAATTTTTTAACTATATCACATCAACACTTACCATTATCTTTCAACATACTTTCAAAATGGTCTCAGATGACGCATCAACAGCTTTTTTATATAGTTTAAAAAATATACTAGTTATTTATATTTTATTGTCTAATTAATAAAATAATCTTTAAAAAAATCAAGTAATTATGCAAATAGTTTAGAAATATAAAGTAGATATTAGGAAATAAAATACATTCAGTTGTTAATGTAAAGTACATATCTACGCTAACCAAACTGTAATGTGTAAATTATTAAGTTTAATTTAGTTTTAATTTAATTATAAATTAAGCATTGTTTTCTTATATACATATCTATCTATCTATCTTCTATTATAATAGAGGTCATCTAAACTCATGTGGTTTGAGATTTTTTTGTTTTCTTAAACCATATTGATTTGAAACCTAAATGATCTTTTATTTTTCTCAAATTAATGGCATTTATAAATGAATTTTTGTATTCCTCTAAATTATACATGTAAGTCGTATTAGTAGTATATATAAGTAAGATTTGTTCACAAAAGACATATATATGTTTGAAAGGTTTGCAATTCAAATATAAATTGATGAAGAAATGAGTTTTGCCGCGTCAAATTATTATTGTAATGTTGATTTATGTTGGGTTAAATGTGTTTGTAATAAAAGGTTATATAGAATTCTATATGCTCTTGAAATTGTTTATATAATTTTTGTATGGTTCATGTACGTGTTAGGAAAATATAAACCGAAAATGCCAACGAACAGGAAAAAAATGAGAACAGTTGTTGAGGCTTGTGTTTGACACAGTTTCCTTAAAACAAATTTGCCCGGTATGAGTGTTTGTTTCTCAGGATACAACAGCGTGAAACAATTCTTCTAGATTGCCTAAACTGTCACTAGGCCGGATTCTTCCTTGGTTGTATCATAAGAACGAAGTGTATGCAGAAGCTGAGAAGAAGAGAGAAGCGTTTCATCAGTGTGTCTCAACAGTTGCTCAAGTGCTGTATATATACAACAAAAATGTAACTGAAGAATTAAACACAAAAACGTAACTGAATAATAAAGTCTTCTTAATACCCATATCAAAACCGAAATCAGTTTTAATGGTATTAAATTTTCAGTAACGAAAAGGAAAATATTTGCAAAAAAGGTCCTTGAACTTTTATGGTCGACCGGTGGTGCATTCGTACCTGCAGGACGCGCGCTCGCACACAAGTTCAGTGAACCCAACTCAATCTGGTTCGCATTTGCACCCCCTGTGCGCGCAAGAGAGAGCCTTTGTGCTTTAAGTCTTACAAAGCATGAAAGTCTTTAGACTTATAAACCCACTTTCTTTTCATTCCTCCACCAATGTGGGATGAGTTAAAACTCATTAACTCATTTTCCAACTTCTTCCAACTACCTCACTTTGGGATACAATTTCTCATTTATATGGGAAAATGACTTATAAGGGTAACGAAGTATCAGAATTGTTCAAAAAGTACCATTAAACTTTTTCTGTACATATATTACCAACAAACTATAGTCGTTGTACACGTATGACTATTAAAGTTTATTATTTGTTCAAAAAATACCATCGACGTTACCGGAAGTATACATTATCACCCAATGGTATTTTTGAACAAATGATAAACTTTGATGGTCATACGTGTACAATGGCTATAGTTTGTTGGTAATATGTGTACAAAAAAAACTTCAATGGTATTTTTTGAACAATTCTGATACTTCGTTACCCTTATAGGTCATTTTCCCTTCATCTTAAATTCATTTAAGACGTGTGAACTGTAACACCCGGCTTTTAAAACAAAAACACCACTGAAAATTTTTCATTTAAAACAAAGGTTTCATTACATAAAACCATAACAAAAGGGGTTTATTTTAATAAAACGGGTACAAGTGTATCAAGGAGAGTATAAAATACCAAATCTCCTTTAAAGCCGGGCTGCTACAGACAGCATCTATGAGTCCCACTTAATAGTCACAGACTCTATCTTTTCCCCTATCAGGATCATGCTAACCTGTAGGGACATTTAACAAATATCGTGAGCTATAAAGCTCAGTGAGTAATCATAATCATATCTGCAAATAACATATATTAGAAATACATTCATATATAGATCACTATATACGACAAATATCTTTCTAATCATCTTTCCAAATCAATTTCATTTTATAGTCTCTTCCGACTAACAGTATATATATCTATCTAGATATCGGATCCAGACTACTAGCCTTACCAGCTAATCATATATCTTTTAGGATTTCGCATCCTATCTCATAGCCTTACAGGCTGGAATGTATATCATGTGATTATCAAATCATTTTATCACATCTAATCTGTTATTTGCATACCGATCATTTTAATTCTGTTTGTCATCAAGGCCATATATATATATAAAAGAGAATAATTATACAAATTCTCAATTATCATTTATGTCCCCTGTTTCTTAGTCATATCTGACTGTATCATATTTCTGGACTTTATAAGTCGCATCGTTTGTCATGGCTATACAAGCTGTACCCAAGCATTTTCAGCGTATAAATCATAGCCCGCATGTCGTACCAGCAGTTTCATCATTTATTTCATAGCCCAAAGGCCGCACCAGTTTGGGTTCAACAACCCGAAATCATATAATCATATCATAGCCATATAGGCTGTACCAATTGGATATAACATCCAATATCATAGCCACAAGTGGCCGCACCATCTATCAACAGTCTGCTTCAAAATCAATTATGGCTCATGGGTTTACCCGTTATTGCCTAGACTCACGGCTCCGTTCTTGTCATCGCAATGACTCACGGCTTATCCGGTATTGCCTTATTAATGTGGACTCACAGCTCCGTTCTTGTCATCGCAATGACTCATGGCTTATCTGGTCTTGTCGCATTATTGACTCACAGCTCCGTTCTTGTCTATAACAGACTCACGGCTTATCTGGTATTGCCGTATCATAGTGTATATATATATGTATTGACTCACAGCTCCGTTCTTGTCATCGCAATGACTCACGGCTTATCTGGTCTTGTCTTTTACATATATTTTTACACTTGTCGTTTTCGTCCCTCGAAGCTGTTACAACCTGTAACAATTCAATCATCATATATCACATATGATATCAGTGAGATTACTCACCTGGATGCTAGCTGCATTTAAGTTCCGGTTGTTTCTTGCCTTTGTTATGTATTCCACAAGATTTTGTCCCATACCTATATATTCATTTATATACCAAATGATAATAGGTTAATAATCATTTCAGTTGGCTCTAATGCATAAGAGTCCAATGTAATAACATTACAAACAATGTCTAGATGATAAACTTCCCATTTACCATCTTTCTTTAAATTATACATTTTTACAAAATACACGTATTTTGCTACAGTACTTTCGGGAGGTCGTATACGTATTCCGACAATTTTCCCCGAAGTTTCACATCATATTAGACCTATGTTCAAAATTAGAGGTCAAACGGACAAGTCTAGCATCAAGTCCCAAAATTGGACCAAAGCATAACAGAAGACAGAAGCAAATCTGCTCATTTTCATGCAGCCGCTGGATCGCGACCCTATCCCCATGTGGATCGCGTCCCTATCGATCGCGACCCTATCTCCATGGAGATCGGGACCCTATCTGCCGCTGTGCAGTTTCTCTTGTCCGCTTTTCATGCTACAAATTCCCATTTTCAGCTATTAAGTCCTTAATTCTCTTCTTAAACGATAGGGGTTTGTTCCAAGACCAAAACCCTTCATTAACATCTAGTTTTAACCCATGGAAATCATATATTTCAAACATTTTCCAACAATTCCCGTTTTTGACATTTTGGTCCAAAAACCGAAATTCTTCAAAATTAATCACTTCTACTGATTATTCTCATCATTAACAACATTTGGAACTCATTAGAACTCATTAGAATCCACTGAATCATATAAACATGTATTCTAGGGTTCTTGAGCAAAGTTCCAAATTTTCAATAATAGCAACCTACTTTCATTTTTCTTGAATTAAGTCCTTTTAGCATGACTTATTGGAAGCATTAAACCATTTAAACCACATAATCATAACTGAAATTTACAAATTTCAGTTTCTATAAAACCAAATCAAGAACACTTCAAGAACTTAGTTAAAATCAAGTTTACTAACCTTGATTAACATAGGAATCACCAATTCCAAGCTATGATTCCAATTCCTTGCTTCAAGCTTCAAAGATTTCCAGGTTTTTGCTCTCAAAAACCCTTCCCGTTGCTGCACAAATGGCCAGTCAAAGAAGAGAGTCAACTCTCTTATTTATACTTCAAAACTTTACAAATTTGGTCCCTAAGTTCCATTTTTTGAACTATGACCACAATAATCAAGTTTTATGACAATAAAACTTTCATTTCTTATATTTTTACCACAAGGAACAATATTTTTACACAATTGGTCCTTCACATGGTCAAATGACCAAAATACCCTTTTGTGGTAAAACGACCAATTTACCCCTTTTTACTATAATAAACCTTCAAATACTTATTACAAGTATTTGGTGTTACATGAACTATCAAAACAAAGGTAACACGAAGGAGAACACAAACATATAGCAATTTATATATATTAAATTGTTTTATGGAACTATATTTTGTGTTCAAAAATGGGAAATACCCATTTTATGAAATTAATTAAAATTAAATTTCCAACAGTATGTTTGCTTTGATTTTTTATGACAAATGTTGTAATGGATTGTAATACCGCGTTATTAAATTTGAGAAATTTTGAGTTAATCTTAGTGTGATTAAGATTAGTTAAGTTGATGTATGAGTTTGGGTGATTAGAAACCCATTTGGAAGAAGTTTGAGCCTTAAAAATGCCAAAAATGGCTTACACGGGTCGTGTAAATGTTACACGGGTCGTGTAACTCACGGTATTTTTGTGTTTGCTGGTTACTGTAGCATTACACGGGCGTGTTAAATTTTACACGGGCACTGTAGCATTACACGGCCGTGTTAAATATTACACGACCGTGTTACGCGTGCAGACCCTTTAAATGTGCAGAAATGCTCATTACGGGAAAAACATTTCCTTTTCGACCTTGAGAGCTCCAAATGGCGATTTTGGGTCAAATTGAAGCTGGAGAATCGTAGGGAAACATTGGGAGATGCGGATCTAATCCCGTACATGCGTTCTTGCTTCCTAATTCGTCGAGGTGAGTGATTTCTTCGTTTTGGGGGTTTTGAAACCCTAACTTTGATTCTGTGATTTTGTTATATATTGTTATATATGTTGATAGTAGATTGTTAGTGGATGCCTTTAGAGTTATTGGTGAGAGTATTGTCGAGTTTCTACGGTTGAATGAGTAGAACCGCAGATTTGGGGGTTTTCGGTAAATATTGAGTTGATATTTACCGTTTATACTCCTTTTTCCTCTTTTGATTTATACATCTTTGAGATAGATGTTATTGAGATGATTGTGTATGTTGGAGAATTGATTTAGACTATGGTGTTATAACCAAGTCTAGCGAACAGGAGCCCGGTACGCGAAATTTGGGGTTTCCACATACTAAGCCAATATAAGGTGAGTAACTATAATTCATTCTTATGATTGAATTGTGAATTAACAGGTTGCTATTGATTTTTAATTGGTTGAGATAACCAAATTTACAAATTGAGAAATAAGAGTTATATCTTGTAGTATGTAATATGTATGTTGTACATATATATGTTTTATTTTGATATTGCGGTAGCTAGAGTTAGAGAGGTTCTGTTATCTGTGGATAACAAGAGACGAGTTATAATCTATATTGAGTATAAAAGTAGACTACATGTTAGAATGAGTGAGTTAAAGAGTCTTTGAATTTGATTACTACAATCATAATGATTGTTCTAATTGAGTATAAGAGTAGAGTATATGATGTAGAGGTTGAGTTAAAGATCCTTTGAGTCAAATTGTTATAGTTATGAGAATTGCATATTATGTATTGCTAATTGTGAAAATGAGTACTGTTGAGAATGTGATTGAGTTTACAAGCAGTACCAGTTACGGTACTTATTAATGAGTTGATGTATACTAATAATTAGCTGGCATTGTAAGCAAATGTGAATTGTAGGTTTCAGCTAAAAGAAGGAGGTGCTTACTTGCTAATGAGAATAGCAAGAGAGGAGAATGAGAATGTTCACGGAGAAACATATGTGGATTATATTGGAGATTGCTCACTAAGCTTTATAAGCTTACACTTGAGTGTTATGTTGTTTTGCAGGTATCCGTAGCAGTGATAGGGAAAAGCATGTGATAAAGAGAGACGGACAAGTTTAGAGCCTGTCCTTTAGTCATATTTGATTTATTTGTAATGCCTGGTTAAAATTTGTAAGGACCTTTTGTATAATTACTTGTGATGATAACATCTTGATCCGTGATTTGAGTACAAGTATACCCATTTAATGTATAATTGTTTGAAAATTTTTGGGTGTACTTTGTATGAGAAACCGGGTGTTACAAGTTGGTATCAGAGCATGGTTTAAGCGAACTAGGTCTTTGAGTATAGAGTCCTAGACTTAAACCGAGAAGAGAGAGACCCCTTATCACATGCTCAGAAAAGATATTGCTGCGGATATTAGTATATGAGTTAAGTATAACTTTTATGTTATATTCGTTATTTGTTGTTTTCTGTGTGAAAATACAGATATGGAATCAGATGAAGGATGAGTTGAGAAATTGGTCGGGGCTGGTTGGAACTACACTGAATAATGAGACGAGATTTTGGTTGATATGAGATATCAACTAATGAGAAGACAAGAATGTCAGTTGCTAATGATAGATCAGCGGAATATGAGATGAGATAGTTATTGAGAAAAGATCCCGGTTGAGGTGAAATTCCAACTGATGAGGAGCTAAGAGTTGAAATATGTGAGTGTAGCCCATTACACTCAAGAGTTGAGAGTCGAAGTGTGCAAGTTTCATCAAATGAGAAAATAAGATTATGTTGCTATGAGGTATGTAAGTAATTTACTTAAAATGTTAGATGTAACGAGTATATGTGTTTAATTGTTGATAATACATGTGTTAGAGAACTGTTATTATAAAGTGTAGTAACCGATATCGAGATGAGAATCTCGTGTCCACTTGAGGTAAGATTTACATATCACATAACGAGTGTTTTGTGATTATATATAATTGAGAATACATGTGGTTGATTAACGAGTATTTAACAACCATGGAGAAGTGTGTATAATGAGAATATACACGGTGAAAAATATATAAATCTTTTGATATTGTATATATATGTTGTTTGTTATTTCATAGATGTGATGAGATTTCTGTGTATGAGTAAATGTGGTTGTGACCACATATGTTGTGGGGCCACATATCGAGTAAATGTGGTTGAGACCACATATGTTGTGGGGCCACATATCGAGTAAATGTGGTTGAGACCACATATGTTATGGGGCCACATATCGAGTAAATGTGGTTGAGACCACATATGTTATGGGGCCACATATCGAGTAAATGTGGTTGAGACCACATATGTTGTGGGGCCACATATCGAGTAAATGTGGTTGAGACCACATATGTTGTGGGGCCACATATTGAGTAAGTGTGATTGAGACCACATATTCGGTGGGGTCACATAACGAGTAAATGTGATTGAGACCATCTATTTTGTGGGGTCACATATTGAGTAGTTGAGATTAGAACCACATAACGAGTATCTTGTGGTTAGAGTAGTGGGGACCTTTGTAACTCAAACAAAAGAAGGAGTGACGGCGAGTCTTTATGGCTCGAGACCATAGGGGAGACTCGCTAGAGTTAAATAGGAGATGGATTGAAATTAGAAAATGATATGAGGTACCATGATTTGATCAGAGGACGGTATGAGATACCATGATACAGCGTTGAGTGGTGAGAACAGAAAACGGTATGAAGTACCGTGAGAGAGTGTTGACCAATGAGGTCGACGAACGGTATGAGATACCATGAGATTGTGTTGAGTAGTAAGTTTTGAGAATAGTACGGGGTACTATAAGATAGTGTGAGTAACGAGATAGGAGACTGGTACGGGGTACCATAAGTTGAGCTGGAGTGGTACTGCAGAGTTGTGCTTGTGTGTAGACAGGCATGTACTTATGGTGATGCAAAGTAATGAGAAATATAATATCCTTGTGTGTGGATAGTTATGAACGTAACAATAAGATTGTGTGGCTTGAAACCTTGTGGGTTGAGAAGGGAACAAATCAGAGGTAGATTAACAGTACGGGAGTACTGTGAGATAATACAGTGAGTTATACTGTTGAGAAGTGATGCTATGAGTAAGTATGTTTGTAATGTAGTCGTGTTGAGAATGTGTGAGATTTCTTGCATGTTGCACGAGATAAAGTTGTATAATTATGTAATGAGTTAAAAAGAGGAGGAAAGTAATTGTGGTTGTGATTGATAGGATTCGTTCCTTAGCAATCAAACCAATTACTGCCAATGAGATAAATGTGTGAATGTCGAGATGACAAAACTATTATTCGTATAAGACGACAAATAGTAGATTTTGCTATAATAATGTTGATTTATTTTTTTTATGAGTAAATTGGATAATGAGATATGATCCCATTGTAGAGATTGCGGTGTCAAATTTTATTATTTTGAGCCATGTGTAGAGATTTCGGTGAGTTGTATATATCACCTATTCTATGTCATTCTGGTGAATTGGAGATTGAAATGATAACGAGGGAGAAATGACGAGAAGAAAATCCTTACTGATAGTGTGTCAGAAGGAATATATATGGTTGTGTTGAGAATTTATTTGACAATAAATTATCGAGTTTAATAGTGTAAATGATTTATTGAGAATATGATGTGGATTTGTCCACATAAGAGAAAATATAATGAGTGAGTACATCGAGAAAAACAACATGAGGTATGTTGTTAAATTGGTATGAAGAGGAGCCACTTTGGTGGAGGATTGTTAGTTGTATATTGGGTGAGAAACCTAATGTGTGTGTTGAAGTGGGACTAGAGATAAAAGAGCTTTCGGAGAAGTTGAAATCGGTTGTGGTGATGAGACAACTGAAATGGGTCTTGCGTGACCAAAGTGTCGAGAGTTAAACAACAAGTTCAGAGAAGGCGTGAGTGAAACTCGAGATTTGCTTATAATATTTTGTTAATTCTGGATTTTAAATCTTAGTGTTGATAAATTGTGTGACATGAGTGAGACATTTTAATGTTTATATCTTTATGTTGTATGAGTATTTCTCTTACCCTGATCGCTGAGAATGTGTTAATAGGAGAAATTGTAACTGGTATGTTGGAATTGGAAGAATGAATTGAGAGAGTATGAGTTGTAAACGGTGAGAATGCTTTTCTTACTGAGTTAAAGTAAATTATTTCAATGAGATTTGAAATCAATATTACAAATAGAATGGATGGTCTATTGAGAATATGACTCGATGTGAGCCATAAATATGAGTGTCTATAAATGAGGATAGTGATTGAAATATCACTTGAGGAGTAAGGTGAGACACCTGATTGTCGACAAAGCTAAAACAAAAAGGTATGTTCTAAAAAGAGTAAGGATTTGCCTACGTGGCAATGATGATAGTCAATATGACTATAGAGATCATCTTGTGAAGATGATAGTGGCGTTACCTATTTTATGAGTAAATGAAATATGACAGTATGTACATGCCATATGAACTGACGAGAGGATAATATTATTATCATACGTAATGTGTGATTGCGGTGGTGAGGCGGTTGTACAAACCATACCTATTCCAAGAGATTCCGAGGACGGAATCTTTTGAAGGGGGTAAGAACTTGTAATACCGCGTTATTAAATTTGAGAAATTTTGAGTTAATCTTAGTGTGATTAAGATTAGTTAAGTTGATGTATGAGTTTGGGTGATTAGAAACCCATTTGGAAGAAGTTTGAGCCTTAAAAATGCCAAAAATGGCTTACACGGGTCGTGTAAATGTTACACGGGTCGTGTAACTCACGGTATTTTTGTGTTTGCTGGTTACTGTAGCATTACACGGGCGTGTTAAATTTTACACGGGCACTGTAGCATTACACGGCCGTGTTAAATATTACACGACCGTGTTACGCGTGCAGACCCTTTAAATGTGCAGAAATGCTCATTACGGGAAAAACATTTCCTTTTCGACCTTGAGAGCTCCAAATGGCGATTTTGGGTCAAATTGAAGCTGGAGAATCGTAGGGAAACATTGGGAGATGCGGATCTAATCCCGTACACGCGTTCTTGCTTCCTAATTCGTCGAGGTGAGTGATTTCTTCGTTTTGGGGGTTTTGAAACCCTAACTTTGATTCTGTGATTTTGTTATATATTGTTATATATGTTGATAGTAGATTGTTAGTGGATGCCTTTAGAGTTATTGGTGAGAGTATTGTCGAGTTTCTACGGTTGAATGAGTAGAACCGCAGATTTGGGGGTTTTCGGTAAATATTGAGTTGATATTTACCGTTTATACTCCTTTTTCCTCTTTTGATTTATACATCTTTGAGATAGATGTTATTGAGATGATTGTGTATGTTGGAGAATTGATTTAGACTATGGTGTTATAACCAAGTCTAGCGAACAGGAGCCCGGTACGCGAAATTTGGGGTTTCCACATACTAAGCCAATATAAGGTGAGTAACTATAATTCATTCTTATGATTGAATTGTGAATTAACAGGTTGCTATTGATTTTTAATTGGTTGAGATAACCAAATTTACAAATTGAGAAATAAGAGTTATATCTTGTAGTATGTAATATGTATGTTGTACATATATATGTTTTATTTTGATATTGCGGTAGCTAGAGTTAGAGAGGTTCTGTTATCTGTGGATAACAAGAGACGAGTTATAATCTATATTGAGTATAAAAGTAGACTACATGTTAGAATGAGTGAGTTAAAGAGTCTTTGAATTTGATTACTACAATCATAATGATTGTTCTAATTGAGTATAAGAGTAGAGTATATGATGTAGAGGTTGAGTTAAAGATCCTTTGAGTCAAATTGTTATAGTTATGAGAATTGCATATTATGTATTGCTAATTGTGAAAATGAGTACTGTTGAGAATGTGATTGAGTTTACAAGCAGTACCAGTTACGGTACTTATTAATGAGTTGATGTATACTAATAATTAGCTGGCATTGTAAGCAAATGTGAATTGTAGGTTTCAGCTAAAAGAAGGAGGTGCTTACTTGCTAATGAGAATAGCAAGAGAGGAGAATGAGAATGTTCACGGAGAAACATATGTGGATTATATTGGAGATTGCTCACTAAGCTTTATAAGCTTACACTTGAGTGTTATGTTGTTTTGCAGGTATCCGTAGCAGTGATAGGGAAAAGCATGTGATAAAGAGAGACGGACAAGTTTAGAGCCTGTCCTTTAGTCATATTTGATTTATTTGTAATGCCTGGTTAAAATTTGTAAGGACCTTTTGTATAATTACTTGTGATGATAACATCTTGATCCGTGATTTGAGTACAAGTATACCCATTTAATGTATAATTGTTTGAAAATTTTTGGGTGTACTTTGTATGAGAAACCGGGTGTTACATGGATCTTGTAATGTTTTTATGTTATTAAAAGTTCTAGTTCTTATTTTTTACACTATATGTAGTATTCGTTATATATATATATATATATATATATATATATATATATATATATATATATATATATATATATATATATATATATATATATATATATATATATATATATATATATATATATATATGTGTGTGTGTGTGTGTGTGTGTGTGTGTCTTTGTGTATGTGTGTGTGCATGTGTGGTTTTGAGAGATTCTTTAATAGGTAAGAAAAATATATTTTAACAAACAGGAATAAAAACATCAAGGGAACCCAATTAAAAGTTAGATCACTATGTATCTAATTTATTGAAATACATGATTTTGTATCACTAATCTTAAACAATCATCATTTTTATGATTGGCAAATAAAAATTGTCGTTATTCATAGTTGCATATGAACAACAATTTGTAGCTAACATAAGCAAGCCAGTTTTGCTAGAAAAAAAATTTGTGTATGTAAAAGAAGATAAGCCACCAATTTTTATATACATATATCAAACCCGATGGAGAATACATCATGAAACAAACTTTTCTAGAGTAAAATATCCACTAAAAATTAGCTGAAAAAAATTCATTTCTTATGAAAACATAACTGGTCATACTAGGGGGATATGATTACGCCCCCCCTAAGAATATCCATCTTTATTTTATAACACCAATTTGATTATTTCTGATATAATTAATCTTAAATAACTGTTAGTTGTAATTTGAGGAGATTTAATATTAAACTAACATTTTAATGTAACAAAACCAACGTTATCAATTATTGTAGTTGTGTAATGCTCTTAATAAAATCTTTTATGTCTTTTTAGTTTTAGATGGTCAAATTCTTGGTGAAAAATTGAAAAGTTGTAATATTAAAATAATAATTCGTTGTAATTAAGAAACTTTTTACAAGTTTTAAAATAAAAAATTTGCACTAGCTACTAATCAGAGTATAAGTTTTTTTCCTTAGTTTTACCACTATCTCATGATATTTTATTTTTTATTATTTATTATGATGTGAAATTTATAAATTTTTTATTTATGCCATGATTTTTTAGAATAAATGTCATTATTCAAGTTATCTCATTAGCAATAAACTTAAATGAAAAAACTACCACTAATTTATATATTATTATTGATTTATTAAGATATAAAATTGATAAGTTAAATTTGTACTATATTATAAGAGATTTTTCAAGTAGTATGATACAAGAAAAATAATTATTTATATTATAATTAATTTGTACTATCTCATAAAAGGCTACTCAAGAAATAAAATACATAGTTTATTAAACATCATCAACTTCAATAATTATAAATATTGAAAATTTTCAAGTTCAACTTTAAAAGTTGTCTTTTTTAATATACGAAAATAATAATAATAATAATGTTTTTATATCAAGCTTTTGATTTAGACAAAACTTCATAAATGGTCTATGTGGTTTAAAAAAAAATCTGGTTTGGTCCCTAACTTTCAAAAACCTCACGCCTAGTCCCTGTGGTTTCAAAACTTTTGTTAAATCGTCCCTGAGCCATACAAAATGACTAATGTACCCTTTTTAATTTCTTTTACCTTTTCCTTAACTATAATTTATTTTTAAGGATAAAAAAGAAAAAGAAAAAAAATAAAACACACCCTCATCCTCACCCCTCCCTCTCCACTCATTTCTCTGAAAATTCCGGCACCGGTGGGAACATGACGATGAGTCCTCGAATTTCATTCTCTCATGATCTCTCCCAATCCGATACAGTCCCCGTCGAACAACTTCTCCGGTCATTCTCATCTTCCTCCAGCGTCGATTTGAATTTCTGCGTTCAACAGAATCCCATCACCTCCACCACCCATCACCTCCAACGCAAATCAAACACCACCCATCACCTCCACCACCTCTACCACCACAATCGCCACTTGCAAACCACACCCTACTGTCGGCGGTGACGAAGAGCAACAAAATTCATCGAAATCATTTTGGGGATTTAAGAGAAGCAGCAGTTGCGACAGCTCCTCTGTTATCTCGGAGCAATTCCGCCGGATCAACCACAAGCACGAAGCGATCGTCGTCTTCGAAAGAAGGTTCTACTCATAAACATTCACATAATTCCCAGAAACCTCCATTGAGAAAATCGAGTTACAGCTATGGCAACAATACGAACACTTGTAATGTAGGTCGGGTCAATCCGGTTGGATTTGGATCTCTCTACTTTCTCTCTCTACCCTCTCTCTTGGTGTTCGCTGAATCTGGAATTGTTTTCTACCGTCGTCCCTCTCCTCCCCGGCGTCGTTCCTTCTCCGACGGTCCTGGTTTCCTCTCCTCTCCATCCAATGGAGCGCTGGCCACCTGAACTCCCACCGGATTTTGTTCCGCCTCCGGTTGACGTCTTCGTTCCAATGTATTTGAACAGAGCTAAGAGGGATAAGCCTGGAAATCAATCGAGTGACAAGCTCAACCCTAGAGCTAAGGTTAAGAAGCCTGTAGTGTTGATTGGGCGTCGTTCTACTCCCCGGAAAGTTGTGACTGCTCCGATGGAATCGGAGGATTCAAAAGATTCTAGCGATGAAGAAATGGTCATTGAGGCTGAAATCCCCCTTCACTCATTTCAGGTTAGCTATGTGTTAATGAAATCTATATCTCCAAAAACCATGGTATGTTTTTATTGATTTTTTTAGGTGATCATCTTCAATAAAAAGTCCCTGTGGTTGTCGTTGTTCTCCTGTTCCGGTAGAAATGAGTGAAGGGGGGGATAGGTGAGGATGAGGGTGTGTTTTATTTACTTCTACCTTTTCTTTTTTACCCTTAAAATAAATTGTAGTTAAAGAAAATGTAAAAGAAATTAAAAAGGGTACATTAGTCATTTTGTATGGCTCAAGGACGATTTAACAAAAGTTTTGAAACCACAGGGACTAGGCGTGAGGTTTTTAAAAGTTAGGGATCAAACCAGATTTTTTTTGAAACCACAGGGACCATTTATGAAGTTTTGTCTTTGATTTATTACATAAATTTTATTATTTCATATTTAGTAGCAAAAGACTTATATATTTAAAAAATATTACTATTTTATTTACATAATATTATTCTTGCGCATGGAACAACTAGTAATGTAAAAGGGATAATGTTAGGCTATGGGGTGTGCACAAGAACACAATGTGCGTTCCTCCATGCTATGCAGTTATCTCGGCCATAAACCTTATAGCGGTCACCTAGCGAGATTCGATTTAGCGTTTATCGCGGTGGTATAGCGGGGGGTTTTTTTTGTTACTTTTAGACTATTAATACTACGTAGAATTAATATCACAAAAAGTTGCATAAAATGTCACATAAAACATAGATAGTATTCTAATATGAATAGTGTCAACGTGTCTCAGCAAATCTTTATAACGATCTCGTGCAATATCGCTATATCGGGCTCCTAAATCTCTTAAATCTCGGCAAATCTCGGACATTACCGCTATCTCGGGCAAATCTCGGACAATATCGCTATCTCGGGCTCCTAAATCTCGGACATTATCGGCGAGATTCTCGCTGGCGAGATTACTGACCGAGATTTTGATTTCTATCTCGGCCTAACCCCGCGAAACGCTATCTCGGCGCTATCTCGGCGAGATCTCGCGCGATTGACTGCATAGCCTCCATGTCAGCACCGAAGACATCTATGAACACAGCCCCCTCATCTGCGTCCTATGTCTTGCGTTCTGGGGCTTTCTTCCTGGGGACGTCTTGGGACGCTGTTTGGTAGAATATTGGCCAATAAAAAAACAATTTTTTTTAATTATAAAAATATGTGACTTGGAAATTAAAAAGGGGTCTAGGACTGTCGGAAATTTCCTTGGGTGTGTCCTACGGATGTCCTAGTAACATGACGTTGATGTGGCGGTGGTCTTGGTTGTCTTGGGGTTGTCCCCACACCCCATAGCCTAAGTGTCATTTCAGTTGAAGTTTTGGCAATTGACGGTCGCAAATATTTGAGAAACGGTTGATGACATGGCTTATCCATATCGTCTTTGTAAGGACGTTTGAAAGCATAATTAATAACCGATAAAGATGCTCTTAGTAATAAAGATAATTTGATTTTAGTGTCTTATTAAAACAAGATAAATAATAATTACACATGATGGATTTTGATATCAATAGAAGATAAATCAAAGTCAGCTGTGAACTGTGGATGGTCACTTTGAACAGGAGTTAGCGAAGTTGATGTATCGTGAAGATATGTAACATACTATGCATTGAGCGAATGACACTACCTTATGATGTTATTTATGAGGGAACTATACGTACATTTATAAAAGGTTCCAATAAGTAGTAGACCTTTTGGGAAACTTCAAGGAAGTTAACGTCAACAAACACATTGCACAGTGATAGCGATGGTGGTGTCTAGATTTTTGTATTTATTGGTAAAAATCTTTCAATGAAAATGCAGTGAAAAGTCTCAAACAAGGGGAACGGACAAAACGAAGGAAGTTTTAGAAAGAAAAAAGGAAGGATATGAGTCGTGAGTGTAGGCCGAGACAAGTTATTTGGGCCTAGATCGTTTAAAGCTCCAGCCCAGCTCGTAAACTAAAACAAATAAATGACTATTGTGTTGGCCCGAGAGTACTCTAGAGAAATCATTTCTCAATTTCAGAAGTTAGAATACTGAATATCATTAAAAGAGAACCGCCTTATCTGACGATGAAATCTCAATTAAGAAATTGGAGACAAAATTTTGGAGATTGAAAACTTTAAGAGGCTGGATCTCAAGCAGAAATCACGCATCAAATGGGCTGTTGATGGAGACGAAAAATACTGAGTCTTTTTCACGGTATCCTCAGAAACAAAAATCAGAACAATAGAATTCATGGTTTGCTGGTTAACGGGGGATTGATTTCAAATCCGGTGGAGATAAAAAAAAAAAAAAAAAAAAAAAAAAAAGAGGTGCGAATTTTTTTTTTTTTTACTCCCAAAATTCACGAGAAATTGATCGTTAGACTGAAATTGTTGAATCCCCACTTTAAAAAGCTATCTCAAGCTCAGTATTTATCTATTGAAGCCCCATTTTCGGCTGACGAGATCAAATATGCGGTTTGGAATTGTGGTTGTGAAAAAGCTCCGGGGCTGAAAGACTTTGCTTTCAAACTACTAAAATCGCAATATGGCATTATAAAAGATGGTGTGATGTACTTTGTGAAGCATTTTGAAACTCATTGGTCACATGCTAACGGTTGCAACTCATCATTCATTATGCTCGTCCGAAAGGAAAAGACCCTATTACTCTAGATGATTATCGTCCGATAAGCCTTATTGGATGCTTATATAAAATTATTGCCAAAACGCTCGCCTCTCGGCTCAAAAAAGTGATTGGAACGGTTATGATGTCCAATCGACCTATGTTGAAGGTAGAAACATTCTTGAGGGACCGCTAATAATAAATGAACTCTGTTCTTAGAAAAAAAAAAGCAAAAAAAAAAAAAAAATCTAATCAAAGTTGATTTCGAGAAACTTTCGACTCGACTAATTAGGGATACCTTGACTCAACCATGGTACAAATGGGTTTTGGTCAAAAGTGGCGAGCTTAGAAGAGTTTCCAATCTCTATAGTTATTCGTCAAGATGGCCCCCTCTCCTCCTTCTTATTTATTAGACTGAGAGGTATGGTAACCCCTCACCCCAAGGGGTTGGGGTGCCACATAGGCGCCACCTCACTTTCCCCTCACTAACCCCTTATCTTTTAAATTTTAGGAAATGGTATTCCCTCACCTTCCCCTCACTACCCCTCACTTATATATATATATATATATATATATATATATATATATATATATATATATATATATATATATATATATATATATATATATATATATATATATATATATATATATATATATATATATATATATATATATATGTATGTATATATATATATGTATGTATGTATGTATGTATGTATGTATGTATGTATGTATGTATGTATGTATGTATGTATGTATGTATGTATGTATATATATATATATATATATATATATATATATATATATATATATATATATATATATATATGTATGTGAGTATAAGAAATAGAAAAGAGAGATGTTCACCTGCGAGGTTGGAACCCCTTGAAATCCATCCCCTCACCAACCCCATACCAACCGGGGCGGTGTTATCGTGCGGGGTTGGGCTCCACGGTGGACACCGCATCCCTTCCCCGCTTCCACACCCTTTGGTCTTATAGCCATGAAAGGGCAACCGTGGCTATGAAGAGTACTTGTGAAAAGGCATTATATTGGAGGATAAAAGTTATAAATAATGGCCCGCTAATATCTCATCACTTTTACGTGGATGATGCAATTAGTTGTTGGTGATGGTCTTATAAAAATATCCGTAACTTAGCCCGAATTTTAAGGTGTTTCCAACTCATCCGATTTTCAAGTGAACTTTCAAAAATCGAAGGTCTATGGCATTGGTACTACTTCTCTTGAAATTGATAATTGGTCCCGACTCCTTGGATGTGCCACCAAATTCCATCCTTTTAAATATCTTGGGGTCTGAGAGGGTGCAAATATGTCTCTCAAGAAACACGGGAAACCTATTATTGACCATTTTCAATCCGAACTATCGGCATGGAAAGTCAAGACCTTGTCATTTTGGGCACCTTACCCTAACAAAAGTTGTGCTCGATAGCCCCCCGACTTATTACTTTTCTTTGTTTCGCACTCCCACTTGCGTCATAGACTCTCGAAAAGATCCAGAGACGTTTTCTTTGGGCAGCTCGAGTGACATGTCGAAAATGAATTGGGTATCTTGGACCAAAGTTCAACATCGAAACAATCATATGGTCTTGGGGTAGAGTCACAATCGAAGTTAGAGAGTCAATATTCAATTGGGGGTGGTGTCACTCCTAAACAGTTCCAAATGACAGCAGAGTTTTTGGATTATGCAGCATCGTGGGAAAATTGCCCGACAAAACATAAAACGTTCATTATGGTCTCCTACTGTGTGTTGTGGTGCATCTGGAAAGTAATTAATGACTACAAGATCTTCCATAATGTACATTTGTCCCCTTAAAAAATTGTTAATGATGTTATTTCCTTATTTTTGTTTAGTGTAAATGTAATATTGGGGTAAGAATGGGGTTAATAGTTGGACCGATTGGTGTTGTACCCCATTTGCTTAATTTTCGTGTTGTGTACTTGATTGCTCTCGCTTAGTTACTTGCTAAGCAAGTTGCTTTTTATTTATATTATTGTCTTGTCGTTTTCAAAAAATGATCAACAACATTGAAATTGCAATAATTGTGATCAGATTGTTGTCATGTGGGATAAGAATCGTCACATGGTATTATGGCAATAAAAAAATCATTTAAAATGAAATCTTAACCTTACAAATTTAGTCAAAAATGTTAGCACACTCGAATATGACTACCTGTAAGATATCTTTATTACCTGGCAATCCGTGTCTACGTGTCGTGTATTCGTGTCAGACACGAATTTACACGACACGAATTTGTAAAACACGTACACGACACGAATTGTAAAACGTGTCTTGGATATCAAACACGTACACGACACAGATTTAATGCGTGTAACACGCGACACGACACGAATAAACACGTTTTTTGTCCGTGTCACACGAAAACACGAATTTACACTAATAAACACGTTTTTTGTCCGTGACTAGAAATCGATCAGTGGAATCGGAGGTGAGAACCAAAACCAGAAATCAGTAAACGTTAAACTAATCCCTGAACTTCACGGAAAACTGAATTTAATTCGTGTATATACGTGTCTATTCGTGTCACGTGTTCGTGTCACGTGTAACACGAATTTAATTCGTGTCTTATACGTGTCAAAACAGGTAAATTCGTGTTTGACACGTATAAGACACGAAACACGAATTTAAAATACGTGTGAGACACGAAACACGAATTCCTAAAACCCATACACGGAAAACTCGTGTCGTTTTCGTGTCGTGACCCATATTGCCAGGTCTATCTTTATATAAATCTTTACTTTAAGTTACACTATTGAATTTCGCTTGACACATTCACTGTTTAATCGATTGGCATGTGATGTATAATCAAAGAGTGAAACATAAAATTTTGTCGCTACCGAAACTTTTAAACATTTACTTGTTATCATACTATATTTGCTATTAATGGAGGTTATTAGGAGCTTAAGTTGTTTTGGCATATGCATAACGCATACTACTTTAATTTGTAATAGTATTTTTGTATACGTCATCTTTTAATCTTCTGTGTATATGTAAATTCCGTGATAGTCTTCTGGAAGCAAGATGATGGATACAATTATAAATGGCAAAAAAGATCAATCATTAGAAAGAAGAAACAAAACTCATGGGCTCGATCAGTTATGTAACTTATAGAATATGGTTAAACTAGTGATGTTACAAAATACTTGTATTCTAATCTAGTTTATGTTCTTTTACTCTGTAGTTTATTGATGATATATAAAAAGGTTATTGTCACTTACTCTAATATAAGTGGAATTTTTTTAACTGTCTTCACGGGACCCTTATCATTGTTTCCGTGATTGGCATTTATGTTTTATCCTTTTCGTTTTGTGACCCTAAGACATTCTATACAGGAGGTTACGAATTGAAACATTGAAATGCCTAAAATATTACTATTGATCAATGATTTATGTTAATGTGATAGATCTTAAGACAGAAATCTGTGGCCGTCATGTAGATTAAATTGAATATACTTTAGAATAGTAAAATGATATCGGTGTATCATTTTTAATGCTAAACTAGACAAGCAGATTTACAATTTTGATTCTAAATAATAACTCATGTTTTTATTTTTATGTTTAGTAATGTAGATTCATGGTCGGCCCAATAGGGTGGGCAACTTGGACGACGACTCAGGGCCCCGAAATAACAAGGGCTCATTATTTCAATGTAACCTGTTGTATTATGTATAGAGAAAAACAAAAAAATGGTAAAAAAAAAATTAACAAAGAAGAGATTAAAACGAAAATTGATTTTTGAAAAAGATGATGTGATCCCTTCCTTTTCTTGTTAAATAAACAACGCTCATCTCAACCATTCAATCACAACTCACGAGGTGACGCAAAGGATAAAAGGATCGAAATTGTAGCTCCCAAATCACAATCCGCAAACATCTTGTTGGGAATCCTAAGTAGTGGAATCTCACTGTTCACTCAAGAGACAAATTGACCAGACAAATTGAATGTGAAGATTCAATTTGTCTCTAACATTTATACTTTCCAGTTTATATTTATACCTGTATAATCGAGATATGAAAACACAGTTGTGAGAAACACAAGTGATCCGGGTTGTTGAGTTATATTTCCCGGGTATAATCAAAGAGTTTATTTTGATATATTTGTGTGTGTACAATTGTCAATCTAGAATTGGTATCAGAGCTAAGATTAGAAGGCTGTGAAATCATACCTTTCATCATGTCGGATGGAGGAGTTGGAAGAAACGAGCAGCAGCGAGTGTTGCTCAATCAATCGACCGGTGGCGGTGGCGGATCGAAAACCGAAGGGCGGTGGAGCGATGCCATACTTGTCCGATCGGTTGTCTCATGTGGTGGATCGGTTGTCGCCGGTTACTCGAGTGAAGGCAGCGGCGGAGGGATGAACGGCGGTGGCTGCGGATTGAATCGAGAAGACAGAGGCGGCGTGAGGAACTCCGAAATCGAAAGAAGCAGATCCAGTGGCGGCGGTGGTTCGACTGGAGCTTACGGATCGCAAAGGGGGTCTGGTTCGCGTTTTCAATCGGTGCAGCAAAAAGAACGAAGAAATCAGAAAGGAAAGATGGAGGGCAGCAGCGGGTGCTGTTCACCCGATCCAGTGGCGGCGGCGGTGGATCCAATGGTGGCTCGAACGAAGGCACCGACGGCTCAAAAGGTGGAGGCGGTTCTGGTTCGGCAGGATCGTCGGGAAAGAAGAAACGAGAGGAGGATACCGGAGATGGCGGAGGATCGAACGACGGCTCGAGAAGGGGTGGCTGGCAGCGGTGGCAGCTCGATTTCCGGTGGAGAATCTGGATCGCAAGGAGGAGGCGGCGGGGGGACTTCCTCCGAGTCCGAGAGAAGCAGAAAGGGGAAGAAGAAGACTTGGGGAAAAATAATGTCGGGGAAGGTTTTAATCAAACCGGGTCAAACCCGGGTGGTGGATCCGGATCCGGGTCAAAAACAAGCCCAAGCCCAATACATATAAAAACCAGCCCAATTTAAATTCGGACCCAAATCAAAACGCGAAAAAAGATCCGTAAAAAAATCACGAAGACGTCTCTAGAAGGACTTAGAGATTCGGGGGTGATTGTTGGGAATCCTAAGTAGTGGAATCTCACTGTTCACTCAAGAGACAAATTGACCAGACAAATTGAATGTGAAGATTCAATTTGTCTCTAACATTTATACTTTCCAGTTTATATTTATACCTGTATAATCGAGATATGAAAACACAGTTGTGAGAAACACAAGTGATCCGGGTTGTTGAGTTATATTTCCCGGGTATAATCAAAGAGTTTATTTTGATATATTTGTGTGTGTACAATTGTCAATCTAGACATCTGCCATATGTATACGACGTCACTAGAAATATCATATTCAATCACAAATTCAGAAAGTGCTTCTCCCTCGTTGAGTCTCTTTTTGACTGCTTATCGGTTACAATCATTGATTGCGTTCATCTGATTTTAAAGTTCGAGATTGAATTATGTGTAAGCCCTCTTTGATTTAGAAATCGAGGGTAAAATGATTGCTTGGATTCTCTGAAAGTCGTGAAAACACTATCAAATCGAAGTATTTCGATATTACAAATCGAACATTCAATTGGATAAAATTTAGAGATTACGAACAGAGAGAATGTGAAGTTATATTTGAAGAACGTACCATAAAAATGACCAAAACCGGGAATATATCATCCCTTGTCTGAAAACTGATAAAAACTATCACAAAACAGTTTTGTCAACCACCAAAAACGCTCATAAACTGCTACCATATTCAGGTTCTACACAAGGTTCAAAACCAGCTCGACCCCAGCCAGGGGTTGCCACCCCTTGGACCCCGCTCCAAGGGGCCTTGCCCCCGGACCCCCGTCAGATTAGGGGCTTCGCCTCTAAATAGCAGTGCACTTTCAATCTTGAACAAAATCAAACAAGTTGCACTCCGCACTTAAATAGCAGTGTACTTTCAATCTTGTTTGATGTTTATCAAGATCGTATTTGGTCAACAAATTAATCCATTACACTTAAATAACATTGGTAATATAAATCACCAACAATTTCCACAAAGAACAAAACTGTTATGTTTTTATTAATTATAAGGTTCATTAATTCTTTGTTTCTTTATTTATACCTTTTCTACTTTTTAAATATTCAAAGACTTCAAATTTCAGTAGCACAATACAAGAATTTACCTCTTCCGTGGATTAATAATTTTTTCATCAAACATGTTTTGGATATTAGTTCATAATTCGGTACTTCTTAAATCCTATTGTTTATTGTGGCGTGTTTTTGTTAGTAATTAGGGTTACCTTAATACCCATTAGAGTTTAGGTTATCCCATTAGAGTTTGTGTCAGGCCAGAGCTCATTTTGTATCCATATTTATATAGGGTTAAACCCTCAATATTTTTATCAAGCTTTCTATATTATATCATGGTATCAGAGCTCTAGGTTAAAACCCTACTGTTTACCACAACCCGCCGCTGCCGACCGCCACCTCCGACGACCTTCTAGTCGTCGGAGGTGCCTTCAATATTTTCCCTTTCCTCTTTCTTCTCATAATAATAATACAGCCGCCGGCACCAAATCAGAGCTTCTTCGTCAGCTTCTTCTACTGCCTCGTCTGCTACGGCCCCTCTCTTTTAATGACCTCTTCTCCTCTGGACATTTTTCGTCAGACAGCCTCTGATTTGCAGTAGTTTCTCTCCCTCTATCAACACTATAATCAACGATCTCGCCGGGATTGGCTCTATCTGCCGCAGCTCGAGTCCTCACTCTTTGCTCGCTGCCTTTCTCCGGAATCCTCTGCAGTGGGTGGTGGTGGTGATGTTGGCGTGTAGTGGTGGTAGTGATTGTGGTGCATGGCGGCGGCAGCGGCGGTAGCGGTGTCTGGTGCTAATGGGTGGTGCCGATTGTGGTAGTGGGTTATGGTAATGGGTGGTGGTGGGTGGTGGTGGTAATGAGGTGATGGGTGACACTGGTGGGTGGTGGCGATGGTAGTTGGGTGGTGGTAGAGGGTTTCAATTTCAAAGATAATAGAATGAGGTATAACGGTAATCATGCATATTCCCTCTTCCAAGGGAATTAATTTCATCCATCCACCAAAGGAATTCATTCCCTCCATTTCAATGGAATTGGAATTGAATTCTTTCACGCAAAACTTGAACCAAACACTAGAATTCGAAGGAATTGGGTTCCAATTCCCGCGAATTCCGACGAACCAAACGGCCTCTAAAAGTTTAGTAACTTCATCGGGTAACTAACTATGCTTCGTGTACACATTTGGTCACTTTTTTATACATGACTTACCGTTAATATGACATTTGTTGTTTAATAAATCTCATTTTGACCGGCAATAGCTATTTTAGTTGGTTTCCAACGACTCCTCCAATGACTTCTCTTTTTTGGTGACTTCTCATCTCCGGTGACTCTACAGTTAAAAAATTATTATTATTTTCATTTTGATTTATATTCCTCATAAATATAACAAAATCGGAGGAGCGTGTTTGGAAAACATACAACAAAAATGTATCAATGTAGGTTTTGGTACAACTTTGATTATTGTTTGACCAAACCTTTGGGAGCCAAACACAAACAAAGTCGAAATTAGAAAAATTCACAATAAGAGTTTTTTCTAAAACTTTTTCAAATAGAAAAGGCTATTAAAAATCGAAATGGTTATTGAACAAGTTTTTTCAAACCAAAGCTTTTTCAATAAGCTTGTTAATTAACAAGTGTTTAAATTGAGTTTTTTTAATGATTATGTAGGTCTCATATGTTTCTAAGCAATTGTAAATAAACAATCTGTACAAGCAGCTTATAGAAAACAATTTGAAAAAAATTATATAATAAGCTTTTTCATTTTTTGAGATTTTACACAAAAAACTCCACCGAAAAGCTTTTTATATAGATGCTCTTAGAGCTTTAATGGTTGCTTATACCCAAAATTAGGCCCAAGTAACTCGCATCGCAATAACCTTAAAATTGATTTGCCTTCCTTGTTACAGCGATGGATCATCCAGTAGGCAGTTACCTCGAATGTGTAAAGCTTGGAAGCCTTGAAATTGAATACATCAAACTGGATGCGGTTCAGATGAGATGGATACTAAGGCACAGAGATGTCTCCGAGATCCTAGCCGGAAGATTGACCCTGATATTTCTTCTTTGATTTGAATCCATCTTTTTGTTAAAAGATAAGTTGTCTATTTTGCGATTGGAGTCACGAGTTTTCACAATAATATCACGTCTCTCTTTTATATCCCAAAAGCCGCATGCCTGAACAAAGAAAACCCTACTGGAACATAAAAACACACCAAAACTCAGATTCGTAAATATTTGGTGTATACCTCATTTATCATAGATTTGCATTTAAAGTGAGTTTGGCGTGTGTATCATTCATTGTTAACATATTTCTATTGTCACTCTCTTGGTTCTTCCTGGCTATAATGTAAATTTATCATTGTTAACGTATACTGTCTATATTTCTTATTTTCTAAACTCTTGTAATTGTCGTCCAAAAGACCAAAACAGACAACGGAAAACAATAAGTTGTCCTGAACGGCTGAAATGGCTGTTGCTTTGGAAAATACTGTTGGGATAGCTTTCAGGAATTGTTAACGACAGAGCTGAATATATTAAAAAAAATATATAGAGATGTAAGAGTTGGGATGATTTTTGGGTACTGCAAATGATGGAGCTAGGACTATGTTTGGCAGACTAACTGAAAAACTAGCTGCTAGCTGAAAAACTAGCGACTAACTGAAAAACTAGCTGAGCTGAAAAACTAGGTGATAATAAATAACGTTTGATAAAAAACTAACTGATAAAACTAGCTGGAAATCGTAAAATGACATAAAAGGACATGTACAAAATTAATCTAATATTATAAGAAAAGGAAGCATATCCAGTGTGAGGATAAAATAGAAACATTTTGAAACCGCTACTCAAAACGTCACTATTAGTAGCGTTTAAAAAACCTAGCTTGTTAGCTAGCTTATAAGTTAGTTTTTGGATTCCCAAACATGTCAAATTAAAAGAGCTCGAAAAAAACGTTGGTTTATACGCTAGCTGTGGCGCGCCAAACATAGCCTAGATATATAATAAGTGAGACAAAAAATAGAAAACATTAAAATACATTTTTTTTTCTAAAAAGTCTTTAGTCAGAGAATCAATCCAATATTACACAAACCAAGATGAGGAGACAAATCTTAACAAACAGAAGAGCATTCCATTGACATATCAAACTTGAAGAATAAAAAGTGAAGAAAAGCTTAACAATTTTTATTCTTTCAACCATCCCATCTCATCCAGATTCAAAAATACCAATCAATCAATCATCCCATAGCATACTTCTGTGTCCAGCTACGAGCAGTTGCTTCGTATTTGGACTTATCAGTCTTGTACATATGAGCAATTTCAGGCACCAAAGGATCATCAGGGTTTGGGTCCGTTAACAAAGAGCAGATTGAAAGCAACACCTGTAACCAAACACACACCTTCAGACTCGACATATAAATTTCAAAATTCCTAAAAATAAGTAATATTAAATTACAAATAAATGAGACCTTGGAGATTGTTAGTGCTGGACTCCATTGTTCCTTGAGGATATCTAAGCATATGCTACCATTGCTGTTGATGTTTGGATGGAACACCTTTGTCCTAAATGCAACCTGCAGATCAAACTCTACATGTTTAATCTTATGCCAAAAACAAGTCCAAAGATAACAGTAGCCGTCTAGCCGACATGTTTTATATGTTTAATAAAAATTACAGTAACAAGTAAAGGCAGGAAAGGTTACCTTAGGGGGCTTGAAGGGGTAGTCAGGTGGGAAATGAATTGAAACTAAGAACACACCACCAGAGTATGGGCTATCATTAGGTCCCATGATTGTTGCTTGCCAATGGAACATGTCCTCTGCTACTGGACCTATAATAATAACAAACTTACATCAGTTACTGCAGATATTAAAGGAAAAGATATAACAAAACCAATCTGTAGTCCCTTTAGCTTCAATTTCATTAGTGAAGAGAAAGATATGGCACAGGGTTAAACTGATAATAATATTCACAAAATATTTAGTTCCTTGAGCTCTGTATATACTAATGCAAATCTAACAATGCTACAAATATTTAGCTCATTCCCAAAACCTAAAATCCCCGATGAACTATATAAGCTTACTGTGGGACTTTACTTTAGACAACAGACCAACCTGGTTCCCCAAAACTACCCATCCCATTGACAAAACCTGGATAATAGACATGCTTTTAATTGCAACCGAGCAACATGAACTAGTTTATTAGCTCAAGACAAACAAGGGAAAACATATATCTATACGAGAATCAGACTTCCACACAAAAACCTCGTTAATAATCGTGCTTTTTAATTGTTTAAAACATCAACATAAACTAGTATTCTAGCTCAAGTCAAACAAAGCAAAACATAATTCCATACGATAATTAAATTTCCACACAAAAACAATTAGTTTTACCGGCGCTGCATGACGTAGGAGGGTCCTTCTGCAAATCCTTGAGTTCCTTCAAGATGCGTTTCGACGCCATCGACACAGCAACTTACGATGTCAAAGCAGATCGCGAGAGCACTGCCAAAACTCTGCTCCGTCTAAACAAGCCCTAATCCAAATAAAATATCAGTCAACGAGGCAATCGAATATATGAAAATCAAAATAACCAAGTCAACAATCGGAGATCTATACTACCATAACCCTTTTACAAACAAACAATCAAAATTTGATCATCACGTATCGTTACAGATACTAGAATTCAGTAATAAACCTGCACACTTGAAAGGAAGTACCTGATCGGAAAAAAATAGAAGCAAAATTGTTGGAATTGGTGTAAAAATTGAGGAGCAGAGCCAGCAATAGATCGAACAGAAACGGGAAACGAAACTAGGGTTTGGCTTGAATACAGCGTATTAAATTTATAGAGCGATCGGCTTCTAGAAATTTCTGTCGATTGCGGGGCCCAGAAAGTTGGCGTGAGATAAACGGACGTTGGACTACGAGACGACTTTTCTCATATTTGATATTTTTTAAAGACCTAACTTTTCTTTTAAATATCTTTCTAACCATGTAAATAGTGATAAATGGATTAAAATATTATTAATTTTATTGAATATGACATTTGTCATCATTTCAAATGGTTAGGAGGATGAGTAGGAGGAAAAATTAAGAGGAAATAAGATTTCTCTTTTCAAGAAATGTTATATCCTCCTAACTTTTTCTCCTAAATATCTTCTTAACCATGTAAGATAATGACAAGTAGATTAAAATATTATTAATTTTATTGAATATGACATTTTTCATCATTTCAAATGGTTAGGAGGATATTTAGGAGGAAAAATTAGGAGGAAATAATATTTCTCCTAATTTTTCCTCCTAAATATCCTCCTAACCATGTAAGATAGTGACAAGTGGATTAAAATATTATTAATTTTATTGAATATGACATTTGTCATCATTTCAAATGGTTAGGAGGATGAGTAGGAGGAAAAATTAGGAGGAAATAAGATTTCTCTTTTCGAGAAATGTTATATCCTCCTAACTTTTCCTCCTAAATATTCATGTACAATACTATTTTCCTCCTAAATATCCTCCTAACAATGTTATATCCTCCTAACTTTTCCTCCTAAATATCCTCCTAATTCGGCCCACTTTTCCGCCAGATTTTTTGTCACTTTTAATATTATAGAATTGGGATTAGAAAAATAAAATGAATATTATTATTTTAGTTTGTTTAATATTAAGAATATAAAAAAATAGTATTTTGTATTTTTTTTAATTCTCTATCCTATACATATCTCCATTGCCGCCTAATGAAGAGTCTCCTCGCTACAATGTCGAAACTGGCTAAAACGAGAAGCTGATGTTTCAAGAAGATAGATTTCGATAATTTCAATGTTGCTCGCTTCTCAACTGCATGTAATTTTACACATTCAATTTATTTTGTGATTAGATAAATTAAAACATTGTATTTTTCCCACAACAAGTTCTGATTTTTGGTTGTTGACCTTTACTTTGGTTAAAGAGTAAATTACAGTTTTAGTCTCTGTGGTTTCCAAAGCTTTCACTTTTAGTCTCAATGGTTTACAAATCTTTCAATTTTGGTCCCCTGTGGTTTACACAAACAGTAACAGAGGAAGGGACCAAAAGTAAAAGATTTAGAAACCACAGGGACCAAAAGTGAAAGGTTTGGAAACCACATGAACCATCATTGCAAGACTTTCAAAACAATGACCAAAACTGTAATTTGGCATAAACTATAGGGACTAAAATTGTAATTTACTCTTGGTTAAATTATAATTGTGGTTGATCATTGGATCCTATTTCAGTTACATAATTTGCTAAATTCAACCATTTGTATTGTCACTTGTTTTTGTGCTTGTATTTTCATTGTCACATGTCATTTATCTCCTACCTACATCAGACATCATCAGAAGTAAAAATGCCAAGTATACCTCATCTATAATGAAAAGTTGATGATAGAATTAGGCATTGTTTTATAGCTGACTTATGTATGTGATTCTAAGGAATATGTTATTTGAGATTCCATGCTGGGCATTTGTTCTATTTGGTGGAATTTGGGGACTACACAAGCAAAGTGACTTCTTTCTATATCCAATATGATAATTTGATTAGTATTTATGTACTTTAATGTACAAAATTTTGTTTTATGTTGTGTTGCTTAATGTTGTTGAACATGTTGTACCAGAGTCAAGCAGTGTTAAGAATTGTTGTAGGGGAAGTTCATGCAACAAGCAAAGTTTCACAACAGGCTCATTAAGTTGTGAATTTGTGGATGTCTTTTTTGATATGAAAATTGTAAATTATGCAAGTAACATCATTGTATCTCTACAAATTGAAGCATTGTTATCAACATGGTTTTTTATTCTTATTGTAAGGTTTCATTGCAAAAATCCAAAAGTGGCATTGTAAATATATGATTGGTTTATGTGTTATGTAATGCTTCATTTATGTATAGGTATGCTCTATTAAGCATTGTATAAGTATTCTTTAGTGATGTTTAGGCAATGTCATAGTTTTGGAAGTTATGAACTTTATTAGGTGTTGCTACACTCAACATCGTATCTTTGTATATTTCACAAGAATATTCAAAATTAGAAGTTATGAACTTACTTTTGGATGTCTTTTTTAAAGTCTTCGATATATTAATGAGCTTGTGAATACATGGTTGAATTTCATCATCCAATTTCTTACTAAATGCACTTTTCCCCAGATTAGTCATATATGTTAATGTGATTGATATTGAACAAAAACGATATAATTGGGTTATGTTTGGTAGACTAGCTGAAAAGCTGGTTGTGAGCTGATAAAAATGACGTTTGGTAAAAATAGTTGATAAACTAGCTGAGAAATTAAAATGTCGTAAGTTCGTTGAGAGAATTTCAAAAAGCTCAACAAGTCCGTTAACATGATAGTCTAAATATATATTTTTTTAATTAACTTATAAGCTACTTTTTTTATTGTCAAATATGAAAACCTAAAAAACCAAAAAGATAAGTTAGCTTATCAGCTGCTTGTGATGTGCCAAACTATTATTATCTCACTTGATCACCTTTTTGACACCCTTGTATGTCTTGACACTTTATAAATATTAATGACTTAACCGTTTGGGACCTATTCTGCAACTTCTCTTCCTAAAGAATTGTTGTTTTCCAAAACATATGAAATATTTATTTCTAAATGACTATTTCAAAAACTCATATGATGGGTGTTACATATGGGCCACACATAAAGAACGTCAAAATGGCCTGAAATAAATAATATATGTATAGGTGATCAATTTTGAGAAAGCTTATGATTCATTGAGTTGGTCTTATTTGGAGAGAATGATGGTTTTATGGGGTTCGATCTCAAATGGATCATGTTGGTAATGACTTGTTTGTGGTTGTCTAGATCTTCAGTATTGATTAACGTAAGCCCGACTAATGAATTTCAACTTAAAAAAAGGTATTGGACAAGGAGATCCTCTTTCACATTTCTTGTTTATTTTAGCTATGAAAGGCATGCATGTTACAATAGTTTATGCGGGCAAGAATGGTATTTTTAAAGGTGAAATAACCGACAACAAATATACTCCCATGTCATATATTTTGTGTCGACGAGTATTTGTTTTTGCGAGTATGGGAGGTTGATAACATCAACAATATTGTTCGAGTGTTGATGTGTTTAATTTCTCGCTTAAGGATTGAAGATTAATCTTCAAAAACCCAACTTATATGTGATGGGTTTTGAGCCGTTTGAGGTGCAATTTTTTGCCGACACTACAAGTTGTATCTTTGCTTCTTTTCCGTTTACTTACCTTGGTCTCCCAGTTGGGTCAAATATCTATTGCATTTAAGGTTGGAAAGTTATTGTTGATCCGTTTTGAAAAAAACATCTAAATGGAACTATAAATGCTTCTACTGGTGGCTGACTTAGGCTTCTTAAAGGGGTGTTGGGTAGTGTCGAGATTTTCTATATGTTGTTTTCAAAGTTCAGGAGTTGATGGTTCGAGAAATGGATCTTTTACAATCGAAGTTTTTTTGGGACGCAAATGATCTTGAGAAGAAAACTCCTTCCATTAAATGGGATTTGTTCTTGGCTGATAAGCCTAGAGGTGGTCTTGGGGTGGGTGGTCTTCAGGCTTTTAATTTAGTTCTTTTGCAAAAATAAAGGTGGCAGTTTCTTACCAAAAAAAATTCTTGATGGCATAAAACAATAAATTCCGGTGGGGGATTTTCTTCTCATGTGATGGAGCTGAGTGTGGTGCATGTTTGGTCTAAAATCATCGAAATTATTAATAATTTTCATGACCAAGGTTTGGATTGGATTTTCTTTATTATCGTTTGCGAAAAAATGTGGGAGATGGATCTATTACCCAATTTTGGAATAAGGTTTAAGTGGAGACACCTTTTTATGTCAAAGGTTTCCGAGATTGTTTTATCTTGAAACAAATAAAGATTGCTAGATTACACAGAATTGGTCAACCATTAGTTGAAGGTGGTAGACTCATGGACCTATGGGGAGAAGGTACAACTTCTGGGTTTGGTTCACATGATTGTTGAAGTTCTTTTGCCTAATAATTCAGATAAGTGGGTTTGGGATGTAAACCCTTCGCAAGTTTTTTCAGTTTGTTTCGCGAGGTTCTTTCTTGATGAAAATTTGTTCGTGCCTAATCCCTTTATTATTGGACGGAACACATTTGCTCTGATAAAGGTTAACATCATGATTTGGCGTGTGTACATGATAGAATTCTGACTGCTTTTACGCTGTGTTCTCTAGTTAAAAAAATAAAGGGAATGAAATGGAAGGGAAATTAAGGGGAGTGAATGGAGGGAAGGTAAAGGGAAGAGGAGAGAATGGAATGGAATGGAAGGAATACCTTCCAAGTAGCCCAAATGTGGACGGGTATCTTTCTAGAGCAATTTTTGTATCCTCCCCTTCCCCTCCCTTCCATTCCCATTCTTTAAAAAAACTCAAGAACACAGTTATCTCCCTTCCCTTCCATAAGAAAAACTCAAGAACACACTTTTATTTCCCCTCCATTCCCTTCCATTCATTAAGTAAACTGGAGAACATAGCGTTAATATTGTCAATCACGGGGTGAACTTGTAGTTGATTCTTTACCCTTGTTTTTTATCGTCTACAAAAACTATACAATATATTTTCGTAGGATGTGAAGTTGCAATTTAGTTTTGATATCAGATTGGTAAATGATTGGAAGACCCTATTTCTAATGGAGGGGAAGTTCGAGACTTTTTTTTTCTTGGACATATGCGAGAAAAGTTTCAAAGATCAAAAGAAATGCGATTGAAATGATTGACATGGCGACTATATAGACGATGTAGAATTTTTGAAATGATATTATATTTGGTTCCAAGAAGTATCATAAAGACTCGTTTTTTGATAGAGTTGTTGCGTCTTCTTTTCGTGGTTTTGGCATAGATATAGAAGCCTTAAAGTTAACTCGGGTAACCGACTCCAAAATCCCATTTTGTCTATTCATATGTAATTGTTACCTAGCTACTTGCTAATTTTTCAGTTGTTGAAAAAAATCAAAAACATTTATTAATCCTTGACCAATTTAAAAACTTTAGTGAAATGTTTTACAAAAATATTTTTCAAGCACATGTAGTACTTTTAAAAATATATAGTACTTAGTAATAGCATTAAATAAAGTAAATACATAAGAATAATGATGTTGAGTTTTCTCTAAATATAAAATAATAAAATTAGCATGCATATAGTTATAAAAATAGAAAACAATAAAAATATTGGTTTGCAGATCTAATATTTAATATTGAAATTTAAAATGAAACAAGCTCAGTAAAAATTATAAAAATAAAATTTTAAGTGTTAAATATCATTAGGAAGTAAATATATTATTGAATAAATGATTTAATTGTGCAAAACTAAAAATATATTTACTAAAATCTAACTACCTAAGTTGTGGATATTATTAACCAAACAATTATCACAACGGTAAAAAAGAATATTTTGTAAAGTTGATTCTATATTTTTGACAAATCCGAAAATTTCTCCTTGAATATGCTCTTAAAACTTGTCTTTGATTATCCTACCAAAAAGTTGGCATCTGACGTGTGGAGGATGATATATCGGACAATGTGGATTTTGATCCTAAATCATAAATAGCTAGAATATTTTTAAGATTAGTGGATTTTTATGTTGTGCTTAAATTTTTATCTTAATAGAAGCAATAAAAATATATCATTCAGATCATCAGATGGGCAGATTCAAAATATAATTGGGCTGCAGCCCGCATATGAGAGCTTGAATGAAAATTTTAAGCAGAGAGAAGAAACTAGAAAGTGGCAAATTGTTTTGGGCCAAGTAACGTACCTAGCGGCTTAGCACATTTGAGTTACTTTTGTAAAACTTCTATTTTCTTGCATGCAAACTAGGTATATTGTAAGCATATGGTAACGAAACCTATGGTTTGGCTTTTGGAAAAAATATTTCTCATAAGATGTGAGGTATTTATGTAACCTCGTAAGAGTATTCATAGAGTTATCTCTTGTAACAGAAAAGCTAGCTGCCTTTTTTATTCCTCAAAATCTGTTACAAAAATGACGTTTGATAAAAATTAATTGATAAGCTAGTTAAGCTATGTCTGACACGTCACATCTAGCTTGTAAGGTAGTTTTTTTTTGTTTGAGTTTTTTGTATTTTACATGTTTGACGTACCAAAAACTAGCTTATAAACTAACATATAAACTAGTTTTTTAAAATGCTATTATGAGTAACATCTAAAGTAGCTTTTTAAAAATCTTCCAAATTTACCCTTTAAAATATAAATGTATATGGACATACACATACTAATAAATTTTTTGTATTTCATTTTATGTTTTCCAGCTAGTTTATACAACTAGTTTTACCAAACGTCATTTATTAGGCTACACGCAGTGGGGAGGATTTTACCGGCAGCAGCGTATGTGACAAGTGATGCCGGCGGCAAACACCGCCCCCCAACTGCGGCAAGGACCAAGCGGCAAAGGTGAACGACATTCTCTTGCCGCTTTCTCTCTCTTCTCCCTGTCTTTCAGCTCTCTGTCTTTCTCTTATCCCTTGCTGCCAACAACCTCCGGCACCACTCCATATGTCTCTATTTTCCGGCGTTGAGTTCGGTTTTGGAGGGTGTTTGTTGACGTGGAGGTGGGTGCCTCCAGCACCACACCGTGTAGCCTTATCAGCTAGTTTTTCAGTTGCAGCTAGTTTTCAGTTAGTCAGTAGCTTTCAAGCTACCCGCTAGTTTTTCCAGCTAGTAGTTAACTTTTCAGTTAGTTTTCCAAACATAAACTCGTTGAAACGCTAGTCCAAGTAGTTTTTTTTTAAACTAGCTTATATAGGCTAGCTTAATAACTACTATTTGATTTGTCAAACATGACAACTTAAAAAGATTTGAAACATAACTAGCTTATCAACTAGCTTTGTTTTTGATGTCCTAATTTCTAAATAATCTGACAAATTAAAGATTTGGCTTTTAACACCATCACATATATCCCAAAACATTGAGAAAAAAATATTAAAATTGTCAAACTAAAAATAAAATGGCATTTGGGTTTTAAATAGAGCTGTCAAAATTAGAGGGTGTTTGAGATTGCTTTTCAAACAACTTATTGACTTCTTGAAAAACCAATAAGTCAAAATAAGTGTTTGACAATATTAAAAGCATTTTCAAAATAACTTTTCATAAGACTTCAAAAAACTGATTTCAAGATGTTACAAATCCTCACTTTTCAAAACAGCTTATGACTTTTTAAAGTTAAAAGACTATAATATCCTCATTAAATACCCCTCAAACCTAACCCTTTTACAAAACTTGCATATTTATGTCTCTATCCTCAGTATACATGTAAAAGGTAAGCCAATTTGGTCATTTTACAAGTAAAAGCTAAGCCAAACATTTTTTAGAAAAACAAACATTTTTAAAACTCCTTTTGCCACAATCATAAGTGAATAAACAGTTTTGCCCAAAAGCACCTTTGAGGTTCAAAAAGCAATCCCAAACACCCCCTATGCACTCTAAGGTTATAACAAATCATTTTAAATACGGATCAAAACAGTTGGATAAGTTCAATTGATGCCGGAAAACTTTTTTGGTCCTTGACTTATTGAATTTATAGTAAAAATGAAATATGTTCAAAAAAACTATACTGGCAGAGTTTTTCTAGATAAAATCTTTTAGGGGATTGAAACATTTAAATATACTCTATGATATTTTTGACATTATCCGCAAAATTCACTCATTTACCTCTGGTCCTCTAGGTTTCAGGTATCAAACATGAATGCAATGTATAACCTTTAAGATAGTAAAAAACAGAAACCCAAAAAAATTTGAAAAACTGAACCAAATTGAAGTCTTTTAAGCAGATGTACATGCAAGTAACTTATTCAATCAAGTTCATGCATGTACACAACAAATCTGATGGGGGTAGTTTATAGAATCAAATATTTCTTTTCTCTCTTTCTTTCTTCAATAACTACTTTTTATACGTACTAATTACCTTTGTAAAGCTGAAATGAAGGGGTCTGTACTCTGTACTGTCCACATCTGAATCCCCGATTTTGTTTGTACTAATCAGACGGAGGACGGTTTTCAAAGTTGTACAACTGGATCTGTTCCAGCATTTTAACAACTTCATGGATGGTGGGTCGACTGTCAGGAGTGCGCACAATACAAGCCAAAGCAATCTGCAACATCTGCATCATCTCCTCTTCAATGTTATGAAATCTCATAAGTTGGATGTCAAAAACCTCAGCAGTCCACTCTTCCCTCACCACTGACTGAACCCACCTCGGGAGATCCACCATCTCCCCCCTCCCTGGAGATTGAATCGGTTGTTTTCCAGTCAGTATTTCAAGTAGGAGGATCCCAAAGCTGTAGACATCTGATTTGTGGGAGTGTTTTCTGGTTTCAAGAACTTCTGGAGCTCGGTATCCAACAGCTAGGGATGATGGTGGGGCAGGGGGGAAATTCATAAGCGGGACTAAGCCCATGTCGGATATGACACCGTCCATGTCGTGGTTGATAAGAACATTTGAAGACTTTAAGTTTCCATGAGTGAACTTTGGGCCACCAAAAGAATGAATATGTGCTAGGCCTCTTGCAGTCCCAAGACCAATTTTGATTCTTGTTTCCCAGTCTAAGGGAACTCTCCCAGAACCACTGTTCCCTGCGGTTGTTATGCAAATTAGTAATCGAATAGGGAAAGAGAATATTTTTTTTAGCAACAAAGTGTACCGTGTAAAAGTGACATCAGGCTACCCCCAGAGAAATAATCATACACGAGAAGCTTTTCGTCTTTTGAGTAATAATAAGCACGAAGAGGGGCGACATTTTGGTGATGACCGACTCTTTCTATAATCTCCATTTCCTGTTCAAAGTCTTTCTTGACTGCTAATACTTCTTTCAACCTTTTGACAACCACAGTTGCTGACTCCTCTAATACAGCTTTATAAGCTGTTCCAAAACTACCCTTTCCAAGAACCTCAGCAGAAGCACGCAACAAGTCTTCAAGATCAAAGTTATAAGAAGAACCTTGAAAGAAAACCAGCTTGTTATTGTCACCCTCTAGCACACTGGTACCAAATTCCTCACTGGGCTTCTGACCACCACTGGCAGTTGAAGACTTCCCTCTCTCAATCCTAGTTGTATCAGTAGCCCCGTCTTTAATACAGCAGAAAAGTAAGATAACAAATAGAGTCAACACTGTAACACCTCCTCCAGCTGCAACCGCTATAAGAGCCCATGATGGGAGTTTCCATTTCCATTTGGAGGAAGGAGGAGGGTGTAAACAAGACTTGAGAGGTATTCCACACAGGAATGGATTCCCTAGAAAAGATGAACTTGGTAAAGCTTTGAAGGACAATGGAATAGAGCCGTTGAGATGATTGAAGCTTATGTTGAAATGTTTGAGTTTTGGGAATGTGACATTTGGGATTGGACCAGAGAGGGAGTTGTTTTGGAGGAATAATCCGGTTAGGCGTGTCAGAAACTGGATAGTTGTTGGGATATCTCCAGTAAATGAATTGTATGATAGATCAAGTATATGGAGGCGGCGAGGAAGAAAGTCTGGAATGTTACCGGAGAAGTTGTTGTGTTGAAGGAAGAGAGAGCGGAGGGAAGGAAGGGAAAGGAGATCAGATGGTAAACTTCCGTTTAAGAAATTCGATCTGAGGCTTAGAACTCTCAAGGCATCAAGCTCTCCTAAAGTGTTGGATGGTATGGGGCCTGTAAGTCCGACAGCTGGAAGTCTAACAGTAAGTACGCGGGTCCCATCGGAAGTACATGTAACGCCTACCCATGAAGTGCAGATGTTAGTAGTATTGTCCCATTCCAGCTTTGAACCATGTGGAACTGCAGCAGCAAAAGCCTGTAGAGCTTGTTTATCTGAGTTCAAATCACCACAAGCCACAGGTAGAAGCAGAGCTATGACAAAGAATTGCAATTCAGGCGACTTTCCTGGTTCAGAACACATAAAAAGAAGTTTTAGATAAGTATATGTAGTGACAGTACTTTATTTGCTATATGTAGTAATGCACACACAAAAGGAAGAACATAAAGTTGTACAAAAGGGGGGACAGGAACAAATATCAAGCAAAAAGGAGAATTAAGAAGAGAGAACTGAAAGTAGCATGTAGCCCACTTGGTTCCTTCCAACTTCTATCCAAGAAGCAACAAACAAAAAGGAAATGGAAAAGGGTGTATATTGTTTAAGGGGATGTGGTTTGAGGCTCCAAATATTGTAAATCTATAGCATTACTTCACAAAATTGGTAGGGTAAACCAAAGTAGAATTCGATAAGAAAGCTGCAAACAGCAAAATTCTGCAGCAAACATCTCTATTACTTCAAACTAACTGGAACTTCCCTACCATCTGTGTTGTAAATAATTTTTTTGGATTTCAAATATTTCGAATAGGCATATAACTATTTGGTGTACAAATTATTTAGCTAATCTCCATGTACAATGTGAACGAGTTTTGAGATTTATTCAATCAGGTAATCTACCAAATTTCTATAATCTAATATTGCTAGTTTCCTAGTTAAAGATTTTCTCTGTATCATACCAACTAAAAAAGCTTCCCTTGCATCAGTGCTATAAATGAACTTTCTGGATTTGCCATACTGTCAAGTGAAAACGCACAAATATTTGGGTGTACAAATTATTTGGCGAATTAATTAAAATCAGGTATCCACCAAAGTTCTATAACTCAGAAGTAATTAATATACTAAGTTCCCTAGTGACACTTTTATATCTGTATCTAAACAACCGTACAATAAATGATCAGGAGTATTCTATTAGCATACCAATCATGTCAATGATGTCATTCAGATAATTTCTACAAAATAAACAAGTCTGCTTTAACTTTCAGATATTAAATTTCGCATATGTTAGCATATATTTTTGTATACTGCGGGAGTTGCTTTGTAATTATCCTTAGTTGGTGGTTAATTCTGTCAATAGTCCTATCTAGCTAGGTTAACTTCCCTGTAATTGTATCTTTCACATTGCATTTTGATAACGAATAACAGAACGACGGCTTGTGCCTCTATCGCTTCCTAATCGGATTCCACACTTGAATCCTAACAACATATATTCAAAATGCGAACTAAAACACATATTTTAACCAGAATGCATCAATTGATTATCAAATAAACATATATTATGCTAATATCGCTCAGTTGCCAATGTCATGCAAGTAAATAAACATTTCGCGTCCAACATGACGAACAAATGCACAGTTAGCTTCTATATAGTACATGAACTCTCCGAAGAACACGCATGCCTGAGTTTTAAAGGAAACTCACCTTTAAACATGCTTCTGAAGTTCTTAAGTTTGAATGTTGAGCTGCGCGTCGTCATGAGAGGTTCAAGCTATATTGGCCAGTGCGTGGAGAACATTCTTCAGAGAAAATCCACCAGCAATTTCTTTACGAAGTTCGGACGATATAGAAACCGGTAGATCTTAATTTAGGAGAAATCGGAACTTGCTCAGTTGGAATTGACTTAATACAGATGAACAAACGTCCAAAAGCTCACCAGCATTGTATCTTACACGTTCAAATGCAGCGTATATGTAGTGAAAAAAACTCGATTAGATTATATATACTCTAGATTCATCAAAAAATCGAGTCTAATTTTGAAGAAATCTGAAGAACACGCAGAGAGAGAGAGAGAGAGAGAGAGAGAGAGAGAGAGAGAGAGAGAGAGAGAAGAAATGGAGCACTGGTACCCGTCTCTTGACTCCAACAAACTACTGTGTGCGGGCGGGGTGGGGGGATACTCTTCGACGCTGGTAGGATTTGGTTTTAGTCAAATGTTTAAATATCCCCCCTGACTTTTGATATGATTACATATTTGCTCCATTAAAATTTTGACAAAAACAAAAAAGTTTACATCTTTTATTCAATTCATCCTGAAAAATATATCAAAGTGTATTTATTTATTTGTTCTGTGAAAATCGTTACAATCGGTGAAAACTAAAAAAACATACTACACTTTTTATGAGCTCGCCAAAAAAAAAAAAAAAAAAAAAAAACCACCGGATGAGAGATGAAACATAAGATGATGCCATTGATAAAAATGCAAAATGTTGATACCTTAATATTTTATTTACTTAAAAAAATTCTTACAAGTTACAACCAATACAAAATATCTAATCATACATCTTCCTTATATTCTCTAGCCTATAGACATTTTCGATCTTCAGTTATTAAGTACCAAAAATATATATTTAAAGATGATATATCTCTTAAAAATCTAGACTTCAGTTTTTCTTTTACCCTTATAAGATATTATTTAAATTAAAATAACTGCTAAATATTTAGTTGATATGAATTGAATGGTTATTTATTTTGTTTGATAGTCCTAAGTGGCTCGTACTATAAATGTTATTCCTTCTTTTTAATAACACTCAATATTAGGATACTAGCTTCTTGTTTACGACAATAAAAATAACCAACGATCTGTAAAACACGGCCATCTTGGAGCATCATCGCCAAAGGTGTCAATTAAAATTTTGACTAATCATAAGTCAAAGTCGCCTGTCGCATACCGCCATCATTTTTCGTTACACGTTAAAACTTGCTAAGCTTAAGTAATACATATAACCCTACTTTAATTTGTTTAGATAAACATCAAAATTTTGTCTATATATTTTATCAAAATTGTATATATTGCGCTAAAAGAAAATTCAGTTAGATCATTCATATAGTTTCTTTTCGATACATTCGTTGTCCTCAAAGCTAAACAATGTCTCTATTTCGGCATCAAATGAGACTAATGTGAAAAAAACATGATATTTGAAAAAAATATGACTTTTACCAACTTTGAACGCGTGTAAATCTAGATATTTATCATCCATTTGAGACCTTACACAACTAAGACTTGTCTCAACATATACTTGAGACCTTACACAACTAAGATATACAAAAATTAGAGCAATCCCACAATAGATGGAAATTCAATAAGATATATTGTTAATGCGACTTTTACAGACAAGTTTAGTCTAAATTAATTGACCAAACTGCTTTGGTTGGCATGCCCTATGAAACATATGCAATGGAGTGAATATGTTTTAATTGAATCATATTCAACATTGGCCTCAATCGGTTTTCTAATTATGTTTTTGTAGGGTCTAGTGAATAAGAAACAAGAAGCTTATCATAATACTAATTATATGTAATCTATGGGGCCACACACACCGAGAGTCAAACAGTATGAAATAAATAATATGTTTGTAGGAGCTAAAACCATTGTTTACCAACTAAAATGTATAAGTAAATAATTAGTTGTTTATTATTTTTTGATCAAAGTCAAAATGAATAAATAAAAAAAATACTCTATTTGTTATATTATATAAAATAATTTATTTAATAAAGACGGTTAATTTAGTACGAAGTAATTTGTTAATGAAATTGTGTTATCAAGCTTGTTGGTTTGAAAAAAATACATAAAAAGAGCATCCCAATAGTTTAACAATAAAAGGAGGCAGTTTGGTAATTAAAGAATATAAGACAACAATAAAAAACCCATACCTAGAGTAATCGCCTCATCCCATACCTACAAATCGTTTCTCCATCTCTCTCTTACACCTTGTAGTTGACATCATTAAGCAAGAACAAAATGGGAATTTTAGCTATTGATTGCTGGTTGTCTAGTAGCATTATTCCAGTTGTTGTGGATACCAAAAAAGGTAATCAAAAAAGGTACACCGTGAGGTAATCAATTTTTAACATTCTATGATTGTATTTTGATGATCATATTAAATTCTAAATGAATCCAACTTTTGGGGATTCTTCTATTACTTAAAAAGCGTAATTTTTTGTAACGTTACATGCGGTTTTTTTTGTTTGTCACGCGGGTCGTTGGATACGGGTCTTATTTATTCTTTTGTTCTTTCATTCAGTCCACCGCTTCACCGTCTTCACTTCCTTCTCTTCTGGTTGCACCTTCTTCTCCACCGATCGCCGCTTCGATTTCTCGATTACACTGCGACTGTGTCGAATTTGCGTCTTCTCCATCGATCGCCGCTTCGATTTCACCTTTCTTCACAAATTTCGTGCTACGGATCGATTTTGTCTTTACAGTCTCCTCGTCCGTCGAAGTAGGAGCATCTTTCACGTCTTCGTCACCGGCGACCATCTAACGGCAACCTTATGCACGTTGACTCTTCCGAGCACTCGATTACAGACAAATGGATTCAATCGCTTATATACTCGATCGTTTACTTCTGAATTGTTGGATTGTAGTTTTTAGATAAATAGGGAGAAATAACGATCGCGTCTCCTTGCTTGGTGTGCGCTGGATACCAAAACCCTATCTCCATGAATTAGGCATCTGTCTGGTATGTACGCCATTCAATTGCTGACCCTCTTTCACACAATCATTCAGGAATAGCAACGCAACTGTCAATTTTGATGTCTTAGTATGTTATAAACACAAATTCGAAGTCAAATTTTGGCGATCGCTACATCTGATCTCTGTTTTGCCCCTTTACTACCCTTATACATATGATTTTGTCATGAAGAGCGATTATTCAAATTGACATGTAAGAAAAAAACCGTATGTGTTAAGAATTCATATCTTATTTTAGGACTGAAAATCAATCATCAAATCGAAGATGGATACGAGCAATTGGAGGTCTCAGCTGCAAGTAGCTTCACGGCGACGAATGGTGAACAGGATGTGTGTATTTAGTATTTACATCCTTCACCGGTACTTGATTGTAAAGTCCAGTGAAATCTATCATTTGTTCCCGAAATGTGCACTTTTTCATACTAATTTGTCTGCTATTAGAATAACTTGTGCGAAATTGAGTTTCACATGATGGATCGTAACATGTGGTTATGATTTCCATCTATTGTAATGCACAATTAGTGTAATCTGACATCCATCATATTCAGAGAGCTTTATTTATACACCAGAGATACGTTACTGGTTTTCAATTTTTCCCCCCTTCTTCCTCAGCTTCTAGACAATTGGCATTCGAGTCAGTTCCTGACCTAGAGAAATCCATGTACATGGTCATGGATGGATATCCTTGTGTACGATTACTCAACCTTTCAGGGGAAATAGGGTGTGCAAGTAAGTATACAGTTTACATCTCTCCCAAAATCAAAATTATACTAATCTGTGAATTGTGAATGTGATTTCACTCACCTATTTTCCATTTTTGTTCTTTGAGCTTAGATCCTGGCCTTGATAAAGTTGTAGCTACTATTATTAGATTCAAAAATGGTATAGACTTTGTCAAGCCAAGTTCAGTAGTAGTTCCCTTATCTGATTTTGACAATCTACTTTCAAGGTATACAATGATCAAAATTTTTGTTATATTTTAGTCAACTATGTTATGCTTATGTTGATGTTTTTACTATTCTTCTTTAGAGTATCAAGTGATTCAAAGTTTGCTAAAAATCTTGCTGGTGTATTAGTTGAATCAGGACCCCAAAATCAAACCCCCACAACAGGCAACAGGTAATCTATATATATATATATATATATATATATATATATATATATATATATATATATATATATATATATATATATATATATATATATATATATATATATATATCTAAAAAATAGGAATTCGAGAAAAGATTCCTGCAATGACATTTTTACCCCTTTCCAGCTGGATCATCTCCAGACAAGAAGTTCCCTCAAGCTGAATTCTCTCCTTACCAAAACAACAAATTTGAGTGGAATCCAACTGTATGTTATTTCTTTGTAGTAGAAATATATAATATCCATTTTTCATTTTTTTAATTTTCATATCTTTACTTTTCTTTCCATTTTCAGGGATCTGGTATTATGTGGGGACTTTATGATTTTCCTCTATTCTTGCTCAGGAAAGCAGCACACAAATCATACATGAGGTAATTTTAAATTTTAAATTTCTTATTTTTCAAACTTTCAATTATTAATTATACATGATAATTACATTGTACTTGTAGATTGCTGTGAAAAATGAAAACAAGGAAACACATGCTACCAAAGTGACTGAATTTGATCTAGAAATGCAGGTAAAAGTAAATAGAACCTACTCCATTATTAAACATGAATTTATTCTATACTTTTTTCAAATTTACTTTTTTACCCCTAAAGTTGATGTAGACAACTAGAGCATGAACCCATGATTCAGAATCATGTTTGAGAGAAGGAACTTGTCTCCTATTGGGTGGATATAGGTGAATCATTAAATTTATTTTTCAATATCTTTAACTCACATGTATAAAAATTAATCACTTTTTGACCGTATATTTATATTCATGTAAATTGAATATGAAGGCAGTGTTTGGTCGGCCCTTTTACTTGTGCAGGTGCAAAATATAGGTACATTTACATGTCTATCTGCTTGACAATCGAAAATACTGCTTTATTACTGGAATGAACATACGTTGCTATTTTATTTCCCTAAACAAATGGGTTTTTTGATTAAACAGGAAATAACGTTCAATGTTTTGGTTACTAACAACCTTTTGTCCAAGAGAAATGTGTTGTTTCTGTGGGTTAATTTTGTGGGTTTGTTGTCAATAGAGATTCTTATTCACGGGCTTGAATATTTGTTACAGGGATTGAGTTCCTGAAATGCTCTCTATGGTCCTGAAGGCTTTCAATACTAATGTGATTATTCTTCCTTTTCACACCTTAGAATACGTGTTTAAACAACAGTGCATAAAGCCTTAGTCGTTTTTCATATACGACAAATGTGAAGAGGTAATTTAGTTCGGTGGTTGTTATTTGTCTCTCCCTTTCTACCGATTTATACAAACACGAGATGTTAGTATTTTTTTTAATCTCCTCAAATTTGTTTTCAGGTACTATTGAGACATTCATACTTTGAAAATTTACCTATTATAGCAATGAGGTTTCTGTGTTTGGATACTATTGTTGTATATGATTAGATTTTTCAAAGAACATTGATGGAAAGAAAGTATGATGGTATAATAAATAAATATATGAAAGTATGTTGCTATTTTTTGTATTTGACCTTTTAATGCTACATGCAGGTTCCTAATTACACAGTTTGTGGCCGTTGTTGGGACATTGTTTACAGATATAAAGTCACAATATTTTACACTGCACCTACATTGATGCGTCTCTTATGCGTGGTGGAAATGAGATAAGAAGTCTCTTGAGCTTATTATTATTATTTTTAGATGTTTATAAAATATTTACATGTTTCTATATGCTTTTGGAATATCTTTTGTTTGATTATATAGTTTTTGCTCAGTAATTAGGTTATGCCTTAATAAACAACAAAACAACTTTGTTATGGGGTTTCAATATAATGTTTCTAGATAACACATTGAATTTTAAACATACATGTTCAAAGATCTCTATTAGACGTGAATGATCTGGATTCAGGGTTATATTAAAGTGCGAGAAATAGCAATGTACTTTCATACAACTTAAAGTAAACAAAAAATAACTTGGGTACTGCACATGATGGCTCGAAGGGGTATTTTTCTCTTTAACGCCAGTTAGTAAAATAAGTGGCATAAAATTCCAAAAAGGAAAAAAAATCAAGAAAATGATGTCACACTTGGGGAAATTGAACGAAAAAAATAAATAAATAAACGAGTACGAAATTATAATAAATTCGGATTTAATATGGTAAGTCTTATTTCACTATTTCAGTCGTTTTTTTTCTTATTAAGTCAAGAAGAAACAAATCAAATCTTATTCCCATTAAGTCCATTAGGTAAATAAGCAACAACTTCTAACATTTTATGTAATTTTTTAGGGATGAAAAATCACAATTATTGTTGGGAGTGCGACGAGCAAATCGTTAACAACCTTCGTTGCCATCATCCGTTTTATCTGCCGACAGCATGCACATCGGAGTCCTTGCTGCCGCCGCGAATCGGAGTCCCTTTACAATATTCTATAATCCAAGGTAGCATGTCTTATATGATTAAGAGTTAAAACACGCGAGTATATTTTCAATAGTCAAAAGTTAAAGCCACTTTGTTATTTAGCTAATCTTTCAATTCATTTAAGGCATGTCCATCGGAATTCGTCATTCCGTTGACGAGATACCGGACGTCGGTCTTCGGAACACAGCTTCCCGTTGGAATGAGGTTCGGGATGATGTTTGAAACCGACGAATTAGGAAAACACAGGTAAATGTTGTATTATATGGTTACATTTTGTAACGAATTCATGTCGGTAGCATAAATTGGTAAAAAATGAAAGTTTATTTTTACAACAATTTTTACGAAATAAACGTTTTTGCATAAATTGGGAAAAAGTGAAACATTGTTGCGTAAACTGGTAAAAAATGCTAAACATTTTTGTATAAATTGGTAAAAAGTGAGTTTATTTTACATAAATTGTTACATAATGAAACATTGCTGCATAAATTTGGAAAAACTGAGATATTATTGCGTAAATTGGTAAAAAAAAAAAAAAGCTAAACATTTGTCAAGTTTGTCCTATGACTTTTGCTAATAGATCATCTCATTGTTAATGCAGATATATGGGTACAATTGTTGGTATAAGTGACTTGGATCCATTGACATGGCCCGACTCTAAGTGGCACAATGAAAGTACGTTGCTATTTCTTGCAGTTTATTTTACTAATGGAAATTGATTATGGTTGAGATAATAATGTATTTTAATTAGCAAATGCTTTATATAATTTTATCTTTGACAGGATTGCATCATCTAGAAATTGGCTTCAAGATCCGCGAAAAGTAAGCGCCCCGACACAACCCGACCCACTCAACGAGCCGGGCCACCCACCGAGCTGACACAACCCGTGCATAGCACGGGTCCCCACTCCCCACTAGTTAGAACTTAAAACATGTTATTTTCTTCTTTGTGATACTTTGTTTAATTGTTTTTTAATCAACTAGACCAATAGTTTTCTACCTCTATATTTGTAATTCTCTTTCCATTGTAGTCTTAATTGTTATTTTGCACTCTAGAATAAATTCATTGCTTTGAGAAATTTCCCAATGAATTTAAAATAGATTATTCAAATTTCAAAACATATTGGTTTGTAGAACATAATATAATTCTTAAACACTATTTATTTGATGTTTTGAAAATAAAACCACCCTGATTTATGATTTTGACTCAAACATTAGAACCACCTACAGTGGATGATACCACAATTGTGATGTCAAGAGACCTAAAAATATTCTAATACACATATCTAATGTGGTGGCATATTTTTTTCTAATTTTTTCTACTTATTGAGTGTTATCCTTGTAAAGTTCTCGACTAAATCTGTTCTCCAACTTGTTGAAAGTGAGATTGATTCTCAAATTATGAGTATCATAGTTTTTTGTAAGGATTCATGTTTTCTTTACTTGGAATTATGTATTTAACTAGTTGGTGCATACATTGTATAATTTAGATTGCAAAGCATCAGTGACATGTGAATTATATGAATCACTGGACCATAGTAAATAGTACTTACTATATTTCTAAATTAATGTAGTTGGTTTAAACCTAATTGTTCCCTATAAATAGAACATAAGGGAACCCTAATTTCCCAAGTCATCACCCTCCACTTCTCTCCCTCTACACACAATGGATCTCTCTAGGCAAGAGAGATCATCTCTCATCTTACACCATACTGACTTGATCGTCGGAGCCGTCTCCCGGGACTCATGCCTTGGGGCGGTTCTAACGGTTTCGTTCTATGATGGCAGTTAGGAACCGAGTCGAGAACACACTGACGGCACCAAACCAGATCTACGATCGACATCCAACACCAAGACCTGACCCTCGAAGCTGAGCTCGCATCAACCACAAAGGCCAATGTATGGTTGTGCAATGTACACGCGAGATCGGCGTGTGTTGGAAAGTTGTGACCATCCTGCTCGTCTCCCCTACGTATGATCATGCTCGTCTCCCCTACGTATGATCATAAAGTCACGAACAACCTGCAGTCAAATTATGTTCATCAAACAATAGCCTATCTCAATCCTTTGGTTTACCTTTGTGCGGTTTCGATACAGGATAAGCAAACCACGACCAAGCCGTACGAACCCTACGTCATATTTCTCCTTGCAATTTTAGAATTGATTGTTTATAAGTGAATTGTGTATCAACAGTTTATACATATTGTCTTGTAGAATTGTACAATGATGGTTTGCATTAAAATTCTGCTCAACGATTTTGGGTGATCTCGATTTCCTACATGTACAGTAAATTCAAACATCCAACGACGTAGTTTCAACCAATGGATGATGTTAAATTATATAAAACTTTTAGTATCTAGGTGTAACATCATTTGACATTCAATTTAAGTGCTATATGCTTTGTTGAACTAAATTTAGTGCAACTATCTTTAAAGCAATATGTTAATATTTTCCTAAACTATAGTGGTTACAATCTTCGGGAATCACAATACGTCGACCATGTTCTACGCTTGTTAAGTCATGTATGTTTTGGTGCAACTAGAACAAATAACTAAATCTTTTGATTTATTCAATTCGAATTTGATACGCAAAAAGAGCATAAAATGGTCAATAAACATAATACTTGTCTTCTATATCAAAAACACATATATTTTCGTCATTCCATGTATATGATCTATTTTCATATTTGCACTAGCTTTACTAATAAAATGAACAAATATATAACTTGATACGATCCTTTGAACGATAGATACGATTTTTTAGAACAAACATTTAGGTCGAAACAAATCTTTGATTTCTACATACACACGCTTCGAGTTCTTGCTCTTGTATACACACAACATAAAAAATAAATGAAACGAAAAAAGAATCACACTCACACAATCTAATCTAATTCGTCGATAAGGTCATCAAGTTTAGGAAATGGAGAACCTTCTCCTCCTGGGCTTCGTATGGTCAATGTCGTTGACATCATCAATATTAGAAGTATCCTTTGAGCCATGTTTGAAAGGATTCAACTTTCCTAACGTCTTAGACATTGACGAGAAGAATTTATGCTTCTTTGGATTATTTATCCTAGAAGACGTTGATCCCACTTGATTTTTGTGTTGTATATCAGTTATATAAGCTTTCATCTGCAACAACTCGGATCTCAAGGCCTCATTTTCTTTAGCTAATGATACGTCTGCTTGAACTTGAGATCTCATGCTCAAAGCATCGGGCGTCCTTTTTTCATTATCACCACTTCGTATTTGTAGCTGATCAAAATAAAGTGCGTGCAAAACTATCTGTACGGGTAATCTTTTATTCTGTGAGGCGTGTACCCTTGCTTCATAGGATAGTTTTAGTGGGTCCATCGCACTACAAACTTTCTCTCGCTCAATTTCGTCCAAGTTCGGATGCGCCTGTAAAAGTTAAATAATTATTAATTGACATACGTGATCAGAATAATTATCGCAAAAAATCTAAAAGACAAAAATTCAACTTCTATATTTTATACGGTTTGGTTTAGCTAATTATGTTAAGATATATTACAAAAGTTTTAAGAAATATATACTTATTGTCTAATATGCCTAACCTGACTGATTTGCCCTTGATAACAAAGTCTAATCCATGGTTGTTTCGAGAATGTTTTGAGGTAAATATTTTAATAATTTTTGTATTTTGAAAACCTTTAAATAGAAGGAATACCTTAAGGTATATATCAATGGCGCGATATAGATCATCATCAAATTTTCGTGCACTTTTTGGTACCAAATTAGCAATTCCGTTGAACTTTGAAATTGTCAACTCAGGAACCATCGCAATTTCACCGAGGTACGCATCAATGGTCTTTGCAACCCTAAGCATCGCCGTGGACGAGATCTCTCTGAAATCACCGCCGTTGAACACCGACACGCTCTTCTCCTTCTCTACGAATCCAGAAATGATCCTCCGTACGCTCTCCAAATCAAACAATCTCTCTCCGTCAAAAGTGTATGACAATACAAGTAAATCATCGATGGTGACGTGCTCTAACATCGCTGATATCCGTTTCTCCAGTTGCTTCTTGCAAACATCATCGTTTTCGAGGAAGATCGCGGTTCGGAGGAGGCAACAAAGGAAGTTGATCGGAAAAGACGCTCGTTGATTTTCGACGGGGAGTAGAGCCACGACTGACTCTAGGAGCTCTCTTTGTTGGTTTCTGGAGGAGGAGTCGATGGCGATCGAAGATTTTATGCTGTTACCGGAGTGGTCGCGGACGAGGCCCGGTAACGCTCTCTCGGTGTAGGTTATGATAGCGCTAGCAATTGTGAGTGCTTTTGCGCCTCGTGATTTCATCGAAGCGATTATTTTTTGGAAGAAGTGTATGTGGACGATTGATAGCTCTTCTGTCCACCAATTCGGCGGCGAACGGCTTGGAAAATTTGCTTCGTTACACGCCTGCAAATGGAATATTAATTCAGCTATATTGTTCACGATCTGCTGATTTAAAGACCAGTTCCTGATTGTGAGAAATTTTCAAGATAATGAAGATACAGAAACATGTACTTGCAAGTTACCTTAGTACTAGCCACTTCAACACATCGTTGGACAATGTTGATCTGTTCAGCTATGGGAAGAAGATCTTCACATGATTTTAAGACGACGACGGCCCCGGAGAGGCTCGTTAAGGCTACCTGAACAAGGAAATCGTCCGTCCGGCCGGCAAGGTTGCCGTCACAGTACTGATCTGTCATGTCAAGATACTCTGCAGCGCAGCGGAGAGCTGCTACGTTATGTACAGTAATTTCGAAATTGACACCATAGCAAAACTTTGCTGCCTTCTCAAAGATCTCAGCTCCTCCAGGGATACTCGAGAGGTCTAGCTTTGCCAGATCAGGTTCTTTCGATTCGAGTATTAATCTTCTTATGTAATTGCTCTTTGCTACTAACATGAACTGTCACAAAAATACATGATTTAATCAGTACGTACTAATTGACAAAATTCATTTCCAAAATTTCTTCCATCATCGATTTATCATACCTTGTGAAGAGGGAACTTCGCTTCACCAACTTGTATAAGAATATCAGTTGGGATATCTTGAGAGAAAACCCTAATTAAAAACAGATAAAAGAAAACGACATTGAGTTTTTGAAAAATCTTAGACAAGTAACAACACTGTTTTAGGGTGATCTGTAAGTTGAGTTGTGGATGATTACCATTGTCCAGTTCTCTCCATTGCAAGAGAAACCCTATTGGTGTTTTTGGCATAAGCAGCCATGGCTTCAAAGAATTGCGAGGATAAGGTGACGATGATCTCGGGTGTTATGGGTTATATAAGGACGAATGGACGATAGTAATAGAGTAGTCGTACATGTTGCCTTTTTTTAATCCACTTTTAATAGGCTTTTGTTTTGGACATTAGGAAGAAATTATTACATCATGGTCACTCTTTTAGATATTCCTTTAGCCGATATAAATTTATATACTACGGCATCTACGGTGACAAAAAATGAGATGATATCAAATTGGGAAAATGACTTATAAGGGTAACGAAATATAAGAATTGTTTAACAAATACTATTGAAGTTTTTTGCGTACACATATTACCAACAAACTATAATCGTTGTACACATATGACTATTAAAGTTTAACGTTTGTTCAAAAAATATCATTGGCCGGTAATGTATACTCTCGGTAACGCCAATGATATTTTTTGAACAAATGATAAACTTTAATGGGCATACGTGTACAACGGTTATACTTTGTTGGTAATATATGAACAAAAAAAGTTCAATAGTACTTTTTGAACAATTCTAATACTTCGTTACCCTTAAAAGTTATTTTCCCTATCAAATTCGATGTAAAATAGACGAGTTTGGCAAAAAAATTACAACCCGTTTAATTAAATTGTTTGAGACCATACCGTATGGAAATTAATCAAATAATGCTAAGGTTAAGAATTTCAAATTTAAAACAACTCGTATATTTATATATAAGTTTTTGTAGTTCTTTAAATAATTAAGAGAGGCACCAAACTAAAACTAGATATAAAAGAAATACTTTGGTTATGTCAGCTTTGTAAAGTGGAAACTATTTAACAATACTTTTTTATTTTTTCTTTATATCTCAAATTTTGTCTCTCAACTCTTATTTTTTTTACTTTGTCTTTTTAACATATATCGATTTCCCCACTGCCACCCAACTCCTATTCTTTTTACTTTTTTTTTCTTTCTGTTTTTCTAACTCGTAATCTTCCCACATTTAGTTTCATACAACACGACACATTTGAAGGATCTAAACCCGAACACGCTAATCCGACACCAAAATAAACATGTTGAGATGACATGACACAATAATTAAACGGGTTGGATTAGGGTCGAGCATTCCGGTTTAATGTCCAACCAAACACACATATTGGCAGGTTTATATCTACTAAAGTGAAAAAACTTTGTGTTTCACAAAGCCTTTTTAAAATTTATAATCAATTTAAGGGAGATTTTCGTCTATATCCTCGTAAACTTTCATAATAACGTATATATTCCTATAAAACTTCATATTATATGTATATCCTTATAAAACATATAAACTTACATATATACCAATATACTTAATTTAATGATAACTAGTGGGGATGGCCGCGCGTTGCGGCGGATTTATTAAACATACATTCTCAACAATGACTATCTCTATAATATCGTTATTACAAATGTCATTCTTTTAAATTCTCTATTAAACCAGGACCATTATTGTAATTTTTTTCTACATAATGATCATCTATGTAATGTCGTTATTACACAATGACTATCTTTATAATATCGTTATTACTTAGGAACCACATTTTGTACTATAGGGACTAAAATAGCAACTAATACAAATTATAAATTTCAGGGACCAAAACTGTAATTATTGAAATTAAAAACCATAGGAACCATATTTGTAATTATCAAAATTTAAAAATACAGGGACCACATTTGTAATTAATGCAAACTAAAAGTTAGAAGGACTAAAATTGTTAAAATCCTAAACTAAAAAATCTAAGGACTAAATATTTCAGGGACCAAAAATATAATTATTGAAATTAAAAATTATAGGGGCCATATCAGTAATTATCGAAATTTAAAATCACAGGGACCATATTTATTATTAAGGCAAACTAAAACTTAAAAGGACTAAAATGGTTAAAATCCTAAACTAAAAACTCGAATGACTAAATACTTAATTAGCCCATTTCCTGTGTTTTAAAAGGATAGTAAAATTAAATTTTATTAGAAATAAAAAAAATATCTTCGTATTAGATTGTAAGTAAATTACTAAAATACTGATTTGCAATCCTTTATATAATCGGTCTCCTTATTCACGATATGATTATTCACGACCTTATTCTTCCCACATTGAAATTAGTTGTCTTATGACCTTACCTGTAACCAAAGAATCAGAGGAAAGACAAAATTGTTTAAAAGAGAATAATCGCAGCTCTTCTAAATGATTGTAGGATAGATGAAATATATTGTTTAGCAATCAATTAGTAATATGCAATCAAGGTTTCACTAATAGCTTATAAAGCGGTAAAGAATTAGGTTGTGAATGACCATATGGTGAATAAGGAGATCGATCATGGGAAGGATTTCCAATGGGTATTTAGTAATCTATTTATAATCTAATTTAAAGATAGTATTTTTAATTTTTAAAATGATTAATTATCATTAAATTAATTATTTGGGTATATATGTGAGTTTATAGGTTTTATAAAAATATATATGTAGTTTGATATTTTACAATGATATAGACGTAATTATAAAAGTTTATAAGGATATAGATGAAATTCTCCCTATATTTAACATGAATTAATAAAATTCATTGTAAATTATATAAAGTTTCTTTAAAATTCAATTAATTTCACCCAAGATTATACCATATGGTAACATTCTTTTTCAATTCCAATGTCTCATCTATGCATAGTTGGCATAATTAGTCCCTGGACTATGCATATTTACAAATAAGTTGTTAGACCTTATTAAGATAAGGTGTTGAGTTTCCTTGTTCAAGCCCATCTATGCTCTGTTAAAAGAATTATCGAAGATATGTTAACACACAATTGATTCAAACGCAGTGGTCTTAATTTCTGTAACTTGTAACTTGTACATTAATATAATAGACAGTTTTGTTGTTATATGCAGTTGCCAACTAGGAGTTAGGAGAGAGACCTTTTGGTTGAACATAATGTCTAGTATCAATGACTACGCCAACACCATGTGGTGGTGGTCGGAGTTTCCCTCCACCACAAAATCATGTGGCTGAGCCACCTCCAAGTTCGATTTATAGTTTGCTCTTTCACACAGGATTATTCTACAGTGTGGCCCACTATGGTATCCGGTTATGGCAAATGATAGTTACACACGTAGATTATTGCCCCCACCAAGCAACCCAGATCTAATCGCATTCAAGATAATATTTTATAATCACTTCATCTGGAAACAGTCTTTTTTAGAAAAGAAAATCAGGATTCGAAGACATCCATTTCACCCTCTCTCCTAACAGAATAAAGTTATATCTCTTTTGTTAATTGACGTAATATAAGATATATTCAATCAGTTTATGCATTATTTTACCTAATATATAAGTAAGATACTATATTTTGATTTAAGCATAGTTACAGATAGTAAATTGGAATATAAGTGCACAAATTGGTACTGAAATATGACGTCTTGGATGATATTATGATAACGTCTTGGATGATAAACCAAGTACTAACCAACCCCAAATGGACTATTAGATAGGGCTTTCAACAGTCAACACGTATGAACCACTTGTGACAATTGTAAATTTCGGTCAACAAAAGTCAACTATAGTCAAACGAAGCGTACGTTAATCCATGTGTTGAAAAGTTATTTTCCATAACTTTTGCGATGAATTATTAAATATTATAATACTACGTATGCTAATTCAAAACAATTATCGAGTAAACGTCGAATATACGGACAATAAACTACTGTAGCGTAAAAATTCAATAATCGTACAATTATTATTTTGAGAATAATAATATTCATAAAACGATCTACTCGTAAATACGAAACTGTGGATATATAGAACGTCGAAAACGGAGTTCGTATGTGAAAGTTACAACGGTTAAACCGCTGTGAACGGATAAATGTACACAGGGTTTGGACTCAAAATACAAAATGTGGTATCGTAAACATCAAATGTGAAATAACAATTCATATAATATGAAACGTAATAATATCTAGTATTTAATTTCAAAGCCAAATTCGATTTTCGGTAAAATGCCAAAAATCGCGAAATCGGAAGAATATTGCGCTTAAACGCGTATTTCGACATCCAACGAGTTATAATTCAATCAAAATAAATGTTTGACAATGTTTTTATACAAAATAATTATTTAGAATTTCGTTTCGTCAAAAACGCATAAAATCTCACTAAAACGGCTTACGATTTTATAAAAATCACACATTTTATACAAGTATGATGCTATTTATTTAAAAACCACACCACCCCACCCCCCCTACCCCCTTCATCGGCAGCCCCATGGGGGACTAACCCATCACACCAAATCCTCAAGTCACTATTCCAAAATCTAGGCTAGTTAATATTAAATTCAATAAAATCAACTTTTAAATCTTTTGAAAATATAAACTAACAAAAGGTTGGGAGATATCCTTTTGAGCTCATTTCACCAACACAACCTCTCCTCTCTTTCTCTCTTTGCTCTCGGCTCAAAACCACCACCACCACCTTCAACCCGCCACCACCTCAAGCCACCACAAACCACCACCATTTCAAGTGTAAATCACTCCTCTTTGGTAAGATAGTTTCTTTTAGTTATTTTAAACACTATTATACAAGTTTTATTCCATTTACACACACTAACATCAAAGTAAAACTATTGGGTAATAGTTTTGTCCAAGGGTCCTCCGAGCTCCAAGGCTTGGATCTTCAATCCTACCACCGATCTTCCAAGAAATACTTAGTTTTTAATCCAAGCACGCTACAAGGGTGAGTTCATACCCCTCATTTTCATCTTTTCAAACCTTTTTGGGGGAGAATACAAGTTTAAATGCTATTAATGTTGTTTTATCCAAGTTTACATATGTTTGAATGCTAAAAATGATGATTTACACAAGTTTATAAAACTAATTGTTGTGTAAAAATGCTTTTGATATGAAAGATGGTTAGATCTATGTATGATAAACATTATGACATATTATGTTTGTGTAAAAGTTTCCAAACTACAAATAAAATGTGTAAAAATGCTAGATCTTGGATAAAAATGTTATAAATATGAAAACTAGAAGTTGTGTACAAATAATATTGACATGAGAAATGGTTAAATCCATGTATTATAAATATTATGACATATTATGTTTGTGTAAAAGATGCAAGCCTATAAAGAAAGTGTGTAAAACACTAGATTTTTGACATAAACGTCATAAAAACGAAAACTAACAAAAACTACGTTTTTGTAACCGGGAAATATCACTTTCTAGCAAAAATGGTTATAACCAAGTTATTACACCATTTTGTGAGAAATATCTTAAAAGATGATATTTATAATCATTTGAATAAGTCATTTCGTTATTATTCATAAAAATATGATTATTACGTCGGAACACTAAAAATAGACTATTATTGGAATAGTTTATGAACATAAAGTTATTATGACAAAAATAATTATATAAAATTATATAATTATTAAACATTACTATATTATCATGAGAAAAATGATAATGGATGACTACAAGAGTTTTTACATACAAATCTCACGTAAACAAGTTGATTGAAATACATACATTTTGTGAGATGAATCTTCACAGTACTTCAATAAGTATCTACTATAAGTCCTGAATTTTTATAACCAGAGTCTCGGTAAGAGAACGCGATATTTGAGTATAGATCTATACGGGCTTGACAACCCCGCACCTGAGCTGCTAGCTACAGCTAGACCGGCAGGTCTGAGGTGTCCAAATGTCTAACATTCCGACGCCTGAAGAATGTCGCAGCAGACCAACTAGTCACAGTATGGTTATATGATATCTCACACGGGAAAAATAATCAACTTAATATTTTTATAAATTGTTTACGTGGAAATATACATTTCAACGAAAGTTACACTACAGTTTACATAATTACATTTTAGTCTTTGGGATTTAAAGACTTGGACATTTTTATGAGAAAATATTGGATTTTCTTGGTTTTCAACACTATCGCTTACAAACAAAGGACATTTCTTACGCAAAAATCTTATGAACTCACCAACTTAATTGTTGACACTTTTCAAATTACTTGTATTCTCAGGAAATTGATAAGGTAAACTTCAGCGCGATTCGAAGAGACGTTACGACGTCGTTTTTGTTTATTTTGGTATCATTTGTAATTGTATTTGAAACACGCAACTTTTAAACGATGTAATATTTGCAATTATTTAATGATGGATGTTTTGCTTGGAATCATTATTATCCAACCTTGTTATGATATTGTTCATGAAGTCATCCACCCTCGAACGTTTCCGTCATTACGGTTTGGGGTGTGACACCACTTTTCTTAAGGAGAGCATTGAGTCCAACTTTTTACTATGATTTTTGGCTTTGAGTATCAAACTTCTTAATGTGAGTCGAATATTTGAACTTTTTTTACTGCTATCATGGACCACCTTAATTTGTCTTAGAAAAAGGTTTTGTGTAATTCAAATATATATATGATAATGGACTTTGACGCCATGCATGTAAATGTAATCAACAAAATGATCCGAATATTCCACAGTGCTATAAGAAAAAGATTTGTGTAGTTTATATAGTAGAGACGCAATTGTATAAATCTTGTAGATTAGGATAACAAAATTACGATGGTTAAAACAACAGAATCTGATGTTTAGTTGTTATATATTTTTATCACAAGTATTTTAGTATTTACTAAATAGTGAAATACTTTTTTAGTAAAACAACGTTAAAAAAGCTAATGAACAAAAGTGAAATTATAAATGTCTAATGTGATTCTTAATTGGCAAACATTGTAAATTTGAAGGTGGTCATATCCGAAAATGAAAACAATATATCATTTAGTCAAAATACAAATTGGTATATTTACAAAATACAAGCATATAAAATAGAATTTGCTATATTCTCTAGAAAAAGAAATATAACATAATTCTCATAAATAATTTCAAACAAAAAAACTGATTAGTGAATACTATATATAGATATGTCAATTAACATTGAAAATATATTTAATCACTAGTAGATGATATTTTTAATATTTTGATTAAAAAGGAACAAAAAATTGGTATGTTTTTAGATAGCTCTTGTATTAAAAAAAAATCGTGTTACATATTTCGTGTCAATAAAAATGCTTCATATAAAAATTATGGTAAGAATCCAAATTAGTTTCGCGAAACCTTTTGGTTATTGAAGTTAATCTATCATTAGATAATGTCTATATTGTTAAAAAAATATGATTTTAGGAACAATATCTAAATATCACAAGCAAGTTTAAAAACTTTTGAATTTTTGAGGAATCGTGATAATCAGATCAGAAAAATGTGTTGTGTCGTGTTCGGTTCATTTCAAGTCAAAACACTAAACGGATTGAGAGAGCTTGACCATAACCCAACCCGTTCAGTAATCATGTCGACACTTGTCAACCTGTTTATTTTCGAGTTTGATTAGCGAGTTTAGGGGTTTGACCTTCTAAACACGTCATGTCGTATCATGTTGAAAGAGTAGGAGTAACTTAGTCAAAATTGAAAAAAATGAAAAACTGGGAAAAAATATAGAAACTAAAGGCGGAAAGGAAATTTTTATTGCAAGTTTAGATGGCAAAGTGGAAAGAGTGAGAGTTTGAGAAGTAGATGAACAAGGTCACAAGAATGAGAGAATAGATTAATGGAATTGTTGAATAGATGAACAAGTTTTTCTTTTACTTTTAGTTTTGGTTTTGAGTTTGTTGAATTTATTTAAAGAATTAAAAAAACTTGTATATAAATAAAATGGCCATGTTCGACTTGAAACTTTCAACCTTAACATTACTCGTTTAATAATTGTGTCGTGTCGTGTCAACCCGTTTAATTAAACGAATTGAAATCCTTTACCTAAATCCGATTCGTATCGGATTCAATATCAATTGTGTCAGTTTTTATCACCTTTAATGATAATTAAAACAAACTATGTTCTTAATAGTGTGTTTTCGAGTTATTTACTGCGAACAAAATAATGATTTAGAAGGAAAGGAAGAGACATAAAAAACATTCCGATTTCTCTTGTAAAATTTTCTTACAAATGTGAGTAGACTTGGGTGAAATATTTTTTTCAGTTACCAAACAACCCTTGATATAATGAAACTCATTTTACAAAAGAATATTATATTTATAAGTTCTTATTCTCTTTTCTGTTTTTGTTTTCTAAACTCAAAAACTCAATGTAAGTCGTACGGTATAAAGTGAAACAGCAAAATGCCAACATTGATCATGTGAAACTGGACACATGAACAATTCGACAATTACAACTACCAAATTAAAGACATGGTTGCAATAACGTGCCTGATTGTTGGGGTTTACAAACCGCAAACCGAAAAATCGTAAAAAAAAAAAAAAAAAAAAAAAAACGAAACCGAAGAATACCCGATGGCGTGGTTTTTTATTTTGTAAAAACCGATTATTTACGGTGTGATGCGGTTTTTGTTATATACACACTGAAAAAACTAAAGCACACATTCGTAAAAAGCAGCATATCATAAACCGAACCGCAAAACCGTACCATATAATCTTTTAAATATTTAAATAACATATATTACTTATTTAATATTTATAAAAAATATTATTCTTTTTTTGTTTTTCCCAAATAAAATTGACTAAAAGGAAGCCAAGAAACAGATTTTACTTTCAATATAAGTTCGTAACATAGCCGAAGATTTAGTTTCGAGTAGGTTGCAAACGAGCTGAGTCGATCCCAAGCCTGATCAAGCTCGGCTCGAACTCGTTTAAATTATACGGGGCTCGGCTCGTTACGAGCTTTAAGATCAACTCGGGTTCATTTAGAAATATACAAACTCAGCTCGGGCTCGGCTCATTTGTTTCCCGACAAACCTAAACGAGTTTAAGCTCGGTCCGAGCTCGTTTACTAAAATTCCAGGAAAAAAACAACTTACGTAATAACTTAAAATCTGAAACAGACAAAAGGTGCAGAAAATAAAAACTCCAAATTACGAAATATTCAAACTCCAAAATACAAACAATCTAAAATGTAATTAAGTCATCCATAAGCAAATTAAACAAGTTCAATCCAACATGCTATCTAAAAGTTTGTCTTCCTTGATGCAAATTCGATCCAACATGTGAAATCTGCAAATTAAACAAGGTTACAAGTAGTTATATGCTAACATCACAAGGTTACAAGTAGCTAAAAAGTATACCTTTATAGGATTGTGAACCAAACCATTGACAAAAAATGAATAACATTCGGTGACAAAAACCAGAATGAAAATAACACCCAAGTTCGTTCATGTTCAAACACAAACATATCCAGGTAGATAGACAAATTGAAGAGCAAAATATGTCTTTTGATTTTGTTTGATAGAATCATGAATCATGAAATTTCTGTTGGAAATTTGGTTTTAACCAATTTTATAACATGAGTTTTTCCCAATTTTAAACACAAAATTTGGTTCATAAAATAATTTAAAATAAGTAAAATGTTATATATTTGTGTTCGCCTCCGTGATACCTTCGTTTTGATAGATCACACGTCGAAAACGGTTTTAAGATGAATGGGAACCAAATTGGGTTGGGTTCACTGAACTTGTGAGCGAGTGCGCGTCCTACGAGTACGAATGTACCACCGGTCGACCAGAAAAATTCAAGGATCTTTTTGCAAATAATTTTTTCTTTTTGTAACTGCTTGTAATGATATGGGCATTAAACAGACTTTATTTTTCACTTACACATGTGCTTGAGCAACTGATAGAAAACAACCAATGAAACGATTTTATCTTATTCTCAACTTATGCATACACTTCATTCTCGTCTTACAACCAAGGTAAAATCCTGCCTAGTGATGGTTCGGGCGGTCTAGAAGAATCGTTTTACGTTGTTGTATCATGGGAAACAAACACCCATACCAGGAGAATTTGTTTTAAGAAAACCGTGTCAAACACAAGCCTCGGCACCGATTCTCTTTTTCCTATTCATTGGCATTTTTCCGATTTATATTTTACTAACAGCCTTAAAACAAATTCGTTTGTGCCAGACGAACTGAAAAGGAACAACTTTGAGTAATTGTTTTCTGGTTTTTATTTTTAAATTTTGTTTAACCAGTTTTCTGTCTTTAATTTCATAAACTATAAACTGTTTTTCAGCAACAATTTTCTGTTTTCAGAACTTAATTTTCTATTTAAACAACTATTTACAGTTTAATAATCTGGTTTAGATTTTATAAATTCAGAATCCGTTTTTCAAAAATAGTTTTTTCTTATTATACTTTGATTGAACTTCCACTTTTGGTTTGTGTTTATAGCATGACAAGTGGAACCTCTGAAACACCAAAGCAAACCAACCCTCCTCCCCAAGGAACTCCAACGATTACCATGCCGATTAATCATGCAGAGAAGCCGGAAAAGTTTTTTGGTATATACTTTAAGAGGTGGCAATAGAAAATGTTCTTCTACCTCACTATCTTGAATCTTGCGTGATTCTTGACTAAGGAAGTTCCACAACTCAATAGAGGCAAAATGGATGTTCTAAATGGCCTTGTTGACTCACTTTATAATTGGTATTGTGTAACAACATTGGCTAAAGAACTATGAGACTTTTTAGAAAAAAAATACAAAACAGAAGATGTCGGGGCCAAGAAATTTGTGGTTGCTCGGTTTCTAGACTATAAAATGAATGATAGTAAGTCGGTTATAACACAAGTCCAAGAACTACAAGTCCCCTTACACGATATCCATGTTGAGGGTATGGTTATAAGTGAGACCTTTAAAGTTGCTTATATAATCGAGAAGTTAACCCCGGCATTGGTAGACTTCAAGAACTATTTGAAGCATAAACGGAAGGAAATGACCATCGAGGACCTAATTGTTAGACTTTGAATAAAGGAAGAGAATAAGGTTGCTCAAAAGAGTGCCAATAATTCTACTTCTGAAAAAACCAACATGGTTGAACATGGTCAATCTTTCGGGAAGATCAAGTCCGGGAAAGGCAGATTCCAAAAGAAATGGAAATATGCCAACTTAGGAGCAAAGGGTGGAAACTGTTGGATTAGGTGTCTAAGCCATGACTAATAATTTGTATTTACCTAATTAATAGTAGCAAAGTCCATTTGGGTTGCCCTCATAGCTGGAGGTTTGGTAGAAAGTTCGGTAGAGAGAAAGGTTGATTTATTATGTGATAAATAAATCAACAGGAATTAAATATATAGTTTATTAATATATTAAAGTGATAATATATTAATTAGAAACTATAGTAATTAATTATAAATTAATCTGGAATTAATTTGATTTAATTTGTTGATTAATTTGATTAATTACAAGTGCAGGGGCTATTTTGTAATTACTCAATAGTTGAGTAGTGACTGTCCAGGTGGAATATTAATTGGCGATTTTTAGGATATAATTATCCTTATAATCGAAATTAATATATAGAGGATAAATAGGTTTAATTCAAATGATAAAGGTTTATCTTGATTTGAATTAAAAAGGTTTATCTGTAACCACCTGGAGCCTATAAATAGAGACCCCAGGCATCATAATTCACGCCATTCATGACTCCTCTCTCTCTCTCTGGATTTCGTCCAAGCCCTGGCTCCCTGGGTGTGATCTCATTTGAGGCAGGACACTTGTGCTGCTTAGCTTGCAAGAAACAACTAAAGGTTAGTTTTTCTATTTTATTCTTTTAGTTAATTTTTGTTTTGCCTTTAGGAATTAGTTACATGTTCAAAGTAAGAAAACATAGATCCAATCTAGGTTGCATGTGAACTTAGGGTTTTAGTTCGTAGATTTGTAGAAAACCTTTCAGTGGTATCAGAGCATTTGGTTGTTTTCTTGTTGAATTGTTGTAATAGTTTTCCTAAAATTAGGGTTTAAAGCTTATAAACCCTAATTATTGCTTGGATCAATTTCTAGGATTAGGGTTTTGGAAACCCTAATCCCCCCCTTTGTATTTTCGAAAATATCTATTAGGGTTTTAGGAGGTTTTCTATTTTTGGTAACTTTAATTGTTTAATTAAAAGGATAACCTTAAACCCATTATTTGTTTTTCGAAAATTAGGGGTTTAAGATAGGTTTAAATTAATTTGATTAATTTGTGAAACCTATCTGCATTTGAATTAATTTAATTAATTGTTTAATTAAAAGATAATTCAAGCATTTAATTTAATTTTAATTTAAATGGTTAAATTTCGAAAAAAAATTAAAGGATAAATCCTAAAGTATTTTAAAAGGTTTAAAATATCTAGATTTAATTAATTTAATTAATTGTTAATTAAAGGATAATTAAAATCGATTTTTAAGGTTTAATTTAATTTTAAATTTAATAGTTAAATTGGTAAAATTAAAAGATAAACCTGGAATATTTTAAAGGGTTTTAAAATACATCTTATATATGCTATTAAAAGTTAATACTATATGTATAAGATAAAATTGGTCAGTCAATTCAATAGTAGGCCTCATTCACGAAGCTGATTTATAAAGTGAGTATAAGGAGGCTGCCTATAAAATGGCGGTCTAATGGGCAAACACTCTCGCCCACCGCTCGCCTGATCAGTGGAGGGTCGTTAGCCGAACAGTTTTGACAGGACCGCTTAATCATTAAAAGTATAATGATCAAAGTACTATAAGCATTTACAAAAAATCCCAATCTAGTTACTTTAGAAAAAAATGTGAATTTGATGCTAACCCATGAAGTTGCACATTGCACTTTATGAAACGTTGGTGGAGCGTGTGTGGTTTACCGGCACACCAATGGGGGTTCATAAAGAGTGGCAATGGGTTTCTCGGGTGTTATCATTGTTGATGGAGCGTGTGTGGTTAACCGGCACATTAATTTGAGATGGTAATTGACCCCGAGAGTACCAAGCTAATTTGCATGGTTATTCACACCCGGTTTGTGATCCTCGGCATCCCAGTCACAAACGGTGGGGCATATCCGAGATTAAACATGCCATTGAACAGTTCAATGAATCTCACAGATCTAGGAATTTCATTAGACTGAAATTGATAAAAGTCATCTACATTAATGACCACTGTGTTGTGACTACGGCATCCCTCTTCACAGCATAGTTGGGGTATTTTGGATCCTAGCCTTGTTAAATAATATATATTGGGTAATTATTTAAAAGAATTAATTAAACGAATAAATTCAAATTTTATATATGTCTGAAGAAAGTGTCATTCTCCTCCTTCTCCTCCTTCACCCATTTCTGAGAGCTTCAGAAGGCACCTATTTAGTATGGTAAGGCTGACTGGCATGAACTATGTGATATGGTTTTGCAATTAGAGAATAGTTCTTAGTTTTGCTAGCAAACCATATCCCACTGAGTGTCTGCTCCTTTACATGACATCACACAGCAGCTTGTGATGAGCATGACTCCTTGACTATTGAGTCCAAGGAAGTTCGTTGCATTATGCTATTGATCATTGACCCCGATTTTCGCAGGGATTTAGAATTCTTGGGGTCAGATAAGTTAGCACAGCTAGTTGAGGAAAGGTTCCGAGAACTGGTTGATAAAGGGAACGAACTAGGATCTTCAAAGAGCTTGAAGTTGCAAGCTAGAAGGAAGTAGCACCAGTTTGCGTGTTCCCAAGTTTGAGGGATACATAGGCGAACAGTATAAAATTGGTTTCCCCTTGTGATCAGGAGTTAAGCATTAGCTCGACTCGCTGATCCGTTCATCCAGATGAATAGGAAGGGTAACCGGATAAGACAATCTTAGAAATGCATTCGATGTAGACTCTGTATGAGTCATTCATGGTGAAGCATAGTTCTAACGATTCAGCTGCTTCAGGATTGAGTCCAGTTTTAAGGTACATCAAGAAATGATCCGGTTCGTCTGGACCGATTGTTCGATGCTTCAAACTGGGAATCCATAAGGTGGGACACAGTCACAGAAAGATTGGAAAAATGCTCCAAAGCCAAACCGTTTGGCAAAATCAGTAATATCTTAAAACTCATAATACCTGGTCCTCATTTCCTTGATACAAGATGTGTTTCTCACATTTGCTCTATATGCACGGACTCTAAAGGATGCGGGATGTTGTTGCACAAGAGCATATTCGGATTGGATCTGGAGCTCGTGCAGTTTTTAGAGTTAGGCTAGATATTTATTCTTGTTATTAGCTTATAGACACATATGACATGGATTCGCATAGTACATTGTTCTGAGGATGATTCTGGTTTGATATATTTTTCTTGAAACATGATTGTTTTAATTGTCCTCGAAATGTTGTGTGAATGTGTTAATAGCATAAATGGTAATAACTTGAATGTTGATACATCCAATGGGATTGGACTTATAAATTGTGTTCTTTATGATTGTTAAAGTGAATTTTATGAGAATCACTTCAACCAAAGGTCTAGTTGGACAAGACTTTGGAATCATTTGACTTAGAGTCACATGATAAATTAAGTTCTTAATAAAATTAATTGTGGCAAGAAAGGAATCACCCAAAGATCCAATGGATATGATTTTGGAATCAGTTGACTTGGAGTCAGGTGATGATTGCATGTCTTGAACAATATTAACAAAGTCATAAAATTTACATAGGATGTAAAAGACCTTAAGATTTTGAGCAACAGACACATAAGTTACTGTGTATTGCTCGAATCTTCGAACAGAACACGATTAGTTATACTTCCTGATATTTTCCAAATAGTTTGAAAAATATGGCTTCGCTTATCGGAATAAGCGATTGATTGGAACCTTGAAGTGTTCAAGGATTTCAAAGGAAGTATAATATCAACATAAACTGAGTAACAACATAGACTGAGAAAAATGTTTCACAGTTTATCCTCTTCCAAGAACATTAATGGTTATAATGTGTCTTAGGGAAGATGATGGAGCATTGATCGAAATAGTTATGATCCTCGATGTATAAGATACATTTTCGATTAATATTTCAATGAATTGAATATTCAACCAGTCAGACCACAGAAGCCATATTCCGACCATATCTTAGACTAAGTAGATTATGTCGACACTGTCTGAAATGTAATGTTGGGATCGTCCCACTGGTACATAGAAAGTCCAGGGTCATGTAGCTTTCGTCCGAATCTCATGACAAGCCTGAAACTGATCAGCAATGTCGTTTCATTGGCCATCCCGGTTATCCTTTGAAAGAATAGTTCTTTTAGAAAGAGCTCATGTTCTAAGGAACCAGTGGGAGTAAGAATAGTCCTGAAGGAGTTCAGGGATTAGCCAAGTGAAAGAACCTTTAGTCACCAATGGGCCTTGACTAGGAATCAGATTCCTGATAAACCTGACATACCCTCTCTTCGCTCGACCTGTAGTTTTGGTCACCGTCATAAAGAGTTATGATCTGGGTGACATACCAATTAGTGGTAAAACACTAAAGATGGTACGGATAAGTAATCCGACTACTAGGAAGCATTGGTGAGCCCGGTTGCTGCCAAATAAGAGAACCTTAGCGCGAGACACAGTCTATGTGACAGTTTGATCGATTTTACAACTGGTATAGGAACCAGTGGGAGTAATTGAATCATCAAAAGAAGGGAACATAGAAATGTACTTACAGAACATCTGGTTGAATGAGTCATCACTTGGGGTCAAGCAATTGATTCTGAGAGACGCACTCTCAATAGAAGATGAAATCCGAGAGGATTCTGCGTGGCATAGTGTGAGTCGTTAGTGGAGCGTGTGTGGTTTACCGGCACACTAATAGGGACTCACATAGAGCATGCCATTACAAAAGGTACATGGCCTCGGGATCCGTCCCATGGGCATCTCGCAAGAAAGGATATTCAGATTCTCAAAATAGACCAAAAGGTCTGAATTTTGTGAACAGCCTGAAAGATTTTCCATCAATATGTCGGAAAGGTTTAGATTTCGGTTTCGCAAAATGTGCCAAAAGTTCTGGATTTTGTGAATAGTCTGAAAGAGTCATATAACCGTGTCAAGGCCAGTGGGAGTATCGTTGTTATCTGCTATCATTGTATATGGGTTACATACCCGTTCTAGTAAACGTCTCTTATCATTACAAAGTGTAATGACTTGGTGTTAAGAAACGATTCGCTATGAAAGACTTTAAGAGATACAACATACTCAGGTGGTTGTGAACATCTATTAGATAGATCAGAATTCTGCCAATATGATCTTGATGAGATTCAAGATGCATAACCCTAGGAATGGAGTTTCATGTCATTGCAAAGTGTAATGAATTGGCATGAAAGAAACAAACAAGGTGCAGCATGCTCACGTAGTTCATAGACATCTATCAGATAGATGAGACTGACAGTATTGATTTAGCCGTTGAGAATATGATCTTGATGGGATTCAAGATGCATAAGAAAGAGTACCTGAAAGGAAATGGTTTTCGGAAATCATGACACAAGGATTATTGGTAATCTTAGGATTCCGAAAGGGCTTGGAATGAGATTACATCAGGTTCCTCGAGCCTCTTGGACAAATCAGAAGTGTTATGAACATATCCTAATGACTTAATGCTTAGAGCATTATAAGTTGGATTCAGGATATTGCCTGGCTGAGAATACTGAATGGATTTTTTGAACAGACGTGAGAAATCATTAAGAAATGATTAGGGTGATTGATTTGAAAGGGTTTTCAAATCGGTAATTGTTTACACCAGAACGTGGTGCTGTAGGACTTCATGGTTAAAGAATTTCGTTGGTTTTTGATGGAGCGCGTGTGGTTCACCGGCACATCATGACACCTCGAAATTGTCTTAGGGTGTAGTCATGTAAACTAGAGACCCGAGAACCATGGGCAGTCACGATACACATCACCGGAATGGAGTTGTGAGAGAGAATGACAAAATGACAAATTGAGATATCATCGGAAGAGTATCCGATAGGATCATCTGCAATAAAGTGTATAAGTGTTAGACACTTGGATACATAGAAGGAGTGAAAAAGTCATAATAGACAAAATATAAAAGGGTTTGAATTAAAAGTTTAAAAGAAAAATAAGAAACCGATAATAGTTATGGTAAATCTGACTTGGTGATTACCTTGTGGAGACTTGGTAATTAGCAGGAGTAGCTGCCAGTCAGATTTCATGTTTCGCTTTTGCATGTTTACTTCCTGAGTAATTGGATTACTCAAATATCCACAGTTACTCATACTTTTAGGGAGTAAGTATGAAGGAAGACTGTCATGAATTGGTTTGTAGATTGTCTAAGGAGTTAGACATAGCAATAAGATTGCTGCAACATTCATGAGTACTTGGAAATGGAGATTTGAGTATTGGATAAACCCGCGCTCAATAGATTGCTTCATGGATTACATCACGAGCAATGTTGAGACGATAATATCTTATGGTCTTAAAGTGGAGAGATATGAGTTATAATTTGCAAGGCGGTTGCTCATTGATAGTACGAAAACGCATCGGTAACTCGGTGTTATAAAACGTGCTGTTATGAGTGATTTGTCGGGTAAAAGATATAACATATGAGTCGAAGCTTATTCGTCCCATGACCCTGACGGGAAACAGATATCTGTTAGCCACTCGATGATTTTGAAGTTGACTGAAGTGCTGGCCAGCCAGGACTAAATTGATTCGTTCAATTAGAAGTCTAAAAGTCATAAGCAAAATCGGAAATCGGGAAACAGTGTATCAGACAGAGATTGATCTCAATCCATGTCTCATGTCTGAAAATATCTTGTTGGACGGAGGATCATTTGATCACTTATCTATGGACAAAACTGACTAAGTCAGAGTTCGGCAGCAGTTTCTAGGAAGCTACAGTTTGCTGATTAATTAGAGGTTAAATTGGTAATTATAGTCATAGACTTATCCAAGTGGGAGACTGTTGGATTAGGTGTCTAAGCCATGACTAATAATTTGTATTTACCTAATTAATAGTAGCAAAGTCCATTTGGGTTGCCCTCATAGCTGGAGGTTTGGTAGAAAGTTCGGTAGAGAGAAAGGTTGATTTATTATGTGATAAATAAATCAACAGGAATTAAATATATAGTTTATTAATATATTAAAGTGATAATATATTAATTAGAAACTATAGTAATTAATTAGAAATTAATCTGGAATTAATTTGATTTAATTTGGTGATTAATTTGATTAATTACAAGTGCAGGGGCTATTTTGTAATTACTCAATAGTTGAGTAGTGACTGTCCAGGTGGAATATTAATTGGCGATTTTTAGGATATAATTATCCTTATAATCGAAATTAATATATAGAGGATAAATAGGTTTAATTCAAATGATAAAAGGTTTATCTTGATTTGAATTAAAAAGGTTTATCTGTAACCACCTGGAGCCTATAAATAGAGACCCCAGGCATCATAATTCACGCCATTCATGACTCCTCTCTCTCTCTCTGGATTTCGTCCAAGCCCTGGCTCCCTGGGTGTGATCTCATTTGAGGCAGGACACTTGTGCTGCTTAGCTTGCAAGAAACAACTAAAGGTTAGTTTTTCTATTTTATTCTTTTAGTTAATTTTTGTTTTGCCTTTAGGAATTAGTTACATGTTCAAAGTAAGAAAACATAGATCCAATCTAGGTTGCATGTGAACTTAGGGTTTTAGTTCGTAGATTTGCAGAAAACCTTTCAGAAACTTCAAAAAGAAGTTTAAAGGTAACTGCCACAATTGTGACCGACCAGGGCACCAGGCTGCAAATTGCAAGCTTCCAAAGCAAGATAAAGCTAAGGAGGCGAATGTTGTGGAGAAGATAACTCGTGATGTGTCCGACATCGATCTTTGTTGCGGTCATCTCTAAAGTCAACCTCGTGGAGTCTAATCCCAGGGAATGGTGGGTTGATACAGGATCCAATCGACATGTTTGCTCGAATAGGGAGTGGTTCTGAAACTTCAAGTTTGTAGACAATGGTGACAAGCTTTTCATGGGAAACTCAACCACTTCAAATATCCAAGGTGTTGGGAAGATTGTGTTGAAGATGACGTCATGAAAGAAGCTGATGTTGAATGATGTGTTGTATGTTCCAGAGATTAGGAAGAATTTGGTCTCTAGGTGGTTGTTAAACAAGCATGGTTTTCGCTTCTGTTGGGTTCACTGAACTACAAAACAGGAATCAGGAAACTTCAACTACAAAACTGAACAGAAGTGATGGAGAAAGAGAACTTGATTAAAATTTGTTGCCGAGACTGAGTTATAAGATAAGAAAGGTCCAACGACTCCTCAGAAAAGAAAGGTCCAGCGATGTAAAAGGAAATAGTGTAGTCTAATCTTAAAAACTACTTTAAGGGGTATTTGAGATTGTTGGGCAATGGAGTTTTTAACTTTTATTTTAAACAAAAAGTTTCTAATCTTAACAACCACTTTAAGGGGGGTGTTTGAGATTGTTTATTTAACTCAATAAATACTTTTTGATATAAGTGTTTATTGGCTTATGTGGTGACAAAAAATTATAAGTTGATAAGTCATTTTTTTAAAAGTGTTTTGATTGGCTTATATAAGATATGAGGTTTTTGGGGGTTTATAAAGATAATGTAGTTTTTTATGTCAATAAGTCATAAGTTATTTTAAAAAATAAGGAAGTTGTTACTTATAAACAATGATTTATTTGAATTAAATCAAAAGCATTTTAAAAAGTGCTTATAACATTGTCAAACACTTTTTAGGTTTATTGACTTTTTAAAAATTCAATAAGTCAATAAACTCATTAGATAAGCAATTTCAAACACCCCTAAATAGCTTTTAGAAGCTTTTAAATTTTAAAAGTTTTTAATTTTTTAAAAATTTTAGCTTTTAGTTTTCAGATAATTTTATACTTTTAAAATGCAATTACTATATTTGTTGGACGTTCCTATACAAATAAAATATACAGCTTTAGTTATCAAATATAAACTGGTTTTGCCAAAATGTATTTTTTTTCTATAACAACTTGACCTCTACGGAAGCAATAGCGGACACAAGTAGAGGAGGATAAAAGGAAATGCCCCCAAGGGACAGAATTTTTTTTACATAAAAATATGATTGAATTTGGAAAAACAAATTATATTTTAATAGGGAACTTTATACTCCCAATCCATACATATCCTGAAACTGCATACTTATTAAATTTTATGTTGAATTTTCCAACCATTAAATGAATATAGACATTTTATCATTTTATGTGCTATAAAATTGTTAATTATTTAATGGGAGACAAATACAATTTATTGTGGTGGGGGTGCTCTGTATTGATTAGCAATGTTTCTCAAATTCGGTCCCTGGTGGCTAATGGGTCCAACAATTGGGCTAACTACTAATATGTGGTTGCCATTTCTTCTTTATACTTGGATGCAATAAAGCGACCACAAAAGGGTCCCACCATGTGGGTCCTGGTTAAAGCTGGCCGAAGCAACATCATCTTTATTGGTACAAAATTATAATCGATTGTAAATAAATAATAGTACTTTGTTTTAGTCCATAATTGCATACTTTTAAAGGAAACAAAACTCTTTCTTAACAGACATTAATATAATTCACACATTGACTGATAACACTAAAGGCTCGATTATCCACCAAATAAACCAAACGCATGGCCAGAAATAATTGATCATACCCATAACATGATAAATCAAGAAGTCACACATTTCGACTAAATAAAGCCTCTAAGAATCCCTTATGTGACCTGCAAAGGGTCTTAGATCTATGTATAGAGAACTATGTTTCTTTATAGAAGTTTCTTATGGGCGTTTGGATACACAAATGTTATCAATATTACTATAACTTCAAAAAAAACATCATCAAATTAGAAATAATTTGATTGAAGTTACTTTTCCATCTACATTAAAAGCCATTAAATTTGCAAACCCACAATGGATTGAACTTCATGGAGTTTAAATAGATTTTCATATCATTATTCTAGTTTTTGTACAATTCTATCATTTTTTCCCTTATAATGCACTCTAACACTAGAAAAGTTCAACATAACATTTAGACATTTATTATAAGATTTGTGATGCGGGTGTTGAGTCTTTAGAACACATGTTTTTTATGTGTCTACTCGCGGTTGACATATGGTCTCAAATAGCTTGACGGTGGAAAATTGTAATACCGAATTTCACAAGTTACAATGTCGACTTTCAATCATGGGAGACATCGCTCAAACTTAATTCTTTACAAAGGAAATACTTTCATGCGGTCACTCTTAAAACTTTTTAAGGGCTTTGGAAGTTTTAAAACGAGACCATTTTGAAATAGCTAAACCAAGAAAGATGACTATAGTTGATTGCATAGCTACATAGCCATTTTTTGGTTTTTATTAGGAGCATCAAGGTTAAGCTTAATTAGTTCCACAGGATGGCTTCAAAATTCTATTGATGCTATAAATTCTATGTAACTTTGTTGTGCCTGGTGCTTTGCTAGGCTCTTTAATACAATCTGCCCTTCCAAAAAGAAAAGTATTTTAAACTTGAAATGATTTTTTCCCATTAAAGAGTTCTATGATTATTAAACATCAATATCCATTAAACATGAAAATGTCATTCTACTATAGTTGAGTTGAATCCATTAAATATTAACTAAGCATCCATCTTATTCTAAGTTTTACATTAAACTATGTGTTGTGGATGCTCTAAATCGGTCCTAACAAATAAAAAAAATAAATTGGAATAACTTTATTATTATTATTATATATGACATATTTAATCATCATAGTTTGTATATATAAACAGATACCAATATTAAATTCTTTTTTTAATATGAACATGATACGTTGAATATGAAGAGACCACATATTTGTTTATACAAAGTTTGATTGATGAATATTGAGTTATCACATGTTTAGTTTGGTGGAATATTTGGTTGTATGGTCATTTTCTAAAAGCGCAATTCCTAGGAATGAATCCATAATAATTAAGGCACCCGAACTTGCAAACTAGAAATAATGTCATTGAGATGCATTTTTAGAAAATCATATATTTATTGTTATTTTTTAGGTGAGGGTTGGTGTCAACAAAGTAGACCCTTCAAGGTATATTAATTGTTCGTTTTTTGTTGATATTAAATCGAGTTTTTTGTGCGAACAATATCTTGTTAATTATGATTTAAAAAGAAAGACAGAATAATTTCACCGATAGTATGTCATCCTGATGGTTTTTATGGTGTGGGTACATGTAAATAATTGCACGTTAATGAATTTCTTTATTTGGAAAAAATTACATGTTTTTTGTCCTATAAAGTCCCAAAATTTTGGTACAGATTACAAGAAAGTCTCAACATTTTGACCAAGTTTACTTGGAAAAAATTTCATATTTTTACATATATTTATGTTTTTAAACGTATTTTGTGTATTTTTATATTTATTCATTTAAAATACGTAAATACATGTAAAAATACATAAATACTTTTAAACAAATAATCTTTAATTATGTTTAAACAAATAATTTGAATATTTATTGTTTAATTTAGGTTCCGAAAACATTGATTTTTTAGTTTCAATAACGATAGCCGATATTAACCGTTATAAATTTTGTTAAGAATGCATATGTTAGTTAATTATGAATCTATTATGTTGCTCAGTTCGTACAAAAGACAATATAATAGTTTTAGCGTCTTGTGATGTTGTTCTAATCTTACCAAACACTATATTAATAATCATCTAGTTCCACGCAATTCAATTTAATTCGGTTATTTCCAGCCCTGTTTGGTCTAATCCCACTAAACAATCCTATCGAAATTCATATCCATCATTTGGAATAAATACATGTATAAATACGTAGTTTTTTACGTATTTATACATTTAAAAACGTATTTATATATATATTTATTTATACATATATGTTTACGTATTTTAAGTATTTTTACGTATTTTAAATAAATACATATATAAATACGTAAAAATATGTTTCAAACGTATAAATGCATTATTAAAGACGTAAATACATGTAAAAATACGTAAAATTTTCAAATAAATTGTGACAAAATATTAGGACTTTTTCGTAAACTGTGCCAAAATATTGAGACTTTATTAAGATAAAACATGCAATTTTTTTAAGTAAAGAAACATATTGATGTAGCATGCCACGTCAGTGTGAAGTCAGCAACTTGCCTAGTTTGTCGTGCCATTTAACAATGTTAACTGCTGAAAATGTTAAAAAAGACTGATTTAAATACATTAACATATATTTTGTCATTTTTGATGTAAAAAAATTTGAGATGTTTTTGTAAACTTGGACAAAGTATTGAGGTCCTATTGGAGTTTTCCCTTTTTAAATTAACTAATTACCTCTGCTTTTGTTAAACCGTTTAATAAATTCCTCGTATCTAATTTTTTATGATTTAAGTACAAGTAAAAAATCAAAATAATATCATATGACCATTACGAATTTAATATTATAGATTAAAATAAAATAAAATAAATGGGTCAAAAAATAATAATGCTGTGAAGTTTATAATCAAAATGGAACTTTATTGAATAAATAGGTGAATTGTAAAACTAAATAACAAACATTTAGTATAAGAAAAATTATTCACAAAATATTATGCTTAAGGAATATTCAAAATGTGAAGTAGTTTGCCTAATTGTTCATCACATCATAACGGTAAGTGATGATTAACATTAACAAAAGATGTAAGTGTCTTGTTTGTGTGTTTTGTGATTACATAGGTGAAGTGACGGTTTTTATGTTACTAACATGGACTAAGATGGGCAGTGCTCATCTAGTCCTCGAATGACAAAAATGCCCGAGTTATGGTAAAGCCTTATTTATGGTTCTTGCTAGCTTTACAAAAAAATTTTACTCCTTTCCTTTGGTACTAGAGGACAGAGGTGCACACACGTTGGTCTGATCCAAAAAAGTCTAACCCGATCAAATTTGGTCTAACTTAAGACAAAAAAAAAAAAAAAACCCGGCCCAAAGGTTGAAAAATCAACCAGTTTGGCCCGCTGGTCCAGATCAGTCTTTGTATACTCTGAGAAAAGGTCGATGATGTTGTCGCTTGGTCCAAAAAATCTCATTCATTACAAGATAGTTATGACTTACAATGTTAAATTCTAGAAGAAATTGATTTCGAGGAACATGTTCCATGATCTTGAAATTTTCACATAAGGAAATCAATGTATCGTTTCGCATCCTTGTTCTTGATAAACCCACGATCAGATTCAGAAAATGTGCCTAACATCTTTTTTTTGGAACCGGCAAATATATTATAAAACGAGCCAACTCTAGCAAGGTGCTAGGTGGCAAAGTACAGCAAAAAATCAAAAAGAAAATACAAAGAAAAAACAAGACATAGAACCGAACATATTATAAACTAGGCACAGCTAAGAGGTTTTTCACACCAATCCTCCAATTTCATCCCTCCCCATGCGCATCTATACTTTCTCCAGGAGAATGTCAGTGTTTTTATTGTTGTCACTGTGTTCATCATTGATGAGAATATTCCAAACAGTATACACGTTAAGATCTTCCTCTTTTTAGGACAATGTCCCCAACATCGAGCATAGTCAATCACCATATATATCGAATCAAATGTCACGAAGGGGGTATCAATCCATTCAAATATTAATCACCAAACCTCATTAACCGTCGAGCAGTGAAGAAGGAGATGTGTTGAGGATTCATCACAGGTTTGACATGCACCGCATAATCCGGAATTCAAATTAACACCACGCCTTAGTAAGGCTACCGCAGAAGGGATCTTGTCCTGCTTTGCTCTCCATATGAAACATAAGACTTTGTAAGGGATCAGTTTAAGCCAAGGAAAATAGCCATCAGAAATTGGATAATGAGCTCGATCACATCTCTCTCGCATCAGCGCGACCTGGAACAAACCATCAGCTACAAAACTCAAATTCCACTGAAGGGCTTCCTCATCCCTTCTGAGCACATCTAACGCATCGATGCCCAACTTATCTAGGGATTTCTTGATGTTAACAATATTTAACCATACTCCTGGCATTCTTTTATTTTCTAGAACCATAGTAGGCCTGCCATGTAACGAATGTAGCCCATTAATCACTCGAGCCCACAAGAGATTCAGATCAGATTTCAACTTCCACCACCATTTAGCGAGAAGGGAAATATTTAGCGCTTTAATTGAACCAAGCCCGAGTCCGCCGACTTTCTTAGGTGTAGTTATTTTTTCCCATGAGACCCAGTGAATGCATGCTCTATCGTTTGATCCTGTCCATATGAATTGCCTCCTTATTCTTTCCAGTTCATCTAGTACACCGGATGGGGCTGCAAAAAGAGATAGATAATAATTAGGAAGACTACCAAGTACTGATTTAGCAAGTGTTATTCTTCCTCCAAAACTTAGGGTTTTTGATTTCCAAAGTGACAATTTGGATTTGAACTTGTCAACAATTGGTTTCCAACTTTTTTTCAATTTCATATTATCACCCACGGGAATTCCAAGATACATGAAAGGAAGCCTTGCAGGTGCGCAACCAAGCGGGACAGCCCAGTTCTCCACCTCAGTCGAGTCAACACCGATACCGAACACCCTGGATTTTGTGAAATTTACTTTTAGCCTTGACACCGCGTTGAATATTTTGAGAATCCTGGCAAGATTGTAAATGTTTCTTCTTGACCAGTCGCCAACAAATAAGGCATCATCTGCATAAAAAAGATGAGAAATAATAATGTTAGTATTTGGGATGCGAATTCCATCAAGAATTCCTTTCTCAACTGCGGCTTTCATCATGACATTGAGACCCTCCATGGCAATTATAAATAGGAAAGGAGATAATGGATCTCCTTGTCTGACTCCCTTGCTCGATGAAAATTCCTTTGTTGGACTTCTGTTTACCAGAACCGAAGCTCTCCCCGATTGGAGACAGCCCGCAATCCATTGTCTCCATTTCAAACCGTAGTTCATTTGTTCCATTACAGAATCCAAGAATTCCCAGTTCACCGAATCGAATGCTTTATCAAAATCAGCCTTGAATAAAAACATTTGTTTTCTATTTTTCTTACTCCATGAGCAAAGTTCGTTGACGATCAACGGGCCTTCCAGAATGTTCCTTCCACTAACGAAGGCTGATTGTGTATCATCAATGCATTCACCGATAACACTTTTCAAACGAGTCGCCAGGAGTTTTTCTATAATTTTATACAAGCCACCGATGAGACTGATAGGACGATAGTCAGATAGCACTAATGGATCCATTACTTTTGCAGCCAGGAAGATGAAAGATGTGTTACATCCAGGTGAGAACGTTCCCCTTGCTTCAAAACCACGAAAAAACTCAATGATATCACACTTAAACAACTCCCAGTAATTTTTGAAAAATTTAAATGTAAATCCATTCGGCCCGGGTGCCTTGTCTGAACCACACTCCCAAATTGCCCTTTTAATTTCAAATTCTGAAAAAGGTCCCTCCAAAAATTCACTGTTACTCGAGGATATTTTCTTAAATCTTGAACTTCTTATTTTAGGTCTTGAAACCCATTTTTCTTTGAACTTGCATGAGAAGAATCGGTGAACTTCATTTTTTATATCATACGGGATGTTATTCCATTGGCCATTGATATTTAGCCCAATGATTGAGTTTCTTCGAGCTTTACAATTAACCTGACCGTGAAAGAAACTGGAGTTTTCGTCACCATCAACTAACCACTTTACACGTGCTTTTTGTTTAAGATCCATTGCAGCTGATTTTTCAAGGTCTGTAATTAATCTGAGACAATTCATTCGCTCTCCTAATTCGTGTGGCATGAGTGTTGAATTTTCCGATTTTTTATCAATTTCCTCCAACCTGATTTTCGATTTTGTCAACATACCATACTCAGTAGCGTATTCCTCCTCTCGCCATTTCTTCAAAGCCCCCTTAGTCGCTTTTAATTTCGCCAGTAGAATGGAGTCAGTAGCCCCATACCCTCTGCATTCGTTCCAAGCTTTCTTTACTACCTCATTAATACCATCGCGCGATAGCCATGAATTAAAGAACTTGAATGGTTTCGGCCCAAAGTCAGCATTATAAGGGCATAGTAGGATTGGGCAATGATCAGAACTTTCACGTGGCAATGCAGTCACCACAACATTTGGGAATTTCGAGGTAAATTTTGAACATACTAGAAATCGATCCAGTTTACTAAGCTTGACTCCCAATTTCCTGAAATATGTGAATTTGTGACCTCCAATGCGAAGATCTTTTAACGAATTATTTTGTATAAAATCGTTGAATTTTCTTGCACTTAGAGCGCAAAAGTGAGAATTGATCCTTTTATCCGGTTTTCTAACTACGTTAAAATCACCACCAATAATCCACATACAATTCCGGCCATTGATAATATTCGAGAGGTCAACCCATACCTTTGTTTTTTCAGCCACCGTTTGAGGGCCATATACGTTGATGATCGCAACTTCCATAGATATTCCCACCAGGTTGCCCCAGATTACTAAAAAATTCCTGGCTTTGTGATGTCCAGTGGCAGAAAATATGTCAGTATTCCAAATTGTTACTAATCCTCCGAATCTTCCTGTAGCTTCAATAATTTCAAAATCAATGTTGCCTGAACCCCAACAACTCCTGATGTTGAGGCAATCCGATGAGTTATTGCCTAGTTGCGTTTCTTGCAAACATAAAATATTGACTTTATGTTGTGATCTAAGTCTCTTGACCTAATTTTTTTTGTATTCTTTTCCCAATCCCCTGATGTTTAATAAGAGACAATTCATTAACACATTACATTATTCTCCTCACCCAATATGTCTGCCATCACTTTGTTCCCGACTTCCAAATCCACGTCCACCATTTTTGCAATTTCAAGCATGATGTGCTCTTCAGAAGCAGGAGATTCCACCTCTGAAACATTACCTCCTTGATGTGACTCGGATGCCAGCATGATTTCACGGTTTAAGTCTATTGATTGAGATGTTGCCTCTAAAGGTTTCCTTTTTTTATTAATGGGTCAATGTTGAATATATCTTGCTCAATAGCCCATTGCAAATTATCAGGCTTCTGTAAGATAGTCTTTGGTAATATTCTGAATGGGCCCAACCGATTACCAGTAGGAAGCCCATTACATGAATCATTCGGTCCATTTGGCTCCATATTTCCTTTATTGATCCTAGATGACTGTAATGCCCGGTTTCTCAATCTTAGGATACACCAATAATTTAATCAAACACAAACATAGTTATGGTGTAATTCCAAAAGATGAGTAACAAGTTCTACACGCTAATTTCCGCTTCAAACCTGTCGTAACCCGCTCCAGTTTATATAACCCGACCCGGGTTATAATCGAACACGACCCGGGCTCATCAACACGACCCGGGTTGTTACCTTATTCAATTTCCTTTCAATCTGACTCGACCCGGTTTGCATAACTCGACCCGGGTTGACCTTTTTAGAATTTAAGTTGCTTCTTTTGCTCTTTTTTAACAACCTACTTTTCCTAAATGGTTTTTAAACATCTTAACTCATATTTTAACTTATCTAAGCTCGTTTATATTAAAATTAATATTATTCTTTCGTAATTAAAATTTACGGTATTACAAATTCTTACCCCCTTCAGAAGATTACGTCCTCGGAATCTCTTGAAACAAAAAGGGATATTTTGACCGCATCTCTTCTTCGGCTTCCCAAGTGACATCTGTTCCTCTATGATGTCGCCATTGTACCTTGACCACGCCAATCTCTTTATTCCGTAACTTTTTGATATTTTTGTCTAAGATTCTTTCCGGCATCTCTTGATATCTCAATTTTTCGTCTAATTGAACTCCGGCCAAAGGTATTTGAATAGATTTATCATGCAACGTTTTTCTAAGGTGTGATACGTGGACCACATTGTGAATACCTCGTAACTCATTAGGAAGTTCAAGTTTGTATGCAACTGCTCCAATCCTTTTCAAGACTCGAAAGTGTCCGATAAATCTCGGGCTCAACTTCCCTCTTTTACCAAAACGAATTACTCCTTTCCACGGGGACACTTTTAACATCACCATGTCTCCAACTTGGAACTCTAATGGCTTTCTTCTCTTGTCTGCATATTGTTTTTGGCGGTTTTGAGCTACTCGCATATGCTCACGGATGCTTTGTATCTTTTCCTCAGTTTCAGCTACAATTTCTGGTCCCGCCAATGGTTTCTCTCCCTTCTCTGTCCAGCAAGTTGGTGTTCGACACGGTGCACCATATAAAGCTTCAAAAGGTGCCATCTGTATGCTGGAATGATAGGTGTTGTTATAAGCAAACTCTACTAAAGGCAAGTGATCCTCCTAACTGCCTCCAAAATCAATTATGCAAGCTCGTAACATATCTTCAAGTGTTTGAATTGTTCTTTCCGACTGTCCATCTGTATGGGGATGATACGCGGTACTCAACCGGGCTTTAGTACCAAAATGTTTCTGAAAACTCTGCCAAAAATGCGAATTGAAACGACTGTCTCTATCAGAAATTATTGAAGTTGGCACTCCATGTCGTCTTACTATTTCCCGGGTATAAATTTTAGCTAATTTTGACACTTGATAATCTTCTCTGATCGGAATGAAATGAGCCGACTTGTAATACCGTGTTATTAAATTTGAGAAATTTTGAGTTAATCTTAGTGTGATTAAGATTAGTTAAGTTGATGTATGAGTTTGGGTGATTAGAAACTCATTTGGAAGAAGTTTGAGCCTTAAAAATGCCAAAAATGGCTTACACGGGTCGTGTAAATGTTACACGGGTCGTGTAACTCACGGTATTTTTGTGTTTGCTGGTTACTGTAGCATTACACGGGCGTGTTAAATTTTACACGGGCACTGTAGCATTACACGGCCGTGTTAAATATTACACGACCGTGTTACGCGTGCAGAGCCTTTAAAGTGCAGAAAATGCTCATTTCGGCAAAAATAGACCCAAAGTCGATTCCAGAGCATAAAGAGGCGATTTTCTGTCAAATTGAAGCTAGGGATTCATGGGGAAACATAAAGAGACTCGAATCTAACCCCGCAAACGCGCTCTTGATTCCTAATTCATCGAGGTGAGTGATTTCTTCGTTTTGGGGGTTTTGAAACCCTAACTTTGATTTCGTGATTTTGTTATGTATTGTTATATATGTTGATAGTAGATTGTTAGTGGATGCCTGTAGAGTTATTGGTGAGAGTATTGTCGAGTTTCTACGGTTGAATGAGTAGAACCGCGGATTTGGGGGTTTTCGGTAAATATTGAGTTGATATTTACCGTTTATACTCCTTTTTCCTCTTTTGATTTATACATCTTTGAGATAGATGTTATTGAGATGATTGTGTATGTTGGAGAATTGATTTAGACTATGGTGTTATAACCAAGTCTAGCGAACAGGAGCCCGGTACGCGAAATTTGGGGTTTCCACATACTGAGCCAATATAAGGTGAGTAACTATAATTCATTCTTATGATTGAATTGTGAATTAACAGGTTGCTATTGATTTTTAATTGGTTGAGATAACCAAATTTACAAATTGAGAATTAAGAGTTATATCTTGTAGTATGTAATATGTATGTTGTACATATATGTGTTTTATTTTGATATTGCGGTAGCTAGAGTTAGAGAGGTTCTGTTATCTGTGGATAACAAGAGACGAGTTATAATCTATATTGAGTATAAAAGTAGACTACATGTTAGAATGAGTGAGTTAAAGAGTCTTTGAATTTGATTACTACAATCATAATGATTGTTCTAATTGAGTATAAGAGTAGAGTATATGATGTAGAGGTTGAGTTAAAGAGCCTTTGAGTCAAATTGTTATAGTTATGAGAATTGCATATTATGTATTGCTAATTGTGAAAATGAGTACTGTTGAGAATGTGATTGAGTTTACAAGCAGTACCAGTTACGGTACTTATTAATGAGTTGATGTATACTAATAATTAGCTGGCATTGTAAGCAAATGTGAATTGTAGGTTTCAGCTAAAAGAAGGAGGTGCTTACTTGCTAATGAGAATAGCAAGAGAGGAGAATGAGAATGTTCACGGAGAAACATATGTGGATTATATTGGAGATTGCTCACTAAGCTTTATAAGCTTACACTTGAGTGTTATGTTGTTTTGCAGGTATCCGTAGCAGTGATAGGGAAGAGCATGTGATTAAGAGAGACGGACAAGTTTAGAGCCTGTCCTTTAGTCATATTTGATTTATTTGTAATGCCTGGTTAAAATTTGTAAGGACCTTTTGTATAATTACTTGTGATGATAACATCTTGATCCGTGATTTGAGTACAAGTATACCCATTTAATGTATAATTGTTTGAAAAATTTTGGGTATACTTTGTATGAGAAACCGGGTGTTACAAGTTGGTATCAGAGCATGGTTTAAGCGAACTAGGTCTTTGAGTATAGAGTTCTAGACTTAAACCGAGAAGAGAGAGACCCCCTATCACATGCTTGGAAAAGACACTGCTGCAGATGTTAGTGTAAAAATTGAGAATAACTATTATGTTATATTATTATTTGTTATTATTATATTCTATGTGTGAATATAGATATGGAGACAAATGAGGACGAGTTGATGAATTGGTCATAGTTGGTGGGACCAATCTTGGATGAGGAGATGATAAGGTGAGATTCCGGTTGAGGCAATATTCCAACTGATGATGAGAAAGAGTATGAGCATAAGCTGAGCATGAGCTAAGAGTTGAGATATGTGAGTGTAGTCGAGTACACTCGAGAGTTGAGATCCGAAGTATGCAGGTTTCAGCTAATGAGAAAATAAGATTATGTTGCTATGAGGTATGTAAGTAATTTACTTAAAATGTTAGATGTAACGGGTATATGTGTTTAATTGTTGATAATACATGTGTTAGAGAACTGTTATTATAAAGTGTAGTAACCGATATCGAGATGAGAATCTCGTGTCCACTTGAGGTAAGATTTACATATCACATAACGAGTGCTTTGTGATTATATATAATTGAGAATATATGTGGTTGATTAACGAGTATTTAACAGCCATGGAGAAGTGTGTATAATGAGAATATACACGGTGAAAAATATATAAATCTTTTGATATTGTATATATATATGTATATATATGTTGCTTGTTGTTTCACAGATGTGATGAGATTTCTGTGCACGGGTATTTTGTGGTTGAGACCACATATTTGTGGGGCCACATGACTAGTGCTTATGATTGATCAAAATAAGTGGCTGAGATAACCAAAAGAGTATGAGTTGAGAAAGATGGTAAGTGTGTGGATGAATGCACATTATATCCGATTGTAAGCCGGTATGTTGAGTATTGAGTTTTTGTGATTTGAAATAGTCACATAATGAGATAATTGTGACAGAGATGTCAGAGGACATTTGAGTAACTACATAAAGAGTACCTTGTGGTTATAATTGAGAGAACCTAGAGTGGTTTATGTAGGCCTAATTAACCTAGAGATTGTGTTAATTACCTAATAAATGTGATTGAGACCACATATTAGGTGGGGTCACATATTGAGTAAATGTGATTGAGACCACATATTCGGTGGGGTCACATATTGAGTAAATGTGATTGAGACCACATATTCGGTGGGGTCACATATTGAGTAAATGTGATTGAGACCACATATTAGGTGGGGTCACATATTGAGTAAATGTGATTGATACTACATATTCGGTGGGGTCACATATTGAGTAAATGTGATCGAGACCACATATTAGCTGGGGTCACATATTGAGTAAATGTGATTGAGACCACATATTCAGTGGGGTCACATATTGAGTAAATGTGATCGAGACCACATATTAGGTGGGGTCACATATTGAGTAAATGTGATTGAGACCACATATTAGGTGGGGTCACATATTGAGTAAATGTGATTGAGACCACATATTAGGTGGGGTCACATATTGAGTAAATGTGATTGAGACCACATATTAGGTGGGGTCACATATTGAGTAAATGTGATTGAGACCACATATTTCGTGGGGTCACATATTGAGTAAGTGTGATTGAGACCACATATTCGGTGGGGTCACATAACGAGTAAATGTGATTGAGACCACATATTCCGTGGGGTCACATATTGAGTAAGTGTGATTGAGACCACATATTCGGTGGGGTCACATAACGAGTAAATGTGATTGAGACCATCTATTTTGTGGGGTCACATATTGAGTAGTTGAGATTGGAACCACATAACGAGTATCTTGTGGTTAGAGTAGTGGGGACTTTTGTAACTCAAACAAAAAAAAAGGAGTGACGGTGAGTCTATATGGCTCGAGACCGTAGCGGAGACTCGCTAGATTCAAAGAGGAGATGGATTGAGAATGGTATAAAGTACCATGATCTGATTAGAGGACGGTCTAAGGTACCACAAGATAATGATGAGTGGCGAGTTTGGAGGACAGTACGGGGTACTGTAAAACAGTGTTAAATGATGAGACCAAAGGATGGTACGGGGTACCAAGAACTGAGGCAGAATAGTGCTATAGTGTTGTGCTTGTGTGTAGATGGGCTTATACTTTATGATGATGCGGAGTAATGAGACATGTAGTATCCTTGCATGCGGATATATATGAATGTAGCGGTAAGCTTGTGTGGCTTGAAACCTACGGGTTGAGAAGAGGATGAATCAGAGACTGAGTAACAGTATAAAGGTATTGTGAGATAATACAATGAGTAATACTGTTGAGAAGTGTTATTGTGAGTATGTGTGTTTATCATGTAATTGTGTTGAGAATGTGTGATATTTCTTGCATGTCGAGCGAAATAGATTAGTGTAATCATATGATAAGAAAATATGAGTGAAAAGAGTATAAGAGTAATTGTAGTTTGATTAATAGGATTCGTTCCTTAATAATCAAACCAATTACTGCCAATGAGATAAATGTGTGAATGTCGAGACGACAAAACTATTATTCGTATAAAACGACGAATAGTAGATTTTGCTATAATAATGTTGAGTTATTTTTTTTATGAGTAAATCGAATAATGAGATATGATCTCACCGTAGAGATTACGGTTTCTGATTTTAATATTTTGAGCCATGTGTAGAGATTTCGATGAGTTGTATATATCACCTATTCTATGTCATTATGATGAATTGGAGATTGAGATGATAATGAGGGAGAAATGACGAGAAGAAAATCCTTACTGATAGTGTGTCAAAAGGAATATATATGGTTGTGTTGAGAATTTATTTGATAATAAATTATCGAGTTTAATAGAGTAAATGATTTATTGAGAATATGATGTGGATATGTCCACATAAGAGGAAATATAATTAGTGAGTACATCGAGGGAAACAACATGAGGTATGTTGTTGAATTGGTATGAAGAGGAGCCACTTTGGTGGAGGATTGTTAGTTGTATATTGGGTGAAAAACCTAATGTGTGTGTTGAAGTGGGACTAGAGATAAAAGAGCTTTCGGAGAAGTTGAAATCGATTGTGGTGATGAGACAACTGAAATGGGTCTTGCGTGACCAAAGTGTCGAGAGTTAAACAACAAGTTCAGAGAAGGCGTGAGTGAAACTCGAGATTTGCTTATAATATTTTGTTAATTCTGGATTTTAAATCTTAGTGTTGATAAATTGTGTGACATGAGTGAGACATTTTAATGTTTATGTCTTTATGTTGTATGAGTATTTCTCTTACCCTGATCGCTGAGAATGTGTTAATAGGAGAAATTGTAACTGGTATGTTGGATTTGGAAGAATGAATTGAGAGAGTATGAGTTGTAAACGGTGAGAATGCTTTTCTTACTGAGTTAAAGTAAATTATTTCAATGAGATTTGAAATCAATATTACAAATAGAATGGATGGTCTATTGAGAATATGACTCGATGTGAGCCATAAATATGAGTGTCTATAAATGAGGATAGTGATTGAAATATCACTTGAGGAGTAAGGTGAGACACCTGATTGTCGACAAAGCTAAAACAAAAAGGTATGTTCTAAAAAGAGTAAGGATTTGCCTACGTGGCAATGATGATAGTCAATATGACTATAGAGATCATCTTGTGAAGATGATAGTGGCGTTACCTATTTTATGATTAAATGAAATATGACAGTATGTACATGCCATATGAACTGACGAGAGGATAATATTATTATCATACGTGATGTGTGATTGCGGTGGTGAGGCGGTTGTACAAACCATACCTATTCCAAGAGATTCCGAGGACGGAATCTTTTGAAGGGGGTAAGAACTTGTAATACCGTGTTATTAAATTTGAGAAATTTTGAGTTAATCTTAGTGTGATTAAGATTAGTTAAGTTGATGTATGAGTTTGGGTGATTAGAAACTCATTTGGAAGAAGTTTGAGCCTTAAAAATGCCAAAAATGGCTTACACGGGTCGTGTAAATGTTACACGGGTCGTGTAACTCACGGTATTTTTGTGTTTGCTGGTTACTGTAGCATTACACGGGCGTGTTAAATTTTACACGGGCACTGTAGCATTACACGGCCGTGTTAAATATTACACGACCGTGTTACGCGTGCAGAGCCTTTAAAGTGCAGAAAATGCTCATTTCGGCAAAAATAGACCCAAAGTCGATTCCAGAGCATAAAGAGGCGATTTTCTGTCAAATTGAAGCTAGGGATTCATGGGGAAACATAAAGAGACTCGAATCTAACCCCGCAAACGCGCTCTTGATTCCTAATTCATCGAGGTGAGTGATTTCTTCGTTTTGGGGGTTTTGAAACCCTAACTTTGATTTCGTGATTTTGTTATGTATTGTTATATATGTTGATAGTAGATTGTTAGTGGATGCCTGTAGAGTTATTGGTGAGAGTATTGTCGAGTTTCTACGGTTGAATGAGTAGAACCGCGGATTTGGGGGTTTTCGGTAAATATTGAGTTGATATTTACCGTTTATACTCCTTTTTCCTCTTTTGATTTATACATCTTTGAGATAGATGTTATTGAGATGATTGTGTATGTTGGAGAATTGATTTAGACTATGGTGTTATAACCAAGTCTAGCGAACAGGAGCCCGGTACGCGAAATTTGGGGTTTCCACATACTGAGCCAATATAAGGTGAGTAACTATAATTCATTCTTATGATTGAATTGTGAATTAACAGGTTGCTATTGATTTTTAATTGGTTGAGATAACCAAATTTACAAATTGAGAATTAAGAGTTATATCTTGTAGTATGTAATATGTATGTTGTACATATATGTGTTTTATTTTGATATTGCGGTAGCTAGAGTTAGAGAGGTTCTGTTATCTGTGGATAACAAGAGACGAGTTATAATCTATATTGAGTATAAAAGTAGACTACATGTTAGAATGAGTGAGTTAAAGAGTCTTTGAATTTGATTACTACAATCATAATGATTGTTCTAATTGAGTATAAGAGTAGAGTATATGATGTAGAGGTTGAGTTAAAGAGCCTTTGAGTCAAATTGTTATAGTTATGAGAATTGCATATTATGTATTGCTAATTGTGAAAATGAGTACTGTTGAGAATGTGATTGAGTTTACAAGCAGTACCAGTTACGGTACTTATTAATGAGTTGATGTATACTAATAATTAGCTGGCATTGTAAGCAAATGTGAATTGTAGGTTTCAGCTAAAAGAAGGAGGTGCTTACTTGCTAATGAGAATAGCAAGAGAGGAGAATGAGAATGTTCACGGAGAAACATATGTGGATTATATTGGAGATTGCTCACTAAGCTTTATAAGCTTACACTTGAGTGTTATGTTGTTTTGCAGGTATCCGTAGCAGTGATAGGGAAGAGCATGTGATTAAGAGAGACGGACAAGTTTAGAGCCTGTCCTTTAGTCATATTTGATTTATTTGTAATGCCTGGTTAAAATTTGTAAGGACCTTTTGTATAATTACTTGTGATGATAACATCTTGATCCGTGATTTGAGTACAAGTATACCCATTTAATGTATAATTGTTTGAAAAATTTTGGGTATACTTTGTATGAGAAACCGGGTGTTACACGACTTCGTTAATCTATCAACTATAACCCATATGGAATCATATCCTCGAGGAATCCGAGGCAACTTGGTGATGAAATCCATAGTGATTTCACCCCATTTCTTCATTGGTATTGGCAAAGGTTGTACTGCTCCATACGGTTTCTGATGATTGGCTTTTACTTGAAGACATGTTAAGCAATTCTCCACAAAACGCCCTATATCTCGTTTCATACCGGGCCACCAGTAATACGGCTTTAGAGTGTAATACATCCGCGTACTACCTGGATGAACTGCATATCTGGTACAGTGAGCATCCTCGAGCAACAGCTGTCTCGCTTCACCATGTTTCGGAACCCAGACTCGCTCTTGAAAGGTTTTGATTCCTTGCGCGTTTTCCACTAATTTCTCCGCATAACCGATCATTCTTTCTTTCTTTAAATCATTAACCTCTCTCTGACATTTGCGTATCATCTCTGGCAATCGACTCACAACTCCCATTCGAGCCGATACAACTCGAATAGGCGGCTCTTTTCGACTCAGTGCATCCGCCACTACATTAGCTTTACCGGGATGGTAAAATATTTCACAATCATAATCTTTTAATAAATCCATCCACCGTCTTTGTCTCATATTTAACTCCTTCTGATCAAACAGGTATTTCAGACTTTTGTGATCTGTGTAAATCTGAAATCGCACACCATAAAGATAGTGTCGCCTCACCTTCAATGCGAAAATTATCGCTGCTAATTCTAAATCATGCACTGGATACGCTTTCTCGTGTGGTTTAAGTTGTCAAGATGCATAAGCAATTACACGTCCTCTTTGCATTAATACACATCCGAGACCACTTAAGGAGGCATCACTGTATAGAACACAATCTTCCACTCCTTGCGGTAATGCTAACACCGGAGCTTTACACAAACCATCTCTTAATTATTCAAAAGCCAACTGTTGCGCCTCAGTCCAGCTAAACTTCTCTGTCTTCTTTGTTAATTTGGTAAGGGGTGTAGCTATTTGAGAAAAGTTTTCAACAAATCGCCGGTAGTAACCTGCTAACCCCAAAAAGCTACGAACCTCCATCGGACTCTTTGGCGGCTCCCAATTCATTACAGCTTCAATCTTTACCGGATCCACTTTTATTCCGTCTTTGTTTATCACATGTCCAAGAAATTGAATTTCTCGTAACCAAAATTCACACTTCGTAAACTTTGCATATAACTTTTCCTTACGAAGGAGATCTAACATTTGTTGTAAATGGAATTTATGCTCATCTCGACTCTTCGAGTAAATCAAAATGTCGTCGATAAATACAATTACGAATTTATCGAGAAAAGGACGACAAATTCGATTCATTAGATCCATAAAAGCAGCAGGAGCATTAGTCAAACCAAACGGCATGACTAAAAACTCATAATGACCATACCTCGTACGAAAAGCCGTCTTCGGGATATCAACTTCTTGTACTCTCAGTTGATGATAACCGGATCTCAAATCAATCTTTGAAAAATACGTGGCTCCGTGTAGTTGATCAAATAAGTCATCGATCCTCGGCAATGTGTAACGGTTCTTTATAGTAATTTTGTTGAGCTCTCGATAGTCTATACACATTCTCATAGAGCCATCTTTCTTTTTCACAAAGAGTATAGGCGCACCCCACGGAGACGAACTCGGACAAATAAATCCAAGTTCCAGCAACTCTTGCAACTGCCTCTTTAATTCTTCCATCTCAGATGGTGCTAATCGATAAGGTGGTCGAGCTATCGGCTTTCCCCCGGTATGACATCGATCACAAATTCAACTTGCCGACTCAGTGGTAAACCTGGAAGATCATCTGGAAACACATCGGGAAAATCTCTAACCACTTCTAATTCTTCAATTTTTAAAAATCTTGATTCGGCATTAATCACATGTGCTATAATCATTTCACCGCCTCTTTCTATATATCTCCGAGCTGTTGCTAATGATACTATCGGTACTTTTCAGGAACGTCTTTCACCTCGTATCAAAATTCGGGAACCACTCGGTGTTTTTATGGAAAGTGTCTTCTCATGACAATCCATATTACCTCTATTGTCATCTAAGCAGTCCATCCCGACTATTACATCAAACTCATGATTAGAAATCGGCTTCAGATCGATAAGGAATTTAACCCCAAAGATCTCAAGCCGACATCGTTTATACTGACTTTTTACTAAGACACATCTCACATCTGCTACATCTACTATTACTTTTTCATATAATTCAACTAACAAAATGTCTAATTTAGAAGCAAAAGTCTCTGATATAAAAGACACAGATGTACCTGAATCAAAAAGTACTCGTGCTTGAAAAGAGTTCAAGCTAAAGATACCTGTGATAACATCGGTCCGATCTCTAGCCTCCTCCACAGTCATCTGGAAAGCTCGAGTTCTCACGTTTCCACCGCCTCGATCTCTTCTATCACCTCGATTATCGCCTCGTCCCGCCCTCGAAATCTCACGATGTGAATCGGTTCTTGGCTTCGGGCAATCTGGGCGAATATGACCGCTGTCTCCGCAATTAAAACACACACGATTTTTCTCTAAACAATCTCGAGCCATGTGCCCTGTCTTCCCACACTGATAACACATAAGGGACGGGGTGCTCGCATTACAATCTCCCGAATGTTTTCGACGACATCTTTCACACCATTTACCTTCCATTCTCCTCAAATCACCTCGAGACTGATAACTCGGGACCGGTTGTTTCTTAAAATTACCTCCCGATTTTCCTTCCCACTTTCTTTTCTGACCTCCAATATCTTTGTCCTCCTTTTTCTCGTCATTTTGTCTTCGTAATTCTTTTTCTCGGGATTTGGCTGCCTCGACAATTTGCTGGTAAGTGGTAAAATTCGAACTCTGTAAGAACTCTCGTATCTGGGTCCTCAGTCCCCACAAATACCTATCAAACTTTCTTTCTTCAGTGTCCACCTGATGAGCAGCAAATCTGGCTTTCTCATTAAACTCTGTCGTATACTCTTGTACCGATCGTGTTCCCTGCTGTAATCTCAGAAAATCCTCCTCCAGACTTTTCATTGCAGTATTTAAGCAATATTCTTTCATAAATTTTGTTTTAAACTCCTCCCACGTCGGTTCTGATTCCAACCATTTTTCTATATCCAAATTTATATTCTCCCACCATAATTGGGCATCTTTGTGCAGACAATTTGTAGCATATTCAACTTTGTCTTTTTCCGCACACTTACTCGTACGAAAAACTTTCTCAATATGGGTTAGCCAATTTCGTGCAACAACGGGATCATCAGTACCGAAGAAATCGTTCGGTTTACATTTGCGGAATGTCTCATAATTACAACCTTTTGGTTCACTCGATCCTCCAACCTCAGCATGTGTAATAATTGGCTCTCTCCGACCCTCCCCAACTACAGGTGTGATAGGAGGTCGGTTTCGATCATCTCTAGTCACCTCCGTCTGAGGTCTTACTAGGGTAGGCAATAAGCTTTTAACGGCTTTTGCCACCTCTGCAGCAATCAACTCTCGTAAGGATGATGTCATCTCAGGCGGTCTCTCGCCTTCAGACTGGCGCCCCAGTCTAGAATCTTGTGATCCCGAATGCTCATCTTGATGATCACCTCCCTCTTTTTCCTTTCTAGAACTCATTTTAACTGAAAAGAAAATTTACTCATTTAGAAATCACCACCATAATACTCAATTTGGTGTATATTCAACTCATTTTATATGTCACCATAATACTCAATATGGTTACATAATCAACTCGATTTGTATGTCACCATAATACTCAGTATGGTTACATAATCAACTCGGTTCATACACCACGAAGGATAGCTATTCGGGACTCTTTGGGACTTTTCTACCTCATGGGTTTAAGTCTAAACCCATCTCAAGGTTTAATTCTCTTAAACTATAGCTCTGATACCAACTTGTAATGCCCGGTTTCTCAATCTTAGGATACACCAATAATTTAATCAAACACAAACATAATTATGGTGTAATTCCAAAAGATGAGTAACAAGTTCTACAAAGCTCTATCAAAAGCATAGTTTAAGTCATAAACTATATACAACAAGTGTTTACATTATTTTTACCAAAAACCGGGATATCTAAAAAGTTTTCAAAACATCTAGAACAAGTCCAAAGTCCAAGGTCCATATCTATCCAGCTAACCCTCCGTGATGTGTTTTCCACGACCTGCATTACCAGAACCTAACACAAACAACAATAGCAAACAAATTATGAGCTTTGAAAGCTCAGTGAGTACTTAGAGAATGACTTAATTATATAATCCAACTCTTCATTCCAATGAATCTCAATTGAACAACTCAATCTTTAGTGTATCTCAAACACTGCTACTCTTTAATTCATTACTCAAATCAACCTAAAATGATAAACCTTTGATCTGCAATAATATCTCAATAATATGTAATTCATTTAACAATAACTACTCACCTGAGGTTGACTCGGTACGAGGGACTTCAGAACCTCGTGCCTGATCCTGTTTAGTCTTAGCTGTAACACAACAGCTAAATTTCAATACTCAAGTCTCATAATAATCTCATTCACAGTTTATATCGACAATAATCTAGAATTTAGCATCATATAGTGAAACTATAATCAAACAATAACAATAACACTCTAGTTATAGCTCCTTACTTCACCACTTTGACCCATTCAAGTTCATAAACACAATCAATAAGCATATCACTAGCTCAAGCCTAAAATTAAACTCTTATAGACTTGCTAATCTAACAATTTGACTCTAACATCATCGATTCACAGGTGGGTCATCGAGACCACATGGAATCACTCCAAATCAAAGTATTCAACGGTTGAAACAAAACCAAATTCAAGGAGGATTACCTTTCAAGCTCCAAGTATAAATCTCTAGCTTAAATTCGTGATCAATAAGCTTAAATCTCGACTTAGATGGCTTAGAAATCGATTTCTAGGGTTTAAAGAGGGTTTGGTTCGAAATGGTTTTATCCCAAATGAATGAAAAATCGTATATAAAAATGCCCTGCACCCGTAACCCGACCCGGGCTGTCAAACCCGCCCCGAGTTTTTACCCGCAACCCGACCCGGGCTGCTCAACCCGCCCTGGGTTTTGATACGCTAATTTCCGCTTCAAACCTGTCGTAACCCGCTCCGGTTTATATAACCCGACCCGGGTTCCAATAGAACACGACCCGGGCTCATCAACACGACCCGGGTTGTTACCTTATTCAATTTCCTTTCAATCCGACTCGACCCGGTTTGCATAACTTGACCCGGGTTGACCTTTTTAGAATTTAAGTTGCTTCTTTTGCTCTTTTTTAACAACCTACTTTTCCTAAATGGTTTTTAAACATCTTAACTCATATTTTAACTTATCTAAGCTCGTTTATATTAAAATTAATATTATTCTATCGTAATTAAAATTTACGGTATTACAATGACAGCTCATCATGTTCCGTAGAGTTTGAGGTAGCATTAAATACAAAAGCAGCAGATGGGTTGTTGATTCCCATGTGCCCATCCGATACCCCATGAGACTTTTCAGGTATCTCATGGACGGTTCCTCTACCTGGCGTTTGCCCTTCCACCGGTAATGTCGTCGGAGTAACGTCGGAGCTATCCTCATCTTCGTTAAGCGGTGAGTTGTTTTCATTTGTATCCGGCACAGCCGATTCATCCCCAACTTTGATTTCACCGTCTTCAGTATCCATACTCGCATCGTCCGAGTTTGATGAATTATCATCTTCCTCCGACCCCAATTCACATGGATCAGATTCTTCACCCCAGTCACCGTCTGATTCAAACGGCTTCCAATGATTATCCCATTCGATGATTTCGATCTTGGTGCTTTTTCCAATACCATATTCAATGACGATTTCTTCTTTATTTTTGATCTGGAGTCAGTGAGTACTAAGCCATCACAAAACGACATGTCCACATATTTCCAGATGTTTTCGTCAACTCGAAGGATTCTACCATAACGATTAAGGATTCCTTTGATATTTTCCGGAGACCTTAGCTGCATAGGGAGGCCTAAAATTCTGATTTCCGCCATCCTTTCATATTTTAAATTAATCGTAGAGTCGCCTTTCTTGACCTATTTGAACCAGTTTTCCCATAATTTATTATTTGAAAGAAAATCCTTCGCATGTGTTGAATCGTCAAAGCCAATCAGAACGTATAGACCACCGTAGTAGAAAATTTTTCCAATTTTGATGCCTTCATCCCTAAGCAGCTTAGGGATTATTTCTAGAGTCTCCAAATCTTGTACTTTACCCAGTACAAAGGATTCAAAAAGAGCACTGTCAATATCATCCGAAGGGTGGAGTTTGATAGTGATAGGTTTAGTGTCAGGTACTTTGTTACCACTAGTGAGGACACTGACGAATGACCTATTTCCCCTTAATTCCCAAGCAGATACTAGTGGATGTTGTTGTGGCGTTTTGACTATTGTTTGTTTGGATTTACTCTCCAATAAATTGTTCCTCTGAAATCTAGCAACATTGACTTGAAGGATGTTATGGCCTATAATCACCTTTCCAAACGATTTTGCAAATTCAATTCCATCTGTGATTCCAGCAAATCTCACAAACCCAAATATTAAGCCATTTCTGTCTTTCTTTTTCGCAATATACACGTCCACCAATTTTCCATACCTTTCAAACCTAGACCTTAAGCTCTTAGTCGATGTGCCCTCCGGAATGTTTCCCACAAAAAACGAAACCACTTTGTCATTCCACTTGCTTTTCCGGCGATTGACCATACTCCAATCGTCATCGGCTGATCCCATCGTTATCTAAAAGCGCAAGGCAAATGAGGTTGAGCCACTGACCGGAAACGACGCGGAATATGACACGACGTCGGGATCAATGACGATTTGGAGGCGAGAGTCCGGTTTGAGGGGAGAAAGAATTTGGGGTTTTTTTTAACGAATGTCTTACCACACAATTTCTACACGAAACTACTCGCTTCAACGACCTTTTCGTCTACTTACTTGCTCACATCGTTATCCAGAAGCGCAGGGCAAAGAAGGCTGAACTACTGATCAGAAATGTCGTCGGAATATGACTCGACGTCGAAATCAATGGCGATTTGGAGGCGAGAGGCCGTGTTTGGGATAGGAGGTCATTCTGGAAATGTTGACCTTTTCGCTATTTACGCAGGACTCTAGACCATGGCCTTTAGATCCAAGTTTCACAGTCCTCAGCCCTTACTGTATATTTAGACGTAGATTGGGGAGGGTATGTCTTTGGAGCTTCTTGGACGCCACCGCCCTTTACCATTCTCTGTTACTTCTCCATTCTTGCTCATCGACAGATAGATTTCCACTGGCGCCTTGAACTTTGCAGCTAGATAAGTGGTGTTGCCCCTCTCCGGCATCGGCATATCCCTCTCTGCCGCCCTATTTTTTTTTCAAAATATGAAAACTCGTCCAGACACTGACTGCTATTTTGGTATTAAAGTTAATATTATACTTGCATTAGATTTTAGTATAACAACTTGACCCCAATAATTTTATAATAGTTATCTTAAATCTTGGATTCGCCACTGGCCAACCAAGAGAATGTGGATGCACATCATGTCAACTAAGAAGAAGTGCATCTTGAAAATGTTGAGCAGTACCATTAGAATGTGGAGGTTAGTGAAGAAGATGTACAAGTTCAAGCATATCAGTTAAAGAATCCAAGATAATTTTCCAAGTTGTAAATGACCCTAAAAGGTTAGAAAGAATCATCAAGGAAAAGTTGGCAAAACAAGTCAATGTCAAATTGGATAATGAACTCCATAAACAAACCAATGGAGTTCGAGTGACTACAATACATTTGATGTTCTTTATAAAACATTGTACTCATATTTACTTTGTTATTCAACCATGTAGTTGGATCACGTGGACCATATTCTATGAATTTCTAAGCTTACGATGTTTTTTTGAGTATATATATATATATATATATATATATATTACAAAAGTTGGTCATGTAGACCACCATGTTATGCTTTTCCCATTTTGTAGAGATAAACACAAAAATGTGTCCTTACTCAATTGTGGTTCAACACCAGACATATTCATTTTAGAATAATATAATTGGAGAGAAAGATACATGGATACCAAAAGGGAACTTATACTATCATTATCATTAAGGGGAGTAGGATACAAGTACAAAACCACCACTTCCTATGATCTAACATATCTGAAAAGTTCAATGTTACAACTCAAAACTTGCAGTATCTAACATCTGTAAAACATTCATGCATGTAGTTCTTGGAATCTTAACTTACTAACATATTACAAACCAAAAATACCTTACAAAAACCACCAGATCATCGACAAACAACCAACCCAAAACTATACAAGCTTTGATCTCCCTCCCTATTTTATTCCTTTTACCTAGTCTTCAACACAAGCAGGGTGTAGAAGAATCCAGTAACACTCACGAACATCATCCATGTGTAGGAGTGTAGTTTTATTTTCAGTGCAACAACTTCATCCCCCATAACAACAACTTCAGCTTCAAACGCATCTTTATCGTAAATCATTTAGAGCTCCATTTTCTTAAACTTGATATTGATACGAGCAGAGTCACCTTTGTCTTTCATTCTATTCATATCATATTTTAAACCAAACATTGTGTATCGATAGTATTTGTTTGTTATTGGTTCGCCTATCCACTCAAAGAACTGGCATCCCAATCCCCCCACTTGCGTACGCAATTTTAACTTTAGGGTTTCGATTATCAAAATTTTCAGACAAATTAAACATTTTATCAACTTACCATGATTAGGTCAGTGGCTAAACTTCCTTTTTGGATTTGCAATGATCTAGGAAATCCTATTTTTTCGCTTTGTAAAGACAGTTGCAAAAAGGTAGGTTCATCGATGAGTTGTTTTGGTTGTTGTTGATGGAGCATTGAAAGGAAGATGACATGCTCGTGTTGTGATTTGGGGATGAAATAGGGTTTACAATTTAAGGGTAACGAGTTTAGGGTTTCTAACGCTTTTTAAATAAGTTGGAGGGATTTGTCTAATACCAGCTTGGAATATGTGTCCTCCAAAGTACCATGTCAAAGATCACATACATGGGTGTACATGTGTATATGAGTTGATATCCCCGTACATATGTCTCATTAGAGAGATTTTTTAAGATAATCTTAGATAAACTTTATCTTCACATGACATATGTGTATAACTATGTATGTTTGTATGTTTGTATGTTTAACTTTTATACATAGTAACTTTATACATACACAAGTCTCATGGAAAAGTTTTTTTAACATCCTTAAAAAATAGTTTAGAGAAAATTTTCTCAAAAAAAAACAAAAAAAGTATACTGGACACGTGTTACCTTCCGATAGGTAAGGCGTAGGAGTGTGTGAATTACACCGGAACATATCAGCCTTTCTTAGAAATACTGGGTCCCAGGATAAGGAGTCCACCGGAACACAAAAGTCAATGTTGGCGAATACCATATTGATTTCAGGCAGGAGAAGCAGAGCATTAACACAATATCTCATCGTAGTACTTACGCGTTCTTATTAAAAAATCGAAGTTGATTTGAAAACAATGGCTGCTCACGTCACCCGCTTTCTGCATCAGCTTACAAACGCTTACCGGTTCAAGGTTTTCCTTCTTTTTTTACTACTTTTCTCAACATCAAACCCCCACAAAATTTTACCGAAGAACATTCAACGACGTTCGCCTAATCACACAAACCCCTCAACCACCCTCATAAATTGTCAACGGATAACCACCTCCGTTCCCATGTGAAAACAGTGTTAGGAGAGTATATTCTTATTTAGCATAAAACTATGTGCACGCAACTCATTTGATTAAATGCCTCTTTGAAGTGGTAACTTTGCTGGTTTTGGTAATCTAAATTTTGAGCTCGTGATTGGAGTTATTGTATGTGGAAGGAATCTTTTTGAGATTTGGAATTTTACCTGTTGTCTTGTTTGGATATTTGGATAAATACAAGCGTTAACTTTAAGACATATCTGGGAATTGGTGTCCACCCATCATTCTCGGGATGTTCGAATCGGAATTAAGGTCTTCATGGCTCAGAGTATTCTGGGCCATGAGTTTATTGCTTGTTGTTTCAAATAGTCAATCCACTCATCCTGCCGAAGGTAACCTAATTACTTTGTTATCATTGAATTTGTTGAAAAGAACCTCCGTAAAGGTAGATGCACTCATGGCGGCCTTGTAAATCAATGTGCAGTGACAGCGCTGCAGGTTATTAAGGAAAGCTTCATTGATCCAGGCAATCTGCTAAGTAACTGGGACCGTGGAGATCCATGTGTATCAAATTGGACTGGGGTTTTGTGCTTCAACAGAACCCTAAACGACAGCTATCTTCATGTCCGAGAACTGTAAGATAATATCACACCCTTAATATTTGTTTTAATTCATTCTAAAAATAATTCTGTTTACAATTTTTGCAGGCAATTATTGAATCTCAATCTTGCAGGAACTTTATCTCCAGCTTTTGGGCGCTTGTCTTATATGCAAATATTGTGAGCAAAGTTCCCAATATCATCACTTGAATTACTTTCTATTTAAAGTTTTTGCTTATGAATAGTTACTCTTCATTTTAAAGGGATGTCATGTGGAACAACATAGGTGGGAGTATACCAAAAGAGATAGGTCAACTTACAAATTTGGAACTCTTGTAAGTTAATTTTTTTTTTTTACATTTAAATGAGAATACAAATAAATAGAAAAGTGAAATTTATTGTTAATTTTCATACAGGCTCTTGAATGGAAATCAACTAACAGGCTCCTTGCCTGAAGAGATTGGTTATCTTCCTAATTTGGATAGAATACAAATTGACCAGAATCACATATCTGGACAAATACCTTTGTCATTTGCAAACTTGAACAAGACAAAGCACTTGTAAGTACTTTTTAGCTATATTTTTTCTAATTTCTATCTGATTTTTATGTTAATGTTGTATGTCATTTGGGCAGCCATATGAACAATAACTCGCTTAGTGGACAAATTCCTCCTGAGTTATCTAGATTGCCATCGCTTGTTCACATGTAAGTTTATGCTTTGACTTTGTCAACTTCAAGTGCACTTTGACCTACCTGGCATTTGCTGACATGGACGTATGTTGCAGGCTGCTTGACAATAACAACTTATCAGGCTATCTTCCTCCACAGTTCAGTGAACTGCCAAAACTACTTATACTGTATGCTTTCTTTTTTTACTTGATTCATCATTCATGTTGATGTTTTGTTCTATAAATTTTATAATCACTCTTTTGTTTCCGTGTGTTGGCAGTCAACTTGACAACAATCACTTTGATGGAAGTATACCTCCCTCTTATGGCAACATGCTTCAGTTGTTGAAGTTGTAAGTCTAATTTCATTCTTCACATCTGCACTTTGGAGTTCTTGCAGGTTTATAATGATTTTGGTTTGGCAGGAGTTTAAGGAATTGCAGCTTGCAAGGACCAATCCCTGATCTTAGCAGGATACCGAATCTTGCTTATATGTAAGTGTGAAATAATTCATGGATGTTATGAAATGATATCTGGAAAAAAATTTATGTAAATTGTTGGTTTGATGGCGATTGTACATTTCAGAGACCTGAGCAATAACAATCTAAATGGATCCATACCACCCATGAATCTTTCTGATGATATCACCACAATGTAAGAACACTTAATCTTTGATACGGTTTTGTTTAGGATTCTTATATTCAATAAAACAAACAATTTCATATGATAAAACCATGCAGAGATCTGTCAAGGAATCAGCTTACTGGAACAATTCCTCCCAGCTTTTCAGGCCTTCCTAACCTACAAAGATTGTGAGCATTCATTAACCTTTCTTTTTGTTCCTTTTAAATGCTACACTGGTGTCTTTCAAGATTACAATTTTGAGGAACATAAATATATATGCGTGTTGTTTTACAATTATCATGAATGAAGATACTTATATGAAACCATTTCCACCTGCAGGGCTCTTTTCAACAATTCATTGAATGGCTCAATTCCATCCACTATTTGGCAAAATAGGACATTCAATTCAACTGTACAACTTACCTTGTAAGACCTGTTGCAATTTTCATAAAACATTCAAATAGTAAAACGGGTATATGTATATATAATCTTTCTCTAAATTCACGTCTTTTCTGGTATTGCAGGGATATGAAAAACAATAGGCTTTCAGGCATTTCAGGCAGCCTTAACCTCCCTCCAAATGTCACCCTTAGGTTCGTTTAATTATATTGGCTATTCATCGTAATTGTATGATTAAAAAAAAAAAAAAAAAAAAAAACTCTGTTCTTATGTTATGAAATACTTTCAGCCTTCAAGGGAACCCTGCGTGCACAAATGCAAGCATGGCACGATTCTGTGACTCTCCGAGTGCAATAGTCAGTCGTCTACAGAGCGTTCCATCAAACTCAACCGACAATTGTCCCCCTCAGTCATGTCCAACTGACTATGAATATGCTCCAGGGTCTCCTGCTCCATGCTTCTGTGCTGCACCACTGCTCATTGGTTACCGGTTGAAGAGTCCTGGATTCTCCGATTTTCTGGCGTATTTCTATTCATTTGAGGTGTATTTAACCTCGGGTCTTGAAATAAATCATTTTCAACTTGACCTTACTTATGAATGGCGAAAGGGCCCTCGATTACAAATGTATTTGAAGATTTTTCCGGCGTATACGGTACCTGGTTCTAATACATTCAATACGAGCGAAGTCCTTAGGATTCGGAGCATGTTCACGCAATGGAAAATTCCAGATAGCGAAATTTTTGGACCTTACGAGCTTCTCAATTTCACTCTGGTCGGCCCTTACGCAGATAGTTCGTCTCCTAAAACCCTAATGTTACGAATTTTTGTAAATTTGATCATTTCTTGTTATTAATAGTTTTATGCTCGTTTTAACTGCAGTTATTCCCACTTCGCCGTCGTCTTCCGGTATAAGCAAGGGTGCTGTGGCGGGAATCGTGGTAGGGGCAATTGTAGGTGCGGTTTTACTCTCTGCGTTCGTGTCTCTTTATATCTTAAAAAAGCAACGGAAAAAGTACCATGCAGTTTCAAGAAGACGTCACGGTGAGTAAATTTCTAGGTTTTCCGTACTATTGATTGAAGTCAAAATTCATCATCTGATGCTCGATCCGAATAATAATTTATGCAGTTTCGAGGGCGTCACTAAAAATCGAAGGAGTGAAAAGCTTCACTTACAGTGAAATGAAACACGCTACGAATAATTTTGACGTTGCGAGTGAAGTTGGGCAGGGTGGGTATGGAAAGGTGTATAAAGGCGTCTTCACTGACGGAACGGTTGTCGCCATTAAACGAGCCCAGGAAGGATCACTACAAGGCGAGAAAGAGTTCCTTACTGAAATCGAGTTATTGTCTAGGTTACATCATAGAAACTTGGTTTCTTTGCTTGGATTCTGCGATGAAGAAGGCGAGCAGGTAAATTGCCTTTTTGTCCTTTAGTAAAACATCACACGATACACATACACATAGTATTTACTTTCGTCTGCCAATTTCGCAGATGTTGGTTTATGAGTTCATGTCTAATGGCACTCTGAGAGACCACTTATCAGGTATGTCATGATAAAGGGTAGTTTAGGAACATTCAAAATACTTACACGTGTCTTCCATTGATTAGTTTCAGAAAAATATAAAGAATCATTGAGTTTTGGTATGAGATTGAGAATCGCGTTGGGGTCGGCGAAGGGCATTCTGTACCTACATTCTGAAGCTGATCCTCCAATATTTCATCGTGATATCAAGGCCACAAACATCTTGCTAGACTCAAAGATGGTTGCAAAAGTTGCTGATTTTGGACTTTCAAGACTAGCTCCGGTTGCTGACCTGGAAGGGGTAGTACCTGGTCATGTATCAACAGTTGTCAAAGGAACTCCGGTAAGACAGTTTCTTCAACTTTTAAGCTCAAATCACGTAAACAAGGGTATTTAAAACTTAATTATAAATCAAGTAAACCGTTTTATTTTTTTTGCAGGGCTATCTTGATCCAGAATATTTCCTGACTCATAAATTAACAGATAAAAGTGACGTGTATAGTTTGGGTGTCGTTTTTCTTGAACTTTTAACGGGGATGCACCCGATCACACATGGCAAGAACATTGTTCGAGAGGTAATCAAGTTTTCACCACATGAAGTCAATTTTTTTTTGGATTGAGTAAAGCTTACCATTATCTTTGTTTCCATCTATTTTTTAGGTTAATATTGCGTACCGATCCGGGATGATATTCTCAGTAATCGATGCAAAAATGGGATCTTACCCGTCTGAATGTGTGGAAAAGTTTGTGACGTTGGCTCTCAAGTGTTGTCGGGAAGACACGGATGAACGACCATCGATGGCGGAAGTTGTTCGGGAGCTTGAAAACATACGACAAATGATGCCGGAAACCGATTCAAAAATCATCGACTCGATTGATATTGAAGCCGGGAAGAATGTGTCTTCTCCGTCTTCATCCTCTACAACAAAGAACCCTTATGTTTCGTCAGATATTTCAGGGAGTGACCTTGTTAGTGGTGTTATCCCCACCATTGCACCTAGATGAACAGTACCATATACGGATATACCCTCTTATGTTCCTGTAGTTGATTTTGAATTGGGGTTTCTGTTAGGGCTACACGGCAAATGTTAAATAGTGTTCAAGGAAGATGTCTCTATCGTGTATGTGGTTATTTAATGTAATGGTATAGAATATTTGAAATACTGAATTCTTTGTGTATTTTTATGTATATACCAAGTTGGGATTTCGGTTTTACAAGAGTGAATTCGTAAGTAATGACATTTTTAGTTTTATTACATTGTTGATTGCTAATAGAGAAATTATATTTCTTCCTACCTTTTATTCCTACTCATGTTCCTATCCATATTATATTATGACATGTGTATTTAAATATTATTATTTTTATTAAATATGACACTTGTCATAATTTAACATAGATAGGAATGTGACTAGGAATAAAAGGTAGTAAGCAGTACAATTACTCTTGCTAATATTGTGTTGCATTTATTCCTTAAGACATTCTTTGATGGTCACTAGACAGAATGTCAGAGGCAAGATATCATGTTTTCGTTGAAACAATCAACGTTTGTTATTAATTTTAGTTGTAAGCCAACTTACATAGAAAACTGTCAACTTTACTAGAAAAAAACTGTTGTTAAATGTAAACAACTTATATTTAGTTATGTTTATTTAAAAAAAAGAAAAACTAGCTATCGATTTCTTTCACTGCATTCATCTTTCACTTTTGTACATTTCATGTCATGATGTCTCATTCGATCTTTCAATTATGTTATATTCGTCTTTTATTTTTTTATCAATTTTTATATTTAATATAAATAATAATTATTAATGCTAACATTTTAGCTTACTAAATAAACAAAAATTGTAATAAAATAGAAGATAATTAAGAATTACTTAATAATAATGATTTAGAGAGACAAGAAGAGATAAAGATGTGTGTAAAAAATGTTAGGGGTTAATATGTACTTATTGGAGTTAAAAGAGTATATATATATATATATATATATATATATATATATATATATATATATATATATATATATATATATATATATATATATATATATGAGAGAGAGAGGATAACAATTTGTGTCAATTAGATAAAAAAAAATAAAGAACTATGATCAACAATCATATAATGGTAATTAAATGAGGAAAAAATTAGTTAGTTTCTATATTGAAACCACCATATGGGTAAACTGGATTTTTTGGTTTTAATAAAATTAGGAAGGTTTTAAGGATGCAAGTTTTGTCATTTTCTTATCAAATTTGAATCAATTTCAATTTCAATTTCAATTCGAACATGATTTTAAATCAATCTAGACTCTTTGAATTTTTAATAAATCACAAAGTGAAAAAAAATGATATTCTCATGAGCCTGATAGATGAAATTTGACATAGCATAGAACATTCCAAAATAATAAATCCGGATTGCATTTTTTATGCATCAAATACAAAGTGAAGAAAATGATATTCTCATGACTACATTTCATTTAAGTCTGCATTCCGTTATTCTGCGTGCATTCAATAACATATCTTTTGCGTTTTATTCTTCAAGAATATGTTTCAATTCCCAATTCTATTCTTCAAGAATAAGTTTCAGTCCTACATTCCATTCTTTTGTGTTCCATTGAATAATCGGTATTTTCTACATTCCATTCTTTAAGAACCAGTTTCAATTTTGCATTACATTCTTTAATAATCACATTCAATTCTAGATTTCATTCAAGAATCGAATCTCATTCTGCATTTCATTCATCTGTGTTCTATTCTTCAAGAATTAGTTTTAAAATTCGTACATTCTTCAAGAATTCCAAAATAACATATAGAAGGATCGATGAAGGTCTGATGTTATCCTCTTTTCTCTCTGCTTGTTGGTGGTATGTCGGTGATGGTGAAATGTTAGTCCGAATATGCTTTTGGATGTGATAAAGGGCTATTGGCGGCGTTAACTGATAGCAACGGTAATCGTGTAGATGATGATGGTAGTTGCGTCTGATGGAGATAATGATGGTGGTTGCAGGTCATGATGGCTGCCTTTGGTGTGGTAAAGGGGTGGAGAGATGTATTGTGGTGCCAAGAAGGTTTATGATGGTCGTGGTTTTGTTGAAGGTCAGATTGGTGAGTAAGCGTGGAGTCTAATTTGAACCGGAAAAGTCTAGATGACTGAGAGATTCAACTGTCCGAAGCAACCTGAACCAGAGGCGAAGAATTGCTAATGTTATTAAGGTCTACGCCTCAGACGAATCCTTAGTTCTCAGTCAATGAAGTTCTTCTCTCCGGTCAGACTAAACGAAGCGGATCAACAGTGGAAAAATATCACGAGTCGGATGCATCTCACCTAGAATGGCAGCAGTGCTTCTTCAGCATATCAGCAAAAGGGTTGAAACCAAAGAGTATTGGATCTGTAGGACCGAGAAGGTCACACCTTGTCCGGATCCGAAGATACGTCTTATTTTAGGCATGCGAAGAAGGTATTCAAGATAGACAACGGGAGTTGGTGGTAACCGAGGAGGTCCACAGATTGAGGAGGTTATCAGACCGAAGAATTGTGATGTAGAGAGAACTCCATCCGAACGGAAGAGCTATGTCAAAAGAAGCAAATCACCAGTATCTTCTACGGACTGCAGTTCACCGTGAGAGCACTAGCTTGTGCTTCGATCACAGGAGTGAATGCATCAGCAACAGAAGAATGTGAGACCGTATTTTTCTCTGACCGAAGTTCATACTGGAGAGTTTCCTCAGGTGAAAGAGTTAGCCTTTGACTGAAGTGTAGTCCAATAGAAGTGCAGAAGCATAGTCAAATAGTTACACAGCCTCATCTGGGGTATGTCACTCAACCATAGTCCAAGAAAGGGTCATTGTAACACCCGACTTATTAACCAAAAGCACCCCAAAAATTTTCATTTTTGAAACCAAATATATTACATTCAAAACCATAAATGTGGGGTATTAGTTAACAAAATCAGATCACAAGTGTATCACGAAGTACAATACATAGGATATTATACATTCTTCAAGCCGGGTATTAACTTCAAATGCTACGTCCTCAGTCACGGACTTTGTCCTTTCCCTTCGCGGGATCACGCTCACCTGCAGGGACATATCACATAAATTTTGAGCTACAAGCCCAGTGAGTAATCAAGCAAACAATTAAGCATATACAAGAGAATAATAACAATTAAACTCTTAAACCAATTCTGTCCCAAGAGTCATGGTCTTTACTGACCGCATCATAATCATAGCCATAAAGGCCGCACCAAACATCGGAGACATAGCCCGAAGGCCGCACCGGAATCATAGCCCGAAGGCCGCACCAAACATCGGAGACATAGCCCGAAGGCCGCACCGGAATCATAGCTAGAAAGCCACATCGGAGACATAGCCCGAAGGCCGCACCGGAATCATATTATATCAGCCAACTAATTATTTTTCGTCCCCAAAACTATTTTAAATCCGCAGCTGCTCAACAATCATATATTACATCAACCACGAGTGAGATTACTCACCTTGGTAATTGCTACAACTAGCGTTTAGCGGTTCTTGCCTTTCGGTGTGTTTCGCGAAATCTTGTCCCGTACCTATAATTCCATTTATTTCAAAATGATTATAGGTTAATAACCATTACAATTTACTCTAATACAATAGAGTTCAATAATATATAATGCCTAGTTAATAAACTTTCCGTTTATTAACTTTATATGAATTTTACTATTTACCGAGGCATTCGGGTCGGTCTACAGTGCCCCCGAGGGGTCGAAAACTCGATACGAAAATTTTCCCAAACTTTTTAGACCATAACGAGCCTATGGTCCAAATTTGAGCTAAAACGGATAAGCCAAGCAAAAGTTAGCGTTTTTGATCCCCTGCCTGGCCTCTGCTCGGAGGCGCACCCCGCCCAAGGGAGGGCGCACTGCGCCTGGGCGCACCCCGCCTGGGTTGGGGGCGCACTGCGCCTAGCTGCAGTGCAGGTTCCTGGGCAGTCGCGATTTATGCACTGTAGCTTGCAGATTTTGTCCATTAAGTGCTTATTTCCGTTCTTAATCACTTGGGGTTTGTTCCTAGGCTAAAACCTTACATATATACAAGGTTTTTAACCATCAAAACACCCTCAATCAAACATATGAAAGATTAGGGTTCTTAATTCTAACAACCCCAATTCTTCAATTTTGCTATTTATAGCATCCTACTTCCATTGGATGAGTTATGTCTTTGCTATAAGGACTTAATGGAAGTATTCTATCATTTTAACCCCATGATCATGGCTGTAATTTCAGTTTGCAAATCCTACTCAACCCATCAAGATGAACAATCAAGAACATGAAGAAACTTACCTCAATTTCTTCCAATTATGCCCTTTTTAGCCAAGGATCACAATCCAAGCTTCAAACCTCCAAGAAACCTTCCAATCTTCTGCAGAAAATCAGCCACAAGAAGTTCCCGTAACCCCCAAAATTCTGCACACAAGTCTCTCTTATATACTTCCAGAAATTACAATTTGGTCCTTGAAGTTGCATATTTCAAAGTTTTGCCACAAATAACACAATTTATGACAAATGATCAACTTATATAACATTTTAAGTCCAAGACTTAAAATATTATTACATAACAAGTCCTTTTCTGTCCAAATGACCAAATTACCCTTTTGAGGTAAAATGACCATTTTGCCCTTTTATTATAATTATATAACAAAATAAGTTTCGGCGTTACAAATTCTCCCCTCCTTTAAGAGATTTCGTCCCCGAAATCATACAAATAGTTGAGGGTATTTCTCCCGCATTTCACTTTCGGTCTCCCACGTCATGTCGGAACCTTTGTGATGACGCCAAAGGACTTTTACCATGCTAATCTTCTTATTCCGCAACTGTCTTGTCTTGCGGTCTAGTATCCGTTCGGGTTGTTCCGGGTATCTCAACTTTTCATCCACTTCAATTTCAGTAAGAGGTACTTGTTGAGATTTGTCAAACAAGGTTTTCCTCAAATGGGACACATGAAATACGTCATGTATACCATGAAGTTCATCAGGTAACTCCAATCGATACGCCACAGCTCCAACTCTTTGGGTTATACGGAAAGGTCCAATGAAGCGAGGACTCAACTTTCCTTTCTTTCCAAAACGAATCAAGCCTTTCCAAGGGGATACTTTGAGCATTACCATATCTCCCACTTGGAACTCTATCGGTTTCACCCGTCTGTCCGCGTACTGCTTCTGTCTATTCTGGGCTACCTTCAATTTTTCACGTATCAGTTTGATCTTTTCTTCGGTCTGTGCTACAATTTCGGGTCCAGCCAACGGCTTTTCCCCAACTTCAGTCCAGCAGGTCGGAGTACGGCACGGTGCTCCATACAAGGCTTCATACGGGGCCATCTGAATGCTGGAATGATAGCTGTTATTATACGCGAATTCCACTAAAGGCAAGTGATCTTCCCAGCTTCCACCAAAGTCTATGACACAAGTCCTCAACATGTCTTCCAGAGTCTGTATTGTTCTTTCACTTTGACCATCGGTCTGCGGATGATACGCGGTACTCATAAGTATTTTTGTACCCAATCGCTTTTGAAGACCTTGCCAAAAATGGGAAGTAAATCTGCTGTCTCGGTCCGATACAATCGATGCTGGTAATCCATGCCGACAAATTACCTCATCAATGTAGATTTTCGCCAGTTGATCTACTCTGTACTTCTCCTTATATGGTATAAATTGTGCCGATTTGGTCAATCGATCAACAATCACCCATATAGAATCATATCCTCGCGGTGTCCGCGGCAACTTTGTCACGAAATCCATGGTAATATGGTCCCATTTCTTCTCTGGAATCGGCAATGGTTGTATTTCCCCATACGGTTTCTGATGGTTCGACTTAACTTGTAGACAAGTCAAACATCTTTCCACAAATCTTCCAATGTCCCTCTTCATTCCAGGCCACCAATACATCGGTTTTAACGTCCGATACAACTTAGTACTGCCCGGATGAACTGCATAACGGCTGTAATGTGCATCTTCTAGGAGCAATTTCCGCGCTTCTCCTTGTTTCGGGACCCATATCCGGCCTCTGAAGGTCTTCAATTTCTGAGCATTTTCCTCCAGATGCTTCAAGTATCCAACCATTCTTTCGCTTTTTACATTCTCCGGCTTACATGCTTCTTCTTGTGCTGAACGGATCAATTCTGGTAATCTGCTTACTACCCCCATGCATGCGGATGAAATTTTTAGAGGAGCTTCTTTTCTGCTTAAAGCATCTGCCACCACATTCGCCTTACCAGGGTGGTACTGAATTTCACAATCATAATCTTTCAATAGATCCATCCACCTTTGCTGTCTCATACTAAGCTCTTTCTGGTCGAAGAGATACTTCAGGCTTTTATGATCAGTGTAAATGGCAAACTTTACACCGTATAAATAATGTCTCCATAACTTCAACGCTAAAATCACCGCAGCTAGTTCCAGATCATGAACTGGATACTTCTTCTCAGCATCTTTTAATTGGCGGGACGCATAGGCTATGACTCGACCTTTCTGCATTAACACACAACCAAGACCAATTCTAGAAGCATCGCTGAAGATCACATACTCTTCTCCGCTTTGAGGTAAAGCCAACACCGGTGCTTCACATAAGGATTGTTTCAACCTCTGAAACGCTTCTTGCTGCTTTTCGGCCCATGTGAACTTTTCACCTTTCTTGGTTAACTTGGTCAATGGAGCAGCTATCGAAGAGAAATTCTCGACAAATCTTCTATAGTAGCCTGCCAAACCAAGAAAACTCCGTATCTCAGTTGGACTCCGAGGCGGTTCCCACTTCATCACGGCCTCAATCTTTGCTGGATCAACTTTCACTCCTTCAGCATTAATTACATGGCCAAGAAATTGGACTTCTCTTAACCAGAATTTACATTTAGAAAACTTCGCGTACAGCTTTTCTTGACGAAGCAGCTCTAACATCTGTCGCAGGTGTACCTCATGTTCGGCTTGGCTTCGTGAATACACCAGAATGTCATCAATAAACACAATCACCGAGGTATCAAGGAACGGTCGACACACTCGGTTCATGAGATCCATGAATACGGCTGGAGCATTGGTTAACCCAAAAGGCATCACCAAAAACTCATAATGACCGTACCTCGTTCGGAACGCCGTCTTCGGAATGTCTGACTCCCTTATCTTCAACTGATGGTATCCTGACCTCAGGTCAATCTTGGAAAAGTAGGACGCGCCTTGCAGCTGATCAAACAAATCATCTATTCTGGGTAGAGGGTACTTGTTCTTCACCGTGATCTTATTTAACTCCCGATAGTCAATACACATGCGCATTGACCCATCTTTCTTCTTTACAAACAGGATCGGGGCTCCCCAAGGCGATGTACTCGGTCTAATAAAACCCCTGTCTAGCAGTTCTTCCAGTTGCTTCCGCAGTTCCACCATCTCAGAAGGCGCTAAACGATATGGAGCTCGGGCAACAGGTGCAGCTCCCGGAACTAGTTCAATCGTGAACTCAACCTGTCGATCTGGTGGCAACCCTGGAAGCTCGTCTGGAAACACATCTGGGAACTCGTTCACCACGTTCACATTTGTTACCCCCACTTTAATCGGTTGAGCCACCGACACATAAGCCAAGTATGACGTCCCTCCTTTACTGACACAGCTTCGGGCTTGAGCAAAGGAGATAACTGGCATTCGCAACCGAGGTCGTTCACCCTGAATCTTTATCAATTTCCCATCTGGTGACCGCACTGTGAGGCTTTTATTTCTGCAATCCATGTTAGCATAATTTGTCGCCAACCAATCCATCCCCACAATCACGCCAAATTCATTGGTAGTCATCGGCTTCAAATCTATGGGGAAAACGGTCCCGTAGATTTTAAGCTGACAACCTTCCATATGTTCAGAAACCCAGACATATCGGCCGTCTGCTATGGCTACTTCTAAGCTTTCATCCATCGGTGTTAAAGGTACATTCAATCGAGGCAATAAAGATTCCGATACAAAACAGTGAGTGGCTCCCGCATCAAAAATAACATATACAGGTATAGTGTTGAGAGTGAAGATACCTGTAATCACATCCGTCTTCTCACGGGCTTCCTCCACGGTCATCTGAAAAGCTCGCGAGGCCACTGGTCTTCCCCTATTCTTTGGTTCTTCTTTCTTTCCGCCCTGTTCAATCCTGGGTCTATCACTGATTGCAATCGACTTCAATTCGGGACAGTTCAGGCGAAGATGATCCGTAGCTCCACACTGGAAACACCTACGTTCCGCCCGACAGTTAATGGCTTCATGTCCCGGTTTTCCACAATTTCGACAACTTGCGGATATAGTGTTGACCCGGCAATTCCCGGAGTGCCATTTTCTACACTTATCACACCACTTTCTTTCGTCCCTCTGACTTTTACCCTTAGAACCCGACTGTTGCGATCTCTTCTGAGGCATCCAACCTTGGTCTTCTGCCTTTCTTTTTGTTTCAACGACCTTCTTTTCTTCTTCTTGTCTTTTTAGTTCGGTCTCCCTTTCGGTGGCTCGATCCACCACTTGCCGGAAAGTCGTTAGTTTCAACGGTTGTACAATTTCTCTAATTCGGGTTGTCAACCCCCGAACATACTTGTCAATCTTTCTCTTTTCAGTGTAAATGTGGTGTTCAGCAAACCTAGCTTTCTCCAGAAAGCTAAGAGTATATTCCTGGACAGATCGGGACCCCTGTTCCAGGCGTAGGAACTCCTCCTCCAACTTTTGAATAGCCACTTCTGAGCAGTATTCTTCATTAAACTTTGTCTTGAATTGCTCCCAAGGTATCGATTGGGATGAATCAAGATCCAATGATTTGTAATAAGTTTGCCACCAATGTAGCGCGCCACTTGTAAGTTGATTCGTGGAAAATTCCACTTTATCATCATCTGAACACTTGCTCACCCGGAACACCTTTTCCATGTGCATGATCCATTCCATGGCTTTGACTGGATCATCCGTCCCCGAAAATTCCTTTGGTTTACAACCAAGGAAAGATTTATAAGTACACCCAATTTTCTTGATAGAGGCTTCTCCACCCTGTGTTTCTTTTACTGCCCGGGCACGGCTTTCTCCCTGGCTTTCGTTTTCTGGCTGTCTGTCATGAACACTCTTTGCAGCCTCTTCAGTAGGATCAGGATGTACACTCGGGTTTGGGTTGCCACTCGGGTTAGGATTGTTCGACAATGCTGGCAGCATTTGCCTAACCACTTCTTCCACAATAGCTCGTATATCAGGTGGATTTTGTCCCACCGGTTCTCTAACTGGTGCTCTTGCTCTTCGTCCCACAGAACCACGTGAACGGGCTGGTCCACTTCTTGAGGTTCCACGTGAATGTGCACCAGTGGGATTGCTTCGTGTATTTCTCATACTTCAAAATTTCAGCAAACCGTTAGATTACATATATAATA